>CM019041.1:26832280-26885314 GCA_009664405.1 Drosophila bifasciata
TTGTGGTTCTCTGTGAAAACAGACTACAAAATGTACGTGTTCAATTGCAAAACGATGCTTCCACAGATTTGTTTTCCTTGCGGACAACTGTTAGACATTGGTAATGCAAACATCTCGTTGACAATTCTGGCTTTGTAACGCTTCCAAATCATTTTGCACTTTTGTGTCATCGAAGGAATAGTTGATTCGGACTGTGTTTTCAAATTTTTGTACAAAATTATAGAAACCATGGCTGGTTGAGGGAAAGAACGAATTTTTGGACGGAACAAATAAAGATGTCAATGAGATCAACACATCTATTTTGAATTCCATCCCAGAGAAATGGTTGCGTATAGGTCGATTGATACAATTATCAATCAAAATATTTGTAAATTATCCAGTCAATTTTAAATTCATTGGATTTACCTTCATTAGATTGCCGCCATACTATATTTAAGTAAAAGTTGGTTTTCACCATAATTATGCTGGAATAACATCCCACCACGACTTTGGTATGCTACAAGACTTGGTGTGATAAAAGTTATGCCTAATTTACTTGAAGCAACTATTCTGACTGGAAAATTTTGTGGTGAACACGTTTTAATTCCGAGAATTTCAATGATTACACACATCCATTTTTACCACAAAAAAAATATACCCTTTTACTCTTCGAGTACGGGTATAATTACAAAAATGATTTAATTTAATAAGGAATATCTCTGCCGCTGCTGTAGTAGCGAGAAGGAAATTGCTATTCTACGACTGTCCTGCACCCTGGGTAGAAGTCACCCGAACGTTGTCGGCGTAGGAGCCGTCTACGTAAATCTAGAAAGCCGAGATCTGTTTAAGCCGATATAAAAAAATCGCGATCACTGCACTCTCCGGACGGGGGTAGGGGTTGCCTGGGCTGGGGGCTTTGCCCCAACCCGATGCCGAAGTGGAATCGCGGGCGGTCCGTCACCTGCCGTAACTGTGCACACCAGTGGAAGTGCGACTATACTCTCCTCGTGAGGACGGCTGGTAACAACAGGTCCTTGGTACGGTCAGGTTCTGCGCCAAGGATGCTGGCTAATGGTAGTCGGGCGGAGAGAATAAAACTCTCAGTGTAATTACCCCAATCCAAGGCGGAACAGCATGCGCTGATGGACCAACTATGCCAAAATCTTTAAATATTAATAAAATAACCGCAAAGGAGCTCGGTACTTGTTTTTTTCACACTCGGAAATGCAATGCGAAGAGCTGCGCAACCACCAACAACAACTTTAACTGCATTTTTGCGTTGTGTCAAGCAGATGATTTTGCGAAAATATTGCTTTACGCTGAAGTACCCGAATATTATACGCGGAATAATTCGTCAAAAGTTTTTCAAAAGGCGAAGACGCGGCGAAGCCGTTTATGGTCAGCCAGAATCGCTTCACCAGATGCGATAGGACGAATTTATATAGTTCATCCTAATAATCAACAGTGTTGTTATTTGCGATTGTTGATAATGAATGTTCTGGACCAATATAACTTGAATCTTTGCGAACTGTTGATGAAGAATTGTGTGGGACGTATCGCGAACGATTCGCATGCGATTTCGCTGTCAAACGGGTGTTATAAACCAGGACTATACGCCGAAAATTTACAACGAAGCATTGATCGCTATTGAAGACCTTTGCTTGATAATGGCAAGCAAAGCATTAGCTCAATTAGGCATGACAGCGCCTAATCGTGAAATACACGACCTTTTTCAACAAACAACAGTATAAAAGTGCCGAGCTTAATGCGTTTGTGCAAAACAATGAGCCAAGGTTAAATATCAATCAAAGAACGGTTTATGACCAAATATTGCAAGCTATCCAAGAACAACATGGTGGACTGTTATTTTTGGATGCAGCTGGGGTACCGGGAAAAACGTTTGTGATATCGATTATTCGAGAGGCAGAATCGCATTGCCTCTGGCTTCGTCTGGAATCGCTGCCACATTATTTGATGGTGGTCGTACGGCTGACTATAATCCTATATGCAACGTTTCAAAAAAGATCTGCAATGGCGAGAGTGCTGCAACAATGCTCTCTTATTGTATGGGATGAGTGTACTATGGCCAACAAGAAGTCACTGGAAGCACTTAATCGTACGTTGAAAGATAGTCGTGGAGATAATCGCTTGTTTGGTGGTGCATTGATATTGTTAGTAGGTGATTTCAGACAAACATTGCCTATAGTCAAACAAGGAACTGCTGCTGATAAAATTCATGCGTGTTTGAAAACATTTAATTTGTGGTTCTCTGTGAAAACAGACTACAAATGTACGTGTTCAATTGCAAAACGATGCTTCCACAGATTTGTTTTCCAGACAACTGTTAGACATTGGTAATGCAAACATCTCGTTGACAATTCTGGCTTTGTAACGCTTCCAAATCATTTTTGCACTTTTGTGTCATCGAAGGAATAGTTGATTCGGACTGTGTTTTCAAATTTTGTACAAAATTATAGAAACCATGGCTGGTTGAGGGAAAGAGCAATTTTGGCCGGAACAAATAAAGATGTCAATGAGATCAACGCATCTATTTTGAATTCCATCAGGAGAAATCGTTTGCGTATAGGTCGATTGATACAATTATCAATCAAAATGTTGTAAATTATCCAGTCGAATTTCTAAATTCATTGGATTTACCTTCATTAGATTGCCGCCATACTATATTTAAGTAAAAGTTGGAGCCACCATAATTTATGCTGCGGAATCTTAGTCCACCACGACTTTGGTATGCTACAAGACTTGGTGTGATAAAAGTTATGCCTAATTTACTTGAAGCAACTATTCTGACTGGAAAATTTTGTGGTGAACACGTTTTAATTCCGAGAATTTCAATGATTACACACATCCATTTTACCACAAAAAAATATACCCTTTTACTCTTCAGTACGAATATAATTACAAAAAATGATTCTTTTTATTTATTTAATTTAATAAGGCAATATCTCTGCCGCTGCTGTAGTAGCGAGAAGGAAATTGCTATTCTACATTTGTCCTGCACTCCTGGGTAGAAGTCACCGAATAGTCGGCGGAGCCGCCTACGAAAATCTAGAAAGCCGAGATCTGTTTTAAGCCGATATAAAAATAACTTTTTATAGGGAAAAAAAGGTTTCTAGGAAAAATTGTAGATTATTATATTGCTTAGAGTGCATATTCGGCTGGTCAATAAAAAGGTGTATGAAGCTTAACATTTATTTGTAGATTATTAAGATAATTATTTGGTTGCAGAAGGTTAGGTATTAGGAATATATAACTAAATGTGGACTTAGCAAACCATTTAAATTCAAACCATAACCAGTGTGGAGGAGAGAAACTATTCGACGAATCCGAGATTAAGAAACATTTATAAGTCCATTGCTAGGTTATTGAAACGATCTCAAAACTTCGTAACCAATGCCTTAAAACCGGAAAAAATAGATGTAAATGTAAAACTGATAACATTTTTTCAAAAATTCCACATAATTCCACTTGTGTATTGACTGAGAACGGGTATAAAAAGTAGAATCACGTTAATCCAACACGTTCTTTCTCGATTTCGCTTGCCCTCTCCATGTCAACATTCATCAGGTTTTTCAGCCTTTACTATGCAAAAAATGTCATAATATCAAAAACCTCTGGTTTGGTCCCCATCTGGTTCAGGGTTGCTTAAATTATGCATTCATTAGAGAATTGGAATTGGGAAATTCCTTCCCAGCTTGAATTTTTCAGCTTCTCATTTTTTTTGTTCTTGTTTGTGTTATTTTCGTTGAAATATTTATGTAATACTAGGCAAACCCGGCGAACTCGTTTCGCCACCAGATAACTTCGTTTTTATGTAAAATTTCGTTTTGTGATTAAAAGATGAAGAAAAAATTTTTTGTTTTGTTTAATATTTGATGAATGAATTCATTTCGATTAAAAAATGAAGTGTTATTTAGTTGAACTTCTCTAAGTAAAATGAAAGTGAATCCAAAGTAAAATACTGAATCGAAGCGTTATACGTGTTCGCAAATTATCCGTTTCATTGAAGTGCTCTTTTGGTAAAACCATTTTTTTGTTTTTGGTCTGACGTTAACACAAACAAAGCGGATGGTTTCCCAACTCGTGAACACGCAACGTATAACTGCCCATGTGAAAAACAATGATTTTTAAATTTATCCCGCAAACACTAAGCGATTTGCCTTGCGACTTGTTAATTGTCATTGCGAACGCAAGGCGAACTGAAATTGCAATCGTTTGAAGTCAACGGAAGATTAGTCGGAATCATTGGTATTCGAGGAATACATACATTTTCACCTGCGTACTTTCCGTTAATAATGGTTGCCTCAATCAAATTCGGCATAAGTCTTTTTACCGAAAGTCGAGTACCGCTGCAAAGTCGCGGTGGATTCAAATTGACGCAATATCATAATAACTGTACCAACTTTGAGTTTGCAAGTTGTATGGTGGAAATCCTGGTAACTCCAGAGAGTTCAAAAACTCCGTTGATAATTTACTACATCATTGGGATTTGTTATGGAATCAACGGATTTGTATGTCACCAAATCGTTATTCCATAAAGGTGAATTGTGAAAGGCAAGCATTTCAATTCATCTGCAGGCGTTCCACGGGGAATTACTGGCAACGTTGCCTGAAATCGTATGATCACTGGGCCGCCAAATATGTTGTTATTTCGCCGAAGATCCTTCAGTGTGAGTCTGCCAAATCGGCCAAAGTCGTTGGTATGTGCCATTGTGCACCAGATGTCGCAAAACAATGACTTTTCCATTCCAACAGCTAACAATTGTTTGGAAATTGCACAGGATTTGGAAATTTAGCATGTTGAAGTCTCATATTGTGTTTAAATACATTGATTGGCAACTTTCCAGAAAGGCAGTACGCCTTCAGGCAAGCATTCAATTCGCCGCAATTCCACGATGAATTACTGGCAACGTCTGCCAAAATCAATGAAAACAAATGTTTTCCCGTGCCGCCGATGCTGTTCCAGGCCGAAGAGACCACCAGTGTGATTGTCCATGCTTCATTAATGTTTCGTATACGCCATTTTGCTGTTCATTCAAACAATGGCTTGCATTATTCGAACGAATTCCATTGCAATGTTCGGGAAATATTGCATGTTGCAGTGTCAATTTGCTTCTGGTTGAATGGCAACTTAAGCGCAGAATGTGCATACGACCGCCATCTAGAAGAAATGCCGCACATCAATCAGTAGCGCCAAAAGTAATAGTCACATCATTGATCGAATAGTGGCCAAAATCAATGAAATGACAAATTTTTATCTGGTCCTCCAGGTGCGTCCAGGTTATCCAGGATTATTCACAGTTTGATTAGCGTGAAAAAATGCTTGGAAATTGTTCACATATGTCGTCTTTTGTATTTGTTCCCGTATGAATTGCCGAAATGAAAAACATTGGTGATGAAATTGATGAACGGTTCATATGGTACGCATACCATGAAACAACTGAAAATGAAATGTTATTTCCCAATGAGAATCGTTCTCCAAAAGAATCATTTGTTGAACATACGGTGTTATGCCGCCTGGATGGCCATTCTTCGTTTTCTTTGTAGCATCAGAAATGATTTTGAGCTCCACTTCTTATATATTACAAAACAACCGGTGAGTCGCCTAATAAATTTAATCATTTCACTACTAAACAGTTTACATGCGACCGGGTGCATTAGTGCGGCCTAGTTTTGTGTATAAACTGGACGTTTGGGGTTCTTTGTTGCGGCGGGGAATTTCGTGTTTTGTTGATTGTACAGTAAGTAAGAAAACATTTCAATGCACAGCTTTCGCTGCGAATGGATCTTCTTCCTATCACCCAGCAAAAGAAGCCAGTCAATGTTGTCGATGGTGGTAAAAGCTCGTTGTGCCGCATTAGCCTCAGTGAAGTAAAACTCTTGGCCATTTTTTCCAAAATGCACTTTTAAATGTACAATTGTGAATATTTTTCATGAATTTAAAATGATGCTATTTGTTTTGATCTTTCTTTTGTCATTGAAAACAAAAAAAATTTAAAACTGGGGTGGAATTTTCATTCGTGGTTCGACGCAAAAAAACCTGCCATGTCGATGATTTGTGACGTACTTGCCGAAATATTTGATGGATTTGCTGAATGACGTGTAGTGCTTTCAACGTTTGCAGGTGTTTTGAAAATTGGGTGATAGGATCTCACAACGCAATGGTACAATGCATTATATTTCCGATCTCGCGGTTGATTTTGAACTGCGCCTTTGATAGCAGACGACCATTATCTTTTTCTTGAACGCCGCTTTAAAAAACTGGATATCCATCGTTAGCCATGGGAGACTCAGTTTGTGGCTAAATTAACGGTCGCGGATATCGGGCGGCGCAAGAAGTCCATCAGCCATGCAAGGCGATAATGGATTTAACGCACCGCAAGGTCCATGCACCAACTCCGACCACTACGCCAGTGCAGTGTAGATGGGGAAAAGTGACTGGATCAGAATCGCAGCTGGATGATGATATGATGTCATCCATTTGAATTTAATTTGTTGCAGCAAACAACCAAATTAGATATGAGCATGCGGTAGTCCACGCTTCTGCCATCCCACCGATTACGAACCCACAACGTGTGTCACCAAAAACTCGATACTTATAAGTTAACATCCATCATAACCTTGAGTTTTTGCCGAAAAACCATGGCGGTGGGACACGTCATGGCGATCTTGCGGTTTTTGGCCCGGTTCCAACTCACGTTCAATTCCGTAACCCCGGATTGCATGTGAAAGAAATAAATCTTGAGTTCCAGGAGATCGCACTTTACGTCATAGCGTCTTGAGCGTATTGGACGTGGCGTGGGCTTCCGATATAAGATGATGGGAGAATCGTCAGACGTCCAATATTTTGAACATCACCATCTGAATGAATAGCATCACGCAAGTGTATATAGTCCTCAGATCGTAGCTTTGCTTGATTGAATCGGATGAAAAAAAAACGTTCGGTCTCGACTTTAACATACATGTCGACAGCGAATTACTGAATAAGCTGACGGCACCTTTTAGAATGACATTCTCCCTCATTTGTACGAATCATCATACGATACGCATAGTAATTCATTGCGCTTTTAACATTTTTATTCGAAGTGATACGCCTGAAAAATGAAAAATTAAATGAATTGACTGCTGGAAACCAAAATAAATAATAGCAATAATTATTGTGTGAATATTGTACCCGTAATTGCAGTCCGACCATCTTCAACGTGAACGTATCCGTATTCCCCTTGCCAATAAAGATTGATATTGTACCGCATACAAACGATGTTCCAGTTTACACGATGCATGATATTGCTCGTTCGCTGAACGACACCGTCTCGCGATTTAGTTGATCGAGCAGCATAATTGCAGCAACATCATTAACGGTGGGTGCATTGAATCTTCGCACATGTTCAGTTGTTGGTGTACATCCGCCTTATGACAAAGTGACAAATATCCGATGGCATTCGTTCCAATAACCTTTTGAACATATTAACCACAACATTATTAGCGTGAAAAAAATGCTTGCAACTGTTCAATAATTCTTGCCCCTTTAACCTGTTGTGTTCCCTGTATATTGCACCGCAATCGTCAGCTGATCCACCATCGACGAAATGAAATATATTTCACTAAATTGGATGCGGTTCATCTGGTGTTGTACCATTGAACCATGCAAATGATATATTTGTCCTTGTATCTGTAATTGCAAACAATCATTTGTTGAAGAATACGGTGTTACTAGCCTGATCGTGTGATGGTGTAGTGTGTGGTGTATATGTAATTGTTACGTGGCACAATTCATTTTCTATAATGGTCTGAGGATTGGTTATGTGTGTCCCATATTTTACCCGGCAAGTCGGCATGAAGTCGCCTTTCGTTTGAATGAATCCAGTTGAACAGTTATTGTATTCAAGGATGTGTTGAAGAAAATGGTTGAATCCTTCTTCTTCCATCGAACAATGGTTTCAGTGGCTGTGGTGGTGTAAGTAATGGATCCAGTTTGAAATTTCCAGCTTGCGCAGCACAATCCAGCCCTAAACAGATTTTTGAAACTTTAACGCATTGCAAAATATCGGCATATAGGCCTCATTGGTCCAATATTCAAATTTTTCATCATCATCGTAGTTCGCATCTTTTGGGATCATATTGGAAGGCAAAGCGATTGTATGATGCCAATGATCTTCGTGTCCTCACCCGTTGTCCCAATCGAACGGCATTTCATTATATTACGCCTTCTGAGCTCAGTGCTGTAAATACACTTTGTTGCTGGTTTTTGTCTCACCAGGTGAGGCGGCCGATGTTCGCTCGTCGTCCCTTTAGGCATTTTTGGACTGTGGACTCTGGTGAATTTTAACCTCTAAAATGCACGATCCACATAATTTACACAGTTCAACTTTACCAAGTTTAAAGACAAATTGCTGTGAAATATGAATTTTATCCGCTATTCCAAAAATTTGAGAAAACGAATAACTTTTTTAAATCTCTTTTCACAGTGAACACAGCACGGTTTGTCACATGAAATTAACTGAGCAGAAAACAATGAGTAGCAGTCAAACAATGTATCACGCACCGGCACCCTTAAAATATTGGTTTGTATTTACAATATCAGAGATGGCGCTGTATGTAGTATATAGTAGACAAAAAACAAATGACATTTTCCGCTTTTTCTGTTGAAATTTTTCGTGAATTTTCTTGCTATAAACCTAAAAGGAGCACGAGGTCTTTCCAACGAATGCAAACCCGTGGAAATCGGTTCGTGCATTATGGAGTTATTACAGGCAATAGGAAAAACCCGACTTATTTTTTATATCTTCCCCTTAACTTCATTATAGTACGTTATTTTTTAAAAAGAGGGCTTTGTTTTATGCGTAAATATGACGTTTACATATAAAAAGATGAAGAAAAAATTTCATGTTTGTTTTATATTTAAATGAACAGAATAAAATGGTTGTATTTCAAAAATGAACTGTTTGAATGCCTCGAAAAGGCCACTAATGACATTTCTACGGCCATCCAGCCCGAAAAAAACTCTCACCATTTGCGGTGATCTCTTCTTTTGCAGAATTACATTTTTTGGTTTTGATGGAAACCACAAAGTGGTCGATTGTTGTTTTGTTTCCCATGGTAAATGAATAAGCCATGGGATGCGTCACCCGTGTAGATATTATATTTGACGACCCCCTTATATGTAAATGATCATACTTTTGATCATTGTTCGTCCGATTTTAGAGTACGGCTTTCGTGGTGTATGGCGTTAAGTTAAAGTGGGGTCCAACGGGAATATAGAATATGCCCAAGAAAAACTTTTACTTTCTTATTGATGGTCGTCAACTGGGATGTCCAAGGAAGACTGCCTATCTCACGGTATGTGACATGACCATCCTTGCTTAATCAGTGGAAAAAATGCTTGGTGTGATTTTGGACGACCTTTCACGGAATTAGTGACATCGACGTACAGGGACTTGTTGAAAACCATGAATTCTCACGAAATTTTTTAGATCCTCTGGAATTTGTTATGGAATCAACGGATTTTACTGTCACGATGAATTTTGCCACGAAATCCAAGATTGAAATTGTGAAATAAGTGCACGAAAAATAATCACGGCCGGCAAGAATTTCGTTCTGCCAAGGTAAATTTTTTATTTTTGTTAATGTTTAGGAAAACGTGGTTTTCATTAAGAGTTGTATGTAGGTTTAGTCTACAAATCGGCAAAATCTTTTTGGCGCATGTAATTAATCAATATTTCTGGAATGACCTAGGCTTTTCCAACGCAAATAGCAAACAATCGTAAAAAAAAAATTTTAAAGAAAAAGTTATCAGATGAAGGAAATCCGCGCGTAAAGGGGGATTGGTCGGTATTCCATACAGGTGTATGCTATTTGGGAGGCGCGAGCAGAATGGTGGCGTCCATGTAAAAAAAAACTTTGTTTTAGACAGCTGCATTTTATTGATAGAAAATACGCTTTAAGTTCAAAACCTGCCTGGTCAGTGAAAAAAGGTGTGTGTTGTAACATTTATTTTACACCGGAATTATTTGGCCGTCAGAGACTCGTTTGATATTAGGGGGAATGACGACCGACGGTCCGACCCGGCGATCATTATTGTTTTCGACGGGGTCAGGTTAAAGAAAATGGCAGCCCCAACCCGATGCCGAAGTGGAATCGAACAATGGTTTCATCCTGGAACTGTGCACACCAGTTAATGGATCCGGATTGCCCGCAGCTCGGCTGAAACAATCCAGTCCGGTTTTTGAACTTTAACCTGATGCTGGCTATCGGTAGTCGGAAGACGAAAAAAAACCCGCCAAGTGGTACGTAAAACCTATTTATTTTTGGCGGAAATTCACGTCGATGGACCAAATTAGCGAAGAAAATCTTACCATGATTAAAAAAAAGCGAACAAAGGGCTCGGCAAAAAGGTTGCCCCACAGCAGGTCGAAAGGTAGAAGCTGTTTAAGAAACGAATGGCAAAAAAAAATTTACGTTGAAAAAATCAGAAAATTTTGAAATTGTTCTTTAAACTGAAAAACCCAATATTATTCGAAAACACCTCGAAAAAAAAAGTTTTTGAATTATTGAGCGAAGACGCGCTTATATACCAGACTGCGAAGGACGAATGAACTATAGTTCGCCCCAGATTGAGCTGTTTTATGTTGTGTTTCGTTTGTTGATTAAAATATGAAGAACAATTGTGTTTGTTTTATATTTGAAAGAACTGTTGTAAGAATTTATCATTAGCACAGATTCGCATGCGAAAAGAAAAATGAACGTGAAATTTACGTTAAAGTGTCAGACTAAAATTAACCGGAAATTACTGAATCGAAGCATTGAAAAACGTATTGAATTATCCGCAACATTGATAATTGTTTGGTAAGGCGGCTCTTTTTTGTTTTGGGAATGAAAACGCAAAAAAATCGTGATTCTGAAACGACCTTTTCAACAAAACAATAAGTATAAAAATGTTTAGTTAATGATTTTCTAAACAATATTGAAAATAAGCGATTTGCCAAAAGAACTTTAGCATTTTCATTGCAAGCAATCCAAGAACAACATACGTTGGAAGAAAATTTGGATGCCAGAAAATGTACCGGTATTTGTGAATACATCGATTTTCGACCAAGGTAGAATCGCGTTAAATGGATTCATCCTGAATCCCTTTACTATCTAGTATTTGATGGTGGAGTACCGTTGACAATAGTCCAACAGGATGCAAAAGCCAGCAATGTTGTAATAACTGTACAAACAGTGAGTTGCAATTTATGGGATGAGCGTACTATGGCCACAAAGAAGTTCAAAACTGGAATAATTTACTTCGTACGCGAAGAAGATGTTATGGAGATAACGGATTTGTATGATGATGCATTTTTACTTGAATAGCAAATTTTCAGACAGAACAGATGAAATTTTGCGGCAAGAATTGCTCGTTGATAAACCCAGCATGCGTGTTTGTAATAATTTAATTTTATAATGTTTACAAAAAACATTAACCAAATATTGAGTGTTCAATCGGTAAAAAGTCGATCCCGAATTTCCAGATGTATAACTGTTTCCATTTGGTAATGCAAAATGTTTGTTTGAAAATTTAAGGCTTTTAAAATTCAAAGTTGATTATTTAATTAGTCATCGAAAGAATAATGTGCGACGTAAATTCCAAAAGGTTTGTACAAAAATAGAAACCATTATGGTTAAGGGAAAATAATTTTACCAAAAACAAATAAAGTGCCAATATCTTATCAACGCCAAAGATTTTATTCCATCCCAGGAAGATTTTTCAGTGTGATAGTGCATTGATCCAATTATGTGTCAAAATCATCCCAAACAATCAGTCTTTAGTTCGCATTGGGATCATTCATTAGATTGGGAAATACTATATTTAAGTAAAATTTTGTTACCAAAATTATGAGTGTCTTAAGCGGGAATTTTTGGTATCTACAAGATCGCCGCAATTTTGATGCCTAACGCCAAAAGCAACTATTCACACTTGAAAATTTGGTGGTGAACACGTTTAATTCCGAGCCGATGTTTGAATCGTCATCCAGGTGCGTTTTGAAGAATAGACCCCAGTTTGAATATTCACAGCAAAATGCACGTGAAAAATGATTTTTTATTTGTTCAATTTAACCTTAAAACTGTTGCCTGCTGTTGAAATTGACGAAAAGGAAATATATTTTCGACAAATTGATGCGGTTGATGGGTTCCAATTGAAAATAGGAAACACAAGCAAATGATATTTTTGTCCTTGTATCTGTAGCCGATTGAAAACAATCATTTTTATGAAGCATGAAAAAAGGAGCAGAGAGGAAAATTGTAGTGTTGTATTGCTTAAGTGCATATTACGTGGTTGGAATTCAGGTGTATGGTGTAAAAATATTTGGTTTTAAGTACATATTTGGTTGCAGATGGCGCTCGAATATATTACTAAAGTGGATAATACATTTAAATTCAAACCATAGGATTTAAGTGAAGAAATTCGGAATTTTCGTGAATTTTAAGTCCATTGGTGGTTATTGAAACGGTCTCAAGTTCGAGTGGATCATGCCTTTTCCAACGAATGATGCCAATGTAAAACCGGGAAAACGGTTCGTGCGTTCGGGAATTTTGTATTACTGAGAACGGGTATAAAAGTAGACTTCACGTGAATCCAATTTGTAACTGGTTTCTCGTTCGGAGGCGGCCCATGTTCATTCATCGGTTTAGGCATTTTATATGGACAAAATGTCATTTAATATCAAAATGCACGATCTGTTTATTTCCAATTTTAAACTTAGGGTCATTTAAATTATGCATTTGTTTGGAGAATTGAATCGAAAAATTTGCACATTTGATTTTTTCACAGTGAACACATTTACACGGTTTGTTTGTGAAATGTTTGAGCAGAGAACAATGAGTAGTGTGAGAGACGCATCGGCACCCCTAAAAAATATATATTTTGTTTGTTTGTTGCGGAGATGGCGCTGTTGTGAGTATATAAAAGATGAACAAAAACATTTTTTTTCCGTTGAATTTTTGAATGAATTCTGGTAGATAAAAAAATGACGGATTTAGTTGAACTTTTCCGTGAAAGTGAAACCCGTCAAAATTGTGAATTTGCATTATAGTTGTTGCGCAAAAAAAATCCGGCGATTTTTTGAAGTACACTTGGAAAAGGTTCATTATTTAGTTTTATGGTCAAAAGTTAACACAACCAAATATATGGTATCCTCTGACATATATGTAACAAAACGCAAACGTAAATATACATTTTGCATATGTAAAACAGGGAGCAAATAAAATGGTTGTTTCCCGCAAACATTAACTGTCCGATTTGATTTAGGCCCCTTGTTAATTGGCTGTTAATGAACGAATTTTAGGGGCCACCATTTGCAAAAATAGTGGCGTTTACAAGTGAAACCCTTTTTTGGGGGGCGGAATTTTGGAAGACCACAAAGCGAAATTTTGTTGTTTTTTTCCGGAGTGAGATATGAATAGATCTGGGATAAAAGTTTGGTAGATAGTCTATACCGTTGAAGCATGGGCGGTGGATACAAACGGACGGAATATCAGACCAATCGACAGACAAGCTAAATGGTGGATTGTTAAAATGCTGGTCCAAGAATATACCCACTTTATGGGGATCATGGCAATTCTTATTGGGATTCACACATACTTTGTCCAAGGAATTTAATATGTCACCAAATCGCCATGACGATTTTGATTGAATTTCTTAAAAAATTTTTTTTTTTTTTACATTTTTAATTTTTGTCGAGAATCAATGGAATTATGTCGCTGAGCGCAACAACAGCTTCACAATTTTTTCGAAAAATGTGCAAATTTTTTTTGATCATTTTAAGGTGCTTGTTTGCCGTGTCATATTAGTGGTTAGCGATGAATTTTTTACGTTATTCCATGAAAGGTGATGAAAAATAATCGCACGAAAATCTTCAGGCGTTCCACGGGAATTACTGGCAACGCCCTATTGAAATCGATGCCAACGTGGTCGAAGCATTAAAAATATGTTGTAGGTTTCGTCCGAAGATCCTTCAGATTGAAGAAAAGTGTTTTGGATTTCAATATATGCCATTGTGCACTCATCCCAAACAATAGCAACCATTGCAAAAAAAATTTTCCCATTGCACTGGTCAGGGGAAATATTGCATGTTGAGGTATAATTTTTGTTTAAATTGAGGACAACTTAAGCGCAGAATGTGCAGTACGACCGCCAGGGAGAAGAATGGCCGCAATTCCAGATGATAAAACTGTTGTTGACAGCCGTATTAAAGAAAAATAGGAATATTGTAAAATCAAGAAAATGACTAATGTTAGAGAAGGAGAATCCGACCATATAAACGTACTACACCGAATTGATCTGAATTCAGAGCGAGTTTATTAGCCGAATGACGTCCGTCCGTTTGTCCGTTTGTCCGTCTTGCTCGTCGCTGATTGTCGTTCCTTCAGAATACGATGAAGCAATGAAAGGAATTTCCAGAAATTGATGCGGTTCATCTGGTGAAAAGTTTAAAATTGCCCGCACCCATGAAACACATATAAAGGGCGCACATTTGTTTACTCAAATCAATTGTTGAAAATAACAAAAGAAAAGACAGAATCATAGACAGCCCATATCTATGTAACCAGAAAAGGGCGAACGATCACGTCGAGCGACATAAACACAATAGAGGGAGCGTTTACGGCATGAACTTTGCCCAGCAGAACGCACGGGCTCATAAATGGCAAAATTTTGGCTTTAAGCATATTCTGAGTTGAACGAAGGGTATAAGCAGCGAATGGCAAAAAAAAAAAGATTTGCCACCTCCCGTAAACCAATCATTTTCATTATCATTTGTAAACTAAAAACCACGTTATCCGCGTTTGAAAAGGGTTGAAAAAAGAATTTTTTTATAGAAAAGCGAGTGTCCGCAATATCAAGCCCCAAACTATCAAAACCCGGCGAACTGCGAATTTGGTTCAGATCGGATCGTATTTAGCCACAACATTTCAAAGCCTTTTCATTAAAAATATGAAGAACAATTTTTGTTTTCGCCCGTTTGCCGAACAAAAATTTAATTATTGTCACAACAGTAATGAATTCACTCACGATTACAAAAATGAACCATGCAGTTAAACTTCTAAGTAAAATGTTGTGAGAACTGATGTAGATGAATGTCGTTAGATATCGATGACAGATGTATAAAAAATGTAAAATAAAAAACTGATAAAACATTTTATTTTTCCACATAAATCACTGAGTACGGGTATAAAGTAGAGTCACGTTCGAATAACTGCCCGTACGTTCTTTCAATAGTTTTTTCTAAATAAATCCCGCAAACACTAAGCGATTTGCCTTGCGACTTGTTAATTGTCATTGCGAACGCAAAGGCGAACTGGAAATTGCAATCGTTTGAAGTCAAACGGAAGATTAGTCGGAATCATTGGTATTGGAGGAATACATACATTTTCACCTGCGAACTTTCCGTTAACAATGGTTGCCTCAATCAAATCCTGGAAATAAGTCTTTTTACCGAAAGTCGAGTACCGTTGCAAAAGTCGCGGTGGATACAAATTACGCAATGTCATAATAACTGTACCAACTTTGAGTTGCAAGTTATGTGTGTGGAAATCCTGGTAACTCCACAGAGTTCAAAAACTCCGCTGGATAATTTACTACATCATTGGGATTTGTTATGGAATCAACGGATTTGTATGTCGCGTCGCAATTTTGATTGAATTGTGAAATTCAGTGCGTGTACATCATTATTCTTTGCGGCAAGAATTATCGTTGACTTAACCCAAGCATAATTCTGACAATTCTCACTAATGTTTGGGAAAACATTTTCAATAAGAACTAATGGAGAGTCTACAAATCGGCAAAAGTCGTTGGTAAGAGTAATTAATCCAGATGTCGCATCAACTGGACTTTTCCATTTCCAACAGCTAACAATTGTTTGGAAAATTGTGCAGCACTTTGATCATTTTGAAGTTGAACCTCATATTAGTGGTTAGCGATCATTTTTTACGTTATTCCATGAAGGTGATGCCTTCAGGCAAGCATTAAATTCATCTTCAGGCGTTCCACGGGGAATTACTGGCAACGTCCGGCTCGAAATCGCCCGCCAATAATATCACCGCCGCCAAATATGTTGTTATTTCGCCGAAGATCCTTCAGTGTGAAGAAAAGTGTTTTCAAGTGATTTATATGCCATTGTGCACTCATCCCAAACAATGAGCTTGCATTGCATCAACAATTTTCCCATTGCACTGGATCGGGAAATATTGCATGTTGGAGTATAAATTTTGAAGATAGGAAAAACGCAAAATGCAGTACGACCGCCATGTAGAAAATTACAAATTCTACCAGATTAACCCAAATTTGGTTCAGATCTTGACCGAATAAAAGCCAAAATGATGAAATGAAATTTTTCAGCTTTAACATAATATTCCAAATGCGTTCAGGAAGAATAGAGAAACCAGTGTAATCATTTATGGGAATGATTATGTGAAAAAATCTCTCACACGCACACTCACGCTCACCGCTGCCTGTAGTTTACGTGTTGTACGATGAGAACTGATGATATGTAGATATATTTGCAGCAAAACATGCCTGAATAAAATATTGCGCTGAAACGCCTGAATTTGAAAACCAAATAAAATACGTATTTGTACTGACTGAGTACGGGTATAAAAGTAGAGTCGCGTTGAGCGAATTGACCCTCCTTTGATCGACCAGATGAGTACATGCTGTGGTAATGGGTGCCGCTCTGCAGCTCAACGGCATTGTATTGTTTACTGACAACATGGCTCGTATGTGTGTTGATATTTGGGTCTCGCTACTGTCGGGACGAAGTAGTCGAAATCGACCATGATTATTAGCCTCCAAAGGAAGTTATTGGCAGGCGATTTCATTGTATTCAAGGGTGTTTATGAAGCCAAACTCTGCAATGACAAATCGCTTCCGTCGAACAATGGGTTTTCGTACTCTGTTGGAATAAGTTTAACTCTATGGATCCATTATGAAAATTTCAAAAAATTTGCGCACCTGCCTGCACAACCATTTCTTTTAACTGTTGCCCTCTTGTAAATTGTGCCTATCGGCAGTTCTGGGACACCCTCATCCCACCCGACTGGATCTCTATATGATCACAATCGGCTGCGATTCATCTGGTGTTGGGTCAATTGCGATTGTATGCATCTGGATCTTTTGTCTGACGCTGCAGTCATTATCGTTTTTCCTTCCGTCAACACGGCTTCCATCGTTGGCTCTGAAAAATGGCTTCCTATGTTTTCAAATAGCCCTCCGGATTGAAGGTTTGCCGTTGGCGCCTATTTGTCCTTTCACCCCCTCAGCTGAATCTAACTGCTGTCGCTCTAACTGCTGTCGCTCCAAATTTACAAAGTTCAATTTCGTTATTCGACAAATGTGTGTGAATTGAAAATTCTGGTTAGAGACTTTTTCACATCGAACACAATATTGATTGTGGCTCTGGTCTGGTAAATACTAATGGATCCAATTTTAAAGTCAAACAATGTGCCAGCAAAATTCTGGTTCAGATAAACATGTTTTAGTATTGTAAAATATCCTATCTATCGGAGCATACAATTTGTAGTATATGTTTACCAATCAAATCCCATAACCCTGTACTAGAGTTGGGTGTCACTCCAGCTTTCTTCTTCGTCCGGAGCAACTTCCTTATTCCAACACCATCCCCGCCGCATTACCGGTTCGTCAAAAACTAAATTACGGACAGCTTAAAGATAAAAATCGAATTCGGCTATTTTTGTAGCAACTGAACCGATTGTATAGGTGAAAGTGCTTTTTCGTGGTCAGATGTGGTGAATTTTTTTCAAATTTGGCTGAATGTAATTTATACACTGAGATTTAGTTGACAAATTTAATGTATATATTGGATCGTTAAACTCGTGGTTTTACATGGTTGCCGTTCGTGAGAAGATAACGTCTCATGATTTTTTCGTTGAAGCGGGAAAAAAGCGAATAATTTGTTTAAATTCAAGGCCTCTTTTTAACATTTTAATATCCTGCTCATATATTAGTCCGTCCTCCGAATTTTTCTACGTATATGCTTTGAATCAAACAATCTGTTTCGTCAAACAATTTAATCACGACGTCTTACTGTCCTATTGTTAAAAATTTCCGGCAAATATGAATCCTGGTCTCCAAAGGATGACGTAACCTGTGTAGATATTCTATTCAGCATGATTTTTGTAGATTCACCACGACACATTTTGGGTCAGGTAAATGCTATACCAATAAATGGACAGGCTTTTATGGTGGATTTTCCGACATTCAAGTACCTGGTCTCGAGGGAACGTCTCTATCTTTCCCTGGGTCCTTATATTACACTTAATATTTTGTCAATGCCTTCCTCCCGGCCCCACCAAATCACTCTTTAAGCCCAGTGACGACCCTTTGTTTAGGAAGTGATTTGCACAATTTGAAGATTGCTTTTCTCATGATTGACTGGTCATTCCTTGACGACTTTCATGAAATTGAACCTGGTACTGAAGCATTCTATACAACCTGTTCCTCCATCACTTCGTCATTAGTACCAGTTTTCCTTTAGAAATTAACTGGTCCCCATTGGTTTTCGCCGTCTAAAAACCTACGGAATATAAAAATCTCGTCTGTACATCCGGTTTAAACGGTCTGGGTCGCAATCGGACGAAAAGTATTCCATTGCAAAATCAATTTTTTTCATATGTGGTACATCATGCTAGATTATTGGCCAAATGCAAATCAACTTTAAACGCGCGATAAAAAGCAATTTTTTTGGTCCAAAAATTCAAACATTTCCTGCCTGCTTCCTTCGGTCGTTTTTGGGGTATAATGGTAGGTTCGCTGATATTGTGTCCGTCTGAATCTATTTCCCCTTCTTTTTCCAACTTTGCTACTCCTGCTCCTACTAATAACCATTCAAGGATGCAGGGCTTCATAACTATATTCCAGTGCAATTGTATCTATCCCCCTTCATCGCTTATGATGGAGGGCTAGTTTAATTGGTGAACAGGTTCGTTTACTACTGGCCCAGACTTGGTTCCTCAGTGCTGTCTAATAGACTTTGTGCTGAGAGAAGTTTGCCTGGTTAAAATTGTTCAATTTGTCTCTCGAGCTGATGGTGATTTTCGAGGGGGTCGGTTGTGGATGGAATCGTATATCGTTCCCATCCATCCAGTTTAAATCGGATGTTCCCGGGGCAGTGCAATTTCCAACCTATCTGCTATTCCTACCTTTTTGAAAATGACCGGCGCCCAGCTCCAACACTTTTGTAGTTCTTTTGTTTTCTGTTTCTCAGCACGGATTTGTGAAACGTCGCTCAATCTCTTCTAATCTCCTTTGAGTTTTCAACTTTTGTAACTGCGGGTTTTCCAATCAGTGCCAAACTGATGTAGTTTATACCGACTTTTAGTAGAAGCTTTTGACTCAGTTAATCATAATCTCCTCATCCACAAACTTTGTCCTCGGGTTTCGGGCAATAAACTGCTTTTCTGGATTAATGCCTACCTTAAACCGTTCTCAGCGTTCTGTTTTAATAACTGACTGTCGAAACCAAATGTGTCATCTGGTGTACCTCAAGGAAGTCATCTTGGTCCCCTTTTGTGTAACTGGATTTATTAATGATCTTTGGCCTGTTCTAACTCCTCTCGAGTCATAATGTATGCTGATGATGTGGATTAGAGGTTTTTCCTATTGTGATCCCGTATCAAAAATTATTATTCCTCCAAACCGACTTGGACGCCCTCAACAATTGGTGCTTCACTCTCCCTCTTAACATTTCTAAATGTAACGTCATGACATTTTATCGCAGCAAGCCTTTGGCTTTTTGACTATACTATCTGAAAAATTTTTACAACGCCTGTTCAAAGTTACTGACTTGGGCGTTATCTTTGTACCTAATGACGGTTATAACATCCATATATCTGTTATTTCTGAACAAAGCCAGGGCAGTCCTTGGTTTCATAGAGGAATGGTCCGATGAATTGTGATGCACAACTAAACTTCTTTTTCTCTTGTTTCTCTTGTCCGGCTGGTTTTTAGAATATGGTTCCTGCGTCTGGTCTCCCTATTACCAAAAATATAAGGATATGCTCGAGTCCAAGGAAAACAATCCTCAGCCAAACTAGAGACTTAATTGGGATCCTTCTAGACATCTTCCTTCTTAGGTGCGTAGGCTGCGTCTCATTGATATCGAACGGAAAGTAGACGGATAGGTTCGGAGGTTCTTTCTCCAAAACTCCTACCGGCGAGGTCGACTCCACTGCCCTCAGATGCCTTATCAGTATTTTTGTTCAGTCCCGCCCGTCTAGGCATGCCTTTCCTCTCCATCTACAACTCTGTCTTACTGGACTATGATGACCATGAATCTTTTCTGTAGCCTTTGCTGTAATTATGTGGGGTAATTTTTAGGTTTTTCCAGATGCCGGACACTAGTACCACTATGCAAAAAAAAATTAATTTAAATAATCTAATTTAATTTATGAAATAATTGTATACGCTATCGGTTATTCTCCGAACGCGATGGCATCATCGGAGGTCTTGTTGCCATCGAGCTGTTATGCCGACGCCTGCGCTCGGCGGCCCTATTCATGACAGTGCGGTGGCGCCGCTGGAAAAGTCAAACTGGTGCATTCGGGTGCCAAACTGAAGGCCGTACGCTGGGACGACATTTTAGCCAGACCGAGGGCGAGCATGGGGATTCGGTTAAACCCTAGAACCGGAGAAGAGGGTCTGCGGTTTGAACATCCCCCACCCACTTCAGCCGATTGGAAGGAGGTTTTACCGAGGAGCAAAGTTGGCAGTAGTGTTGGACTGAAATTTCCCAAAAAAAAATTTGCAATGAAGCCCCACAAAAAACGATTGCAAGGCACTTCGCAAAGTTCGGGTAAATGGTCAGCCGAGGAACATAAGAAAAGCCTTCGAAGAAGCAATTAAGAAAACACTGAAGCAAACTGCGAGGAATATCGCCACAGCTTAAACACCTACAAGAACACCTGTAGGAACAGCCGGCCTTTCATGGATGGCTCCAACGAGGCCTCGTGGAACGCCTTTAGATACTTGACTGCCCACCACAGATGGCATCTTACAAATGGGACAGCACTAAAGACATTTTGAACTCTTCGCTTTTCAACTTCGCCTCTTCTCTCGCTGCAGGATTTTCCTTACATTGACGCTCTCAACATCGAAAAGTCCTATCTGTAGACATTTGTTACGTTCACCTGTTCTTTTATTTTCGTCTTTCAGTGTTTTCGCTAGATTTTTATAAAGATCTTATATTTTTATGGGAGTATCGAAGAGCCGTATGGTATATTGTTTACCGGTACTAAATGTTCGTAACATAGAGAAAGCGTAATTTCGAAAACCAGAGGTCGGAGATATATATTTTTCAGCCAATTTGAGTCGATATAGATGTCTGTCTGGACTTCTTGTTCTCGCCGCCCAAGAGGCGAAAGAGGGAGTCAACCAAAAGTTTTGTGGACTTGGATGTTATAACAAAAACTAGAAAACCAAAATTTCGCCCCGCCACTTCAGCCCGAAAGGGAGGGACGAATATTGGCGTCCACAATTTTGAATATAACAAAAACGAAAATGCAGAATCATATTTGAAGAAAATGATAGGTGCCCAAATCCAGTTCCGATCGGATCGATCATTTTATAGACACATTTCAAAACAAAAACATACGCAAATGTTTTGCATATAGATCCCTCCCTTTCGGACGTCACACAAATTTTGAAATTTTGCTTTTCGTATAAAATATATGAATATAAAGACTATAAGAGCTGATAAAACCATCATTTTTGCATATCCCTGCCCAGTGATCCTTCGAGCAAAAATGGGCTCATGACAAGATTTACCCCAAAAATTTTCCCCACGGACAAATCCCGGAGAAATGGACGAAAATTTTCATACCCAATGACAGGAAAGCCCAGATTACACTGCCCCTAAAAATTTCAGGACCAATTAGCCTTGGTTCGTCCGGACCCTCCACAATGATGAAATAAATTTTCAGCATCTGGAATCAGGGCGACCATATTACTAAAAAATTTTTGAAATTGCAGCATGCATTTATGGGGGGAATTGATCCACAGAACAATGGCACCACACTCACGCTCACATCGCTGCCTCGAATCGTCCCTGTTGTTGTGAGAACTATGTATATGTAGATACAGATGCAGCAAACAAATGGTAAATGTAAAATGTAAGAAACTGATACAACATTTGAAAATTCCATAAAATACATGTGTACTGACTGAGTACGGGTATAAAAGTAGAGTCGCGTTCACAGTGACTCCATACGTTCTTTCTCTGCAATGCAAGGACCGCTGAAATCACTGGGGCTCAACATCCACAACGGCAAGTATTCACATACTGACCCCATGGCGGAGATCCTACGTCATAAAGTCTCGTTGCGGATGCAGATTTAAAATGGCGTAGTGGACCTCGGGTCGCTATGAGCGTTGGCTGATGAACTGGACTTGTTGGGACTGCAGGCCGATTGAAGGCGACATGCGATAAGACAAAACTCATTGAATTCGCGGCCACTGGGTTTCGTACTCTTGAAATTTAACTCTATGCATTTTCACAAATTTAAAAATTTTACAATTTAAGCCTAAAATGTGGGTAATAACTGCTGCCCTCTTGTAAGAATAATATTGATAATTCCTCTGGTCTGGTAAATACTAAATTTAATTTTAAAGTCAAACGGAACTCACCTCCTTCAAAATTCTGGTTCCAGATAAACATGCAAATAGTATGCTCGACCCTCCTTCTGGTCCCGTTATCCAGTGTACAATTTGTCATATGTTTACCAATCGCTCCCATAACCCTGTACTTCGAGTGGGTGTCCTCCCCTGCTTCTTCTTCGTCTGTCCTCAACTTCCTTTCCGCCCAACACCATCCCCCGGCCGCACTACCTTTATCGTCAAAAAACTAAATACTCCCCTGCCAGCCCTCAAAGATAAATTTATCAGAATGTTCGGTAATTTCAAAACTGATCATTTGTTGAATAATACGGTCCCAGCACCACCCCAGATGCGATCCTCGGAATGAACAAGTTGTATACTGACAGTGCTTCTTTCGAGTGATGTGATCGCTTTTTCTGCTGGCTGAACCCCCAATTTATAAATCTGAGATTTTAGTTGACAAATTTAATGTCGTCCAATTCGTGGTGGCGGTGTCCTAGAATGCTGTCTCGCTCGGACATAAAACCTCAACTTTTTTTTCATTGAAATAATTGTAGTTTAACTTCGCATGACCTCTTTTTAACCTTTTATATCCTGCTCATATATTCCTCCGTCCTCGAATTTTTACCTATATGCTTCACGTCTCACATCTTCAATCTGTTTCGTCCGAACCTTGACCTGCGATCGTCTTACTGTCCGATGGCATTTCAACCAAGCCCCAAATATTTCCTGGATGTTCTCCTTCTGCTGACGCTAACCTGATGTTTACTTCTATTCAGCATGATTTTGCCAGATTCTTTTGTCCGGACACATCGTTGGGTCAGGTAAATGCTATACGCAATAATATGGACAGACCTTTTAGACCTCGTTTTACTACCGTCGACTTCAAGTACCATGGTCGCATAATTGTTTGAGATCGCAGAGGATCTCCTCTATCTTTCCCTGAGGATCCTTACCATCCCACACTTAATATTTTTGTTCAACTGCCTTCCTCCGGCCCCACCAAATCACTACTTTAAGCCCTCTACTACCCTCTGTTTCAGGAAGGCTGATTTTATCAGTTTGAATATTGCTCTTTCTCACGATTGACTGGTCATTCCTTGACGACAGGCGATGAAATTGAACCTGCTACTGAAGCATTCTATACAACTATTTCTCCATCTTCAAGTCATTAGTACCTATAGTTTCTCCTTCCAGAAATCTAACTGGTCCTCATTGGTTTTCGACTCTAAACCTACGGAATATAAAATTCGTCTGTACAAGAAGTTTAAACGGTCTGGGTCGAGGATCGGATTTTTCTGTTTATTCCATTGCAAAAATCAATTTTTCTATATTCTATACATCATGCTACAATAACTACTTGGCCAAATGCAAAATCAACTTTAAACGCGATCCTAAGAGAATTTTTTAGGTTTGTCAATTCCAAACGTAGCTCCTCCCTGCTTCCTTCTTCTTTTTTCCTATAATGGTAGGTTAGGGATAATGATTGCGACATCTCTAATCTATTTGCTGCTTCTTCTTTTTTTTCCAACTTTGCTCCTCTGCTCCTACTAATAACCATTCAACTATACATGCTTCATCTACAGAGCACTTATATCGGCCTTTATATTCTCTTTGTTTGCCTCTCTTAAAAACTGTTCAAATTGTCTCTCGAAAATGGTGATTTTCCCTCGGTTTGGAAGGAATCGTATATCGTTCCTACCATAAAAGGCCAAAATCGGATGTTTCCGATGGTACCGTGTATTTCCAAGATCTGCTATTCCTAAGCTTTTTGAAAAAATGATTACTTCCCAGCCCAACACTTTTTGAAGTTCTTTTTGTTTTGTTTTCAGGAAAAGCAAAATTTAGAAAACGTCGCTCAATCTCTTCTAATCTCCTTGAGTTTTCAACTTTTGTAACTGCGGTTTTCCAATCAGTGCCAAACTGATGTAGTTTTACCGAAAGCAGAGACTAGTTTTGACTCAGTTAATCATAATCTCCTCATCCACAAACTATGTTCCTCGGGTTTCCGAATAAACTGCTTTTTCTGGATTAATGCCTACCTAAGAACCGTTCTCAGCGTGTCTGTTTTAATAACTGTCTGTCGAACCCCTTTCATGTGTCATCTGGTGTACCTCAAGGAAGTCATCTTGGTCCCCTTTTTGTGTAACTTATCGGCCAATCTTCCTAAAGTTCTAACTCACTCTCGAGTCATAATGTATGCTGATGATGTGAAGTTATGTTTTTCTAGATTGTGATCCCGTATCCCCATTATTCCTCCAAACCGACTTGACGCCAATTCCTCATTTTTGCACTTGTGGACTTAATTGGGATCCTTCTAGACATCTTCCTTCAATGAGAGTAGGCTGCGTCTCATCGATATCCATTCTCTTGAAAGTAGACGGATTTGCCATGGAGTTCTTTTCTCCAAAAGAAGGTTCTTCAGGCGAATGGTAAAAAAATGCCTTTTGCCCTCAGATGTAAATCAATCATTTCATTGTCCTGCCCGTCTAGGCATTACTTTCCTCTCCATCTACAACTCTGTGGAACTAACTATGTTGACCATGAATTTTCCGAAGCCTTTGCCGTAATTATAATACATATTTTTATCTTTTTCCTATGACACTAGTACCACTATGCTCAAATCCGTGTTAATGAATAATCTAATTTAATTTATTCTTAATTGTATACGCTATCGGTTATTCTTTGACCACGATGGCATCATGGCACGATGAAAGCCATCAGTTCGTCATGATGCACGCTCGGCGGCCCTATTCATGAAGGCGGTGGCGCTGCTCAAGAAAGTTTATTCGGGTGCCAAACTGGGAAGGCCGTACGCTATGGACGACATTCCGACAGACCGATCCGAGCATTTTTCCTATTTAAACTTTGTAGAACCGGAGAAGATTCTGCAGATCTGCATCCCCACCTTACTTCAGCCGATTTCGGAGGTTTTGGAGCTCGAGGAACAGTCGGCAGTAGTGTTGGACTATGGTGATAAACCAAAAAAAACGATTTTCTACAAAAAACGATTGCAAAGGGCAAGCGGTGTTTCCAGCCAGACATCGAAGAAGGCTCTTCGTTTTGCAAAAGGTTAAAACACACGGAAAAACTGGGAGGAATATCGCCACAGCTTAAAGGAATACCTACAAGAACACCTGTAGGAAGGCGAAAAGGTTCATGGATGGCTCACCGAGGCCTCAAGGCTTCGAAGGGTACTATCAAAGGCGCAAACCACAGCTGGTGGTTCCACAAATAGGACAGCACTAGGACAGTGCTTCTTCGCTTTTCATATTTCACTTCTCTCCTCACAATTCTTACATTGACGCTCAATTTGCTGCCTCTCTGTTGTTGACTTACGCTCTGTTCTTTGTTTTCGTCTCTCAGTGTTTCAAATAATAATAAACAGTGCCTTTTTTATACCCGTACTGAAGAGTAAAAGTATATATTTATGGTATTTGTGGTAACATAAGAATTGCTCCGACCATTGTATATATATTCTTTAACATCCAGCGATATAGCCCTGTCTGTCTGTCGTCTTGTTCGTAATTCGATAATAGCCCCGAGTCGATATTTCTGTTCGTCCGTCGAAAACGGCCCATTAAAGAATTCAAAAGAGAGGGAGCAACCAAATTTTTTTTCCATACTGATGTTATATCTAATCCAGAAAATGTTTCAAAATTTCGCCCCGCCCATTTCCAACCCCCACAAACGGCGCACATGTGGCAGCACAATTTTGAATATAACAAAACGAAAAATGCAGAATCATAGATAGCGACCATATCTAACAGGGGCCCAAATCTGAATCGGATCGGATCATTAATTCATAGCCACAATAGACAAAAAACATACGCAAAACTTCGCCCTCCCTTTTCGCACTCACAATAAATCGAGTAATTTTGGTTTTTCGTATAAATGAGCGCCTCGATCTCAGAGACTATAAGAGCTATAACAACCAAATTTTTGCCTAGACATTGTGATATCGCTTCAGTGCAAAGTTTATTTGCAAAAATTTTGCCACGCCCACTCGCCCCCAAAATACGAAAATATTTTGAAAATGGAAAAAGTACAATTTTGAAGATAGGAAAAGAAAAAAATGCAGTATTGTAGAAGAATCCTACCAGATTCCCGAATTTGGTTCAGATCGTACCATTATTGTAGCTACAATGATGAAATGAATTTTCAGCAGCGGGAATGCCCCGCGCCCGTTCAGTGTTCCCCTTGCCCAATTGCAGCGTAAGTCATTTTATGGGGATGATTGTAGCTACAGAATCTCTCTACACGCACACTCACGCTCACACGCTGCTCGTGCAGTGTACGTGTGTTGTTGTGAGAACTGATGTATATGTAGATGACAGATGCAAAACAAATGGTAAATGTAAAATGTAAGAAACTGATACAACATTTGAAAATTCCACATAAAATACATGTGTACTGACTGAGTACGGGTATAAAAGTAGAGTCGCGTTCACAGCGACTCCATACGTTTTTTCGTTTCAGTATGAGTACATGCTGCGCTTTAAAAGGTGCCGCTCTGCAGCTCAACGGCAAGTATTCACATACTGACAACATGGCACATACTACGTGTGCTGACTTTGGTCTACTGGAGGACGCGTAGTCGACCTCATAAAAGTCTCGTTGTGGCCTCAACTGGACTTGCTGGGACTGCAGGCCGATTGAAGGCGACATACCTTTATGAGACAAACTCATAATGAATTCGCGGCCGTCAACGCTGGGTTTCGTACTCTTCAGGGATAAGTTTAACTCTATGGAGTCTCACTTAAAAAATTAAAAAATTTTAACAGAGTCGCCTAAGAGAAAGAAGGGTAATAACTGTCTCGCCCTCTAATGTAATAATAATGCATATCTTTCAGTTCCTGGGACACCCTCCTCCCAGTGACTGAAGCACCTACTTCATCACCATCCGCCTCCCCTGTGCCCGATCCGACTGCGAGGTCAGTCGAGGAGTCTATGATCCCATCGGCTGCGCATCTGGACCCGCACTTGAAGGTACCGACGCTGCAGTCAGGATGTGGAAGTTCCGTCCAACACGGCTTCCATCGTCAGCTCTGAAAATGGCTCTATGTTTCCTGATTCAGCCTCGATTGAATCTTCTTTTGCCGTTGGCGCCTATTAATCCTAATCCCCCTCAGCTACTCTAACTGCTGTCGCTCTAACTGCTGTCGCCCACTAAAATCTATATTTTCGTCTCTCGACTCATGGCATCGGCCACGGAAGTTCTGGTTAGAGACTTTATCTATTCTAAACTTAATATTGATAATTCCTCTGGTCTGGTAAATACTAAATTTAATTTATAAACATGTCAATAGTATGCTCGACCCCTCCTTCTGGCCGGGCATACAATTTGTCATATGTTTACCAATCGCTCCCATAACCCTGTACTTCGAGTGGGTGTCCTCCTCGCTTCTTCTTCGTCCGCCTCAACTTCCTTCCGCCCAACAACCATCCCCGGCCGCACTACCTTTTATCGTCAAAAACTAAATACTCCCTGGCTCTAAAGATAACATATCAGAATGTTCGGGGCTTGTAGCAAACTGAACAAGTTGTATACTGACAGTGCTTCTTCGAGTCAGATGTGATCGCTTTTTTTCTGAAATCTGGCTGAACCTCAATTTATAATTTGGAGATCTAGTTGACAAATTTAATGTATATATAGGTTGGATCGTCAACTCGTGGTGGTGGTGTCCTGGTTGCCGTTCGCTCCGGACATAGCGTCTCAACTTTTTTTTGTCGAAGCGGAAAACAACATTGAAATAATTGTAGTTTAACTTCGCATGACCTCTTTTAACCTTTTTATATCCTGCTCATATATTCCTCCGTCCTCCGAATTTTCTACCTATATGCTTCACGTCTCACATCTTCAATCTGTTTCGTCCTGAACTTAATGGCTCGATCGTCTTACTGTCCTGGGGGATTTCAACCTACCAAATATTTCCTGGTCTCCTTTCTGCTGACGCTAACCTGATGTTCCCTTCTATTCTACGATTTTCCTAGATTCTTTGTCCGACATCGTTGGGTCAGGTAAATGCTCTACGAAAATAATATGGACAGGCTTTTTAGACCTCGTTTTTACTACCGACACTTCAAGTACCATGGTCTGAAAAGAGGATCTCCTCTATTGCTTTTCCTGAGGATCTTACCCACACTTAATATTTTTTGTTCAACTGCCTCTGTTTCAGGAAGGCTGATTTTATCAGTTTGAATATTGCTCTTTCTCAGATTGACTGGTCATTCCTTGACGACTTTCATGAAAAATTGAACCTGCTACTGAAGCATTCTATACAACTACTTTCTCCATCTTCAAGTCCATTGTACCTATAGTTTCTCCTTCCAGAAAAACTGGTCCTCATTGGTTTCTCCCCTAAACCTACGGAATATAAAAATCTCGTCTGTACAATTTTTAAACGGTCTGGGTCGCAATCGGATTTTTCTAAGTATTCCATTGCAAAATCAATTTTTTCTATATTCTATACATCATGCTACAATAACTACTTGGCCAAATGCAAGCTCAACTTTTAAACGCGATCCAGCCTAATTTTTTTAGGTTTGTCAATTCCAAACGTAGTTTCCTCCCCATCTGGTTCTTTCTTTTCCTTAAATGGTAGGTTCATTTGATAATGATTGCGACATTCCTAATCTATTTGCTGCTTCTTTTTTCCAACTTTGCTTTTTTGCTCCTACTAATAACCATTCAACTATACATGCTTCATCTACAGAGCACTTATATCCATCCTATTCCCCTTTATAGCTCCAATTGTATCTATCCCCTTCATCGATTATGATGGACTATTAGATGTTTAAAATCATGTAAATTTGTTTGTTTACTATTTGCCCAGACTTGGTTCCCAGTGCAAAATTAGACTTTGTGCTGATTCTCTTTTGTTTGCCTCTCTTAAAACTGTTCAATTTTGTCTTCGAGCTAGGTGATTTTCCTCGGTTTGGAAGGAATTTTATATCGTTCCCATCCATAAAAAAAGGTATAAATCGGATGTTTCCAATTACCGTGCAATTTCCAACCTATCTGCTATTCCTAAGCTTTTGAAAAATGATTGCTTCCCAGCTCCAACACTTTTTGAAGCCTTTGTTTTCTGTTTCTCAGCACGGATTTGTGAAACGTCGCTCAATCTCTTCTAATCTCCTTGAGTTTTCAACTTTTTGTAACTGCGGGTTTTTCCAATCAGTGCCAAACAAATTCCGGCATAAGTTTATACCGACTTTAGTAAAGCAAACTCAGTTAATCATAATCTCCTCATCCACAAACTATCACTCCTCCGGGTTTCGAATAAACTGCTTTTCTGGATTAATGCCTACCAAGTAACTCCGTTCAGCGTGTCTGTTTTAATAACTGTCTATCGAACCCCCGTTCATGTGTCATCTGGTGTACCTCAAGGATTGAATCTTGGTCCCCTTTTGTGTAACTTATTTATTAATGATCTTCCTCAAGTTCTAACTCACTCTCGAGTCATAATGTATGCTGATGATGTGAAGTTATGTTTTCCTATTGTGATCCCGTATCATTTTTTATTCCTCCAAAGGTGATGCCTTGGACGCCCTCAACAATTGGTGCTTCCTCTCCCTCTTAACATTTCTAAATGTAACGTCATGACATTTTATCGCAGCAAGCCTTACCTTTTTGTTATACTATCCGTAACATTTCCTTACAACGCCTGTTCAAAAGTTACTGACTTGGGCGTTATTTTTGTACCCAATCTGTGTTATAACATCCATATATCTGTTATTTCGAACAAAGCCAGGGCAGTCCTTGGTTTCATTAAGAGATTGTCTTAGGAATTTAGTGACCCTACACAACTAAACTTCTTATGTTTCTCTTGTCCGGCCAATTTTAGAATATGGTTCCTGTCTGTCTGGTCTCCTCATTACCAAAAATATAAGGATATGCTCGAGTCCGTTCAAAACAAATTCCTCATTTTTGCACTTCGTGGACTTAATTGGGATCCTTCTAGACATCTTCCTTCTTATGAGAGTAGGCTGCGTCTCATCGATATCCATTCTCTTGAAAGTAGACGGATTTGCAGATGGAGTTCTCTTTCTCCAAAACTACTCTCCGGCGAGGTCGACTCCACGCCCCCACAGATGCCTTATCAGTATTCTGTGGCGTCCTGCCCGTCTAGAAATTTTCCCTCTCCATCTACAAATCTGTCTTACATAACTATGTTGACCATGAATCTTTCCGTAGCCTTTGCCGTAATTACCCACAATAGAGGCAAATATAATGAAAAAAACTTCACCCATCCCTTTCGCACTCACACAAAAATCGAGTCGATTTGGTTTTTGTATTTTGTGTAGCCTGATCTCGTGAGACCATAAGCAGAGCAACCAAACTTTGCCAAGACTCCTGTCATACCAAACCTGAATGAAGTGTATTTCAAAATTTCGACCCGCCCCCTTCCGCCCCTCAAAAGATGAAAATCCACAATTTTGAAGATAGGAATAAACGAAAATCACAGTATCAAAGGAAAATGACCATATCTACCAGATTCTCTAATTTGGTTCAGATCGGATCATTATTATAGCCACAATGAAAAAATGAATTTTCAGCACCCCGCCGAAATTTCGCCCTTCCCGTTTGCAGCGTAAGTCATTCATGGGGTTGATTGTCGCTTCTGATTCTCTCTCTCGCTCACACTGCGCACACATTCTGCCTCGTGCATTGTACGTGTGTTATTGTGAGAAGTGATGCGTAGATAGATGTAGATGACAGATGTAGCAAAAAATGTAAAATGATAAAAATTTGAAAATTCCATATAAACTACATGTGTACTGACTGAGTACGGGTATACAAGTAGAGTCGCGTTCACAGCGCCTCCGTACGATCTTTCTCGTTAATGTTGAATATGTGCTTAACCTTTAATGTTAATTTTCAAAACATATTTCGTTATGTTCGTTATGTACTTCTAAACGTTTTTTATGTTAATGTAATTTAATGATATTATCTTTCTTTATATAAATTATTAAAATTTCTTGTTAATACTGGGATTTCGGGTGCACTTGTTTGGTGAGGTAGAAGAGTGTGCTGATAGGTAGGCAAAACATACATAGTGAATGAGCGGCATTGTAATTACGCACGTAATTATTTCAAGAAACTCTTTAGATACAATTTTTCAGTATGATGTCTCACGAGACTGTATAAAAATCCAGTTTCTTTATATTCTTTTTAGTACTGGTAAAAAGCAAGGGTTTGTGGGTGTTTTCAACCTAAGCATGCCCATTCCATTTGCTACTTTTTCTTGCTAAATCAGAATGGACGAACAGAAACTCAATTATTAACGACTCATTGGCTTCAGGCACACATATCAAGTAATTGTTTGGTAATTGTACTTATTTGAGTATAAGAATGCGTATATGCGTTGCATATGTACATATGTATGTATGTATATACATGTATATGTATATGTATATGACCATTGTGTGTTTGACATTTAACATACAATGTTGGTAAAAATTAATCATAATTTAATCATTATGGACCATACATATATACGTCTAAATGCCATTTCAAATATAAAAAAATGTGTCTCAATGCCTTTGCCGTCTGTCATGACAAGACGATTGAGAGATCGCGGAGAAATCTCCGCCTCCTGAAATTACCTGCCAACAAATCAGACCCCACATCTGATTTATGTAGAATTTTTAAATATATTATCCGTTTTTACATTTTACATTTTTTTTCTACATCGGTCATATAAATCTGCATCACTTCCTACAACAACACGCCGTTTCGGCACGAGGGGAAATGACCAGTGGTTGTAGTCGCCCGGTGTTCGGGCCAGCGTCGAAGTTAAGCGTCAAGTTAAATGTAAAGTTATGTATTTGTATAAGAGCATGTAAAACCCTAAAATTATGTCGTCAATGCGTTCCAGCGTTCGGCAGTGCTGCTGCGCTCTCTCTGTTAAAAAGGGCGCTCTGCACCTGCCGCTTGCCCTAGCGTTGATCGACCGTCGTTGCCTAAGTGAGTTCTATGCTAAATTTTTCTCCGCATAGGTTGCATACCGAGCCCGTTTGTACTTTTATCCGGCCTGGCAAAGAGCGAGCAATTGGCTTTCGCTAGCCGCCTGAATAAATAAGCATTTTATAACGTTTGAACAAAATTGAAAATTGATTTTAAAATAAACAGGTGCCAAAAAGCGGCCCCTCAAACATTTGGTGACCCCGACGTGATTTAACTGCAATCTGAATCGTGTTTTGTTAAAATCATTAAAAAATCGAACAATATATTCTTTGCTGTGCAGTGTAACGGCAAACAATTACATTTGTGCCAATAAAAACAGTTAAAAGTGCAAGCTCAGTGAGACATTCCGTTTGTCGAATATTCCGTTGCTTAATCGCCGAATCTCTTTTGCCCTGCGCCGCTGCAGCCGCGGTTCTTGACTTTTCGTTCTTCCATTCCCGCTCCCGCTCTGTTCGCCGTTGCTTAAGCGGTTTTACATTTTCCGTTGTTTCGTTTGCATTACACCGCTTAGCATGGACAACGAGCCGAATACAGTCGCGGGTGAAAATATTTGCGATGGGTGAAAAAGGCTGAGGCTTTACAAACGTAAAGTTCAATCCTGCATGATCGCCTGCACCGTCTTGGCGAGTCATTCTCGAAATAAAATTGACAAACTAAGTGCGTCGAAATAGATGTGCGCCTCGATATGTTGGCGGAAATGCGTAGGAGTTCAACAAAGTCCCATAATGAACTGGAATCGCTGGATGAAACGAGATTGGAAGTGAGCTTCGTGAAACATTCGATGCCCTGTTCATTTCTTTGAAGGCTGAGCTGCTTTCGGCTCTCGAATTAGGACACCTACGCGTAGCCGCTCATTCCACTAGCCTGCCAAACAACTCTGGAGGTCATACCATCATCATGGCTCACAAGCAGCGGCTTCCTGAGCTTAAGCTTCCTAGCTTCTCCGGCGGCTATGTGGAATATGCGGATTTTTTATTGCCAGTGTTCAATTCGGTCATCGAAGGAGATCCGGACCTCAGTGAAATCGAGAAGTTTCAACATCTTCGCTCATGTCTCTCGGAGGCGGCCCTGGATTCGGTTCGATCTTTGGAGCTCTCCAGTGCCAATTATCGTGTGGCTCTGGATATGCTTAGCAAACGCTTTAATAACAAACGACTTGTTTCAGGCACACATCAAGGAGATTCTTGGGCTCAAGAAGGTAGATTCGCCTTCTGCTAAAAGGCTTCGGGAGTTCTCAGACGCAGTCAACTTGCATACGCGTGCCCTGCAGACTTTTGGGAAGTGCTGAGGAGATATCTGGATGCATGATAATTCACATGCTGCTACAAAAGCTAGATGCCAGACACAAGCCAAATGGGAGGAGAGTGCGTCATCGGACGGGATACCCACAGCTGGGGAGTTCTATGATTTCCTGGAAGAGATGCCAGAAGATGGAGAACGTGCAATACGCTGTAGCGACACACGCTGGTAGCGCTCAGGTGGGGAAAAGCCAGAATACACATCCAAAGAAAACTTTTGTTGCCTCTAACTCTTCCGCCAACCCATCTGGATGCCCTTTCTGCCATTCATTGGGCCACGGAATATACTCGTGCAGCATTTTCACAAATTTATCTCCCTTTCTTCGTCATAAGGGAAGTGAAGAAGCTTTCACTTTGCTTCAATTGTTTAAAGTCGGGTCATCGGACTCGTGCATGTACCGGTGGCCAGTGTAGAGTTTGCGGAAAAAGGCATCATACCTTATTGCATTTCGATTCATCCATGGCGTAAAGCTCCCCAGCTGTTTCTCTCCTCTAGAAGGTGCAGTACAACCAGCACCTATTTCGCCGGTTCAGGATTCTGCTGGCGGTATGCCGTCTCATGCGTCTACCTCTCTTGCTGCCCAAGGTCTCCACTCCGATGTTGTGCTGCTGGCTACGGCTGTCGTTCTGGTGAAGAATCGATCGGGCGTTTTGGTTCCGTGTCGCGCCATTCTGGATTCAGGATCCCAGCTTCATCTCGTGACCTCTAGGTTCGCCCAGCAGCTTCAGCTTAGGGAGAACTCAAACGTCTGCCCTTGTCTCTGGTCTTGGCGATACTAGCGTGTCCACTGAGGGGGATCCACCGTGAGCATTTGCATGCAGTCCCGCACTTCGGACTATTCGACCACGCTCCTGCTCTCATCGCCCCCACAATCACAGATAGCCAACCAAGTCTGGCAGTTAATGTAGCCGGTGGAACATTCCTCCAATATTCAGCTTGCCGATCCTGCGTTCTTTAATCCTCAGCGGTAGATCTCCTCATTGGCGCGAGCATATTTTATGACCTTCTCTGCGTAGGGCAAATCAAGCTCATAGACGGATTGCCGCTTCTGCAGAAGACCCGGCTTGGGTGGATCGTATCTGGTGGTGGGCAGAGGGTATCAAGTTCGTCGCTTTTGGGAATTCAAATTTCTTCGGATTCGGAGGCTAGAATGAATGCAAGGTTGGATCAAACTCTTCGTATGTTTTGGGAAGTCGAGGATTGGGTAGGCTGCCTTAAAGTACAAAAGGAAGAAGTAGATTGTGAGGCGCATTTCGTAGCCACCTTCACGTTTGCCATCGGGGGAGTACTCCGTTAGGTTGCCTTTAAAGCATGATGCTGATCGCTTGGGGAGAATCTTATACTCCAGGCGTACCGGCGATTCCTCAGTTTGGAACGAAAACTGGATCGTAATCCCACGCTCAAGGAGCGGTACTCGGCTTTTATTAAGGATTACATTGACTTGCAGCATATGTCGAAAGTCCATCCTGACTCACGTAACCGCTGCAAGTTATTTTCTGCCTCATCACTGCGTTTTAAAGGAGGACAGCACCACGACAAAACTCCGTGTCGTTTTCGATGGCTCTGCAGCTACATCAACTGGATTCTCCTTAAATGATGTGATGATGACAAGGTCCTGTTATTCAGCCGGCATTGTTTTACCATTCTGATCGGGTTCCGCACATATCCGTCGCTCTCACGGGTGACATTTGTAAAATGTACCGCTGCGTGCGGGTATCTCCACCTGACAATTATCTCCAGTGTATCCTTTGGCGAGATTCCATCAAGTCCGATGTTCAGGTCTACACATTAGACACCGTCACATACGGTACGAGGGCTGCATCGTTTTTAACTGTCCGCTCAATGCACCAGCTGGCCATCGACGAAGGTGAGCCCTACCCTCTTGGCTCAGCTGCTCTGAAGCAGGAGTTTTTATGTCGATGATCTCATCTCTGGCGGCATCTCGGTCGCAGAGGTCAAGGAAAAAGATGCGCCAAACTTCAAAGTCTACTTTCGTGCGGAAACTTCAAGCTTAGAAATGGTGCTCAGTAGCCAGGAGGTGCTTGATGGAATTCCGGAAGGCGACGTGGAAAGTTTCTGCGGTTTCATGATGGAAGCGACATCACAAAAACTCTAGGTTTAACGGGACCCTGCGTCAGATCAGCTGCTGTTTGCCTTGTCTGCGCTGGACACAAATTCAAAGGCCCTCAAGCGTTCGGTTTTTGTCAACGATTGCGCGTTTTTACGACCCTCTTGGACTGATTAATCCTGTTATTGTCGATTGTTCCTTTTCCTTCAACTTTGGAGGGAAAACTTGGACTGGGATGAGAGTCTACCGGCAGCGCTGCATTCAACTTGGATGGACCTAAACAACGGCAAGCATCTCTCGAATCTCATTTCCTCGCCTTGTCCATCCTTCCAGTGCAGTTTTTGGAGATCCATGGATTTTGTGATGCCAGTATGGAGGCATATGGTGCGTGCGTATATATGTCGTGTCAGGCAAGAGTCGTCGAGCAATGTTTTGTGCTCAAAGTCACGGTGGCGCCCCTAAAATCATTGTCAATTCAAAGCTTGAATTGAGTGGAGCCCATTTGCTTGCGAAGGTTATGCACAACCTAAGGGGAGACTGGAATCTTCCAGGCCGGTTTCATTGCTGGTCGGATTCGTCGACGGCGCTATCTTGGATGCGGGATGAGCCAGCCAAGTTTCAGGTTTTCGTGGCAAATCGGTGGCAACAATTCAGGAGTTGACGCAAGGCATGGCGTGGCACTATGTTCCCATCGTTGAATCCCGCTGATATCCTCTCGAGAGGCTCGCTTCCCAGTCACCTCATCCAGTCAGAGCTGTGGTTTCACGGCCCGTCGTTTTTGTTGGGATCTAAGGATGAGTGGCCTGCATCTCCCCGTTTCTGAAACTCCGACCATTGAGCTTCGCAAGCGTGTATTGCTGATCGTTTCTCCACATGCTGATCTCACTCCCGGATGCAAATTTTGCAAATTCATTCTTTGGCATGCAGCGCACGATTTTGCCTACATGCATTAAATTCATTCATCGTCTTAGGCATCCTGGACTCACGGTTTCTGACATTCAGCAAGGGAACGCATCTTCTAGTTCGGCATATTCAGCTGGCAAGTTTGTGGTCGGACATAAGATGCCCAGGCGCAATGGGCAAGGGAAGTCTAGCTCCATCAGTTCGCTTTCTCCGTTCATCGATCCGGCTGGTTTGCTTCGAGTTGGAGGTCGGCTCGGCAACTCATCGCTCCCATTTAGTGCTCGGCACCCGCTTATTCTGCCAAAAGGATCATCCCGTGACGGCAGCGGTGATAAACTATTATCATCAACGAACCTGCCGGACCTCGCGCCTTGCTTGCCAAAATTCGATTGGAATATTGGCCTATTGGAGAGAATCAAGGCCGTTTCAAGGTGGTTAACAAATTGTGAGATGCTTCAGGACGAGGCCACGCATCGTTGAACACATTATGGGAGACTTGCCAAAGGGCGTCTGGAAGGATCCCGGGCCTTCGAAAGTAACTGGAGGTGGACTATTGTGGACCGTTTTTCTACCGGTCGAAATCCGCAGTAGGCCTCCAATCAAAATGCTACATAAGCGTGTTTATATGCTTCACGTCTAGGCCATTCACATGGAGCTTGTAAAGGATCTTACCACCGCATCGTTCTAGGCGCATTAAAACGGTTCACGTCCATTCGAGGAAGGCCAAGTCAAATTTGGTCAGATAATGCGACAAACTTCGTTGGAGCAGAACGAGCTTCTGGAGCTAAAGAGGCTCTTCTAAGCGACTCGCACATGAAGGAGGTCCATGAATCCTGTTTGGCTGACGGAATCGACTGGCATTTCATCCCCCGCGCTCTCCGCACTTTGGCGGATTGTGGGAAACGGCCGTGAAGACCATAAGCATCATTTGTACCGCTCAGTTGGGCCATCCGTCCTTGCTTCGACGAGCTGCGTACGCCAGTCTGCCAGATCACGGCGGTATTTAATTCTCGCCCTTTGCTCTCGCTTTTCAGAAAATCCTGACGACTTGGATGTGTTGACGTTGACTGCTCATCTGCTTTTGGGGGCCCGCACGAAGCAATTCTCGAGCCTGATCTAACAAAAGCTCAACTACAATCGTCTGGATGGTTGGTTGCGGGGTCACTCAACTTCAGCAGACATTCTGGCGGCGCTGGCGCGAAAAGTATCTGGCTCTTTTTGCAGGAGCGCTCGGTGGCGTACGGCTACGCAAAACCTCTGCGTGAACGATGTCGTCCTGGTGAAGGACGAGAATCTTCCTCCAATGCGTTGGCCACTGGCTGAGTGGTCGGCGTCGTCAGGCGCAGGCATGGATGGGTGTGCCGCGTGGCTGACTTGGGACGGCCTCAGGAGCCATCAGGAGGGCTGTTACTCGGCGGTTTGCTGCCCCTTGAAGTCAGTTGAAGGCGAGCTTCGGCGGGGGGTATGTTCGGGCCAGCGTCTGGTTAAGCGTCAAGTTAATGGCGTAAAGTTATGTATTTGTATAAGAGCATGTAAAACCAAAAAATTATGTCGTCTCCAGCGTTTCGGCAGTGCTGCTGCGCTCTCTCTGTTAAAGGGCGCGCTCATTCCTTGCTCTAGCGTTGATTGATCGCGTCGTTTGCCTAAAGTGAGTTCTATGCTAATGGCCTTTCTCCGCATAGGTTGCATACCGAAGCCCGTTTGTACTTTATCCGGCCTGGCAAAGTATGCGACAAGTGGCTTTCAAATAGCCGCCTGAATAAATAAGCATGCGGGAGGGCAACGTTTGAACCAAATTGTTTTTTAGTCGATTTTTGAGTCAAACAGGTGCCAAAAGCGGCCCCTCAAACAATCGATGGTTTGAAAATTTCCATTTTGGCTATAATACTGATCTGATCTGAACTATGTAATGCTATGGAAATGTACAACATTGTGGACTTTTTCGTCTTTTGTGCGGTCGGAAGGGGGCGGGGGCGAAATTTTTAAATACACTTGTATTGAAAATGGTATCACAGAAGTTTGGATGATCTTTTGGTTACTCAACCTCTTCTAGTGACGATCATCAGGCGCTAAAGCGTTGAGTGCAGACGCGTTTTATGTGTGAGAGAGAACGGAGGGTACGATGCCTCTCCAAATGGTTTCTTTATTATGGCTATGTTAATGATCTGATCCAGATTCGGTCCTCTGATAGATATAGTCGTTTTATACGATACTTCTTCGTTTTCTGTTATCTTTAAAATTGGGGACGCGGTTGGACAGTCGAACAAATGGACGGACAGAAAGACATTGCTATATCGACTCGGCTATTGATGCTGATCAATAATAAATATGTGTAAGTTAACAAGAGTTAACTGAATTGTCCATTGGGTTGGACGAATTCTGAGTTAACAAGGTTAACTGGATTGTCCATGGGTTGGACGAATTCTGCGATATCGCAAGGTAAGCAATTTCGTCAACCGTGGGATCGCCGTCGTCGCGGTCGCCGGCCGCCGCTGGACACCACGCACGAGGCGCAAGGTCAGCACTTTTGCTGGACAGCGACGAGGTTGCCGTGGCCGGCAACCAAGCGGGTCCCGTAGCTGGGAAGTTTAGGTTTTAAGTTAGTAGTAAATTACCAGCCGAGTGGCATTTACGTTCTAACGTCTCGCCTTGCGGGTAGTTAAGCTTTCATCATATTCCTTTGAATAATTAATTACACTTGTAAAATAAACAATACTTCAGATAAATTATCCATATTGCATTTAATTATTACTGGCGCCCAACGCGATAAAAAGAAACCACACCTGAGACTGTAATTTAGCGCGGAGACAACGCCCGCTAAGTGAAAATCGGCTAAAAGTGCAACGAAGGGTCAAACAAAAAAAGACCAAAACATCGAGTGCGGAGACAAAGCCCGCTCAAAAAGCAAAGCAAAAAGAAAGTGGAAACTGTGGAACGCGGAGACAACGACCGCTCAAAAACACAAAGATTATTATCAAAAAACCACGCCCGCGGGAGATCTGTAAATAGATCGCCGCAACATAAGTGAAAATCGGCTAAAAGTGCAACGAAGGGTCAAACAAAAAAACCAAAAAACATCGAGTGCGGAGACAAAGCCCGCTCAAAAGCAATCAAAAAGAAAGTGGAAACTGTAGAGCGCGGAGACAACGCCCGCTCAAAAACACAAAGATTATTATCAACGAGAAAGAACGTACGGAGTCGCTTCGAACGCGACTCTACTTTTAACCCGTACTCAGTCAGTACACATGTGATTTATGAAGAATTTTAAAATGTTTTATCATTTTTTTTTACATTTTATTTTTTGCTACATCTGTCATCGACATCTACATCTACATCATCTACATCAGTTCTCACAACAACACACGTACACTGCACGAGGCAGCATGTTTGAGCGTGAGTGTGCGAAAGAGAAAGCTGCAGCAACAATCAACCCAATAATTGACTTACGCTGCAAGAGGAGGTGGGGGATTGCTGCTGAAAATTCATTTCATCATTGTGGCTATAATAATGATCCGATCTGGACCAAATTCGGGAATCTGGTAGATATGGTCATTCTCTACAATACTGCATTTTTAGTTTTTTGCTATCTTCAATATTGTGGATTTTCGTCTTTTGTGGGGGCGGAAGGGCGGGGGCGAAATTTTGAAATACACTTGTTCAGGTTTGGTATCACAGGAGTCTTGGCCAAAAGTTTGGTTGCTCTAGCTCTTATAGTCTCTGAGATCCAGGCGTTCATTTTTACGAAAAACCAAATCGACTCGATTTTATGTGAGTGCGAAAGAGAAGGAGCGAAGTTTTTTCGTACATTTGCCTCTATTGTGGCTATATTAATGATCCGGATCCGATTCATATTTGGGCCCCTGATAGATATAGGCTGTCTCAATGATTCTGCATTTTTAGTTTTTTGTTGTTTTCAAAATTGTGGCCGCCACAGATGTGCGCCCTTTGTGGGGGCGGAAGTGGGCGGGGCGAAATTTTTGAAATACTTTTCTAGGAGTGAAATACCACATCAGACTGGATAAAAGTTTTGTTGCTCCAGCTCTTATAGCCTTCGAGCAATGGGCGACAAACAAGACGGACGGACGGACAGACGGACAAACGGCTTCCAGTCTGCCATTTGTGGCTCGCTGCTGGGACAAGAGATCATCTTCGGATGGGTCCTATCCGGTCCGGTATCAGCTGACTCGACTCGGACGGTTTCCGCCTTCACCACGAAGCTCTCGTTAAATTCGGATGTCCGACTCGAGAGAAGCTTCTCACCAAATTCTGGGGAGGAGGAGGACCTTCTGGGGAGACCGACGAACAATTCGTTTAGTCGTTTAGACCACTAAACGAGCCCCCATGGGAGATACAATGTAACTCTCCCTTTAGTGTCCAGAAAATGTCGAGCTAGGCCACTCCAGAGGCGCGGCCCAGGCCCAGTTCTTTAGAAACGAGCAGCGGCTGCAGCGGAATTTGCCGCACAAGAAGCAGTACGACGCCGTTGTTCAAGAATATTTAGAGCCGGTTACACCTAGTCATGATTCCGGCCATTTCTACCTTCCACATCACGCCGTGTTTAAACGTAACAGCACCACAACCAAATTGGGCGTAGTCTTTAACGCCTCCAGCCCGTCTTCCAACGGGAAAAGCCTCAACGACACATTGCATGCTGAGTCTGTCCTTCAGTCTGACTTGACCATGCACGAGGAGGTGGCGCGTCTTCCGCTACGTTTTCAATGCTGACATCAACAAGATGTATCGGCAAATCCAAGTGGCTTCCCAATATACGCCCTACCAGCGAATACTCTTTTCGCGACCGTAACGGGGACGTGTGTGACTATGAGCTTACCACTGTCACTTTTGGAGTCAACTACGCACCGTACCTCGACCTCCCGTGTCCTCAAGCAACTCGCACAAGAGGTGCGTCTACAGCTGCCTATGCTCGCTGCTTCTCACCTGAGTCTCAGGCAATTTTCTACGCGAAGCACCTCGACTCCGCAGGGTTTCCGCCCGAAAGTGGTCAGCTAACCATAAGGGCGTCCAGCAGGACATTCCAGTCGACCACTTACTCGCGCTGACTTCCTAGAGCTGTAAAAAGTAGCATCGCTAAGACGTTGGGAATCCGAATGGCAAGCCAGTGCCGACGAGTTCTTCTTTGCGCCTCCCGCCTTAATCGAGCGAGAATCCTGCACCAAGCGCAATGTGCTATCTCAGATTGCGCAGCTGTTCGATCCAGCGGGATGGCTTGCCCCCTTCGTCATCCAAGCGAAAATATTTATGCTGGAAATCTGGGTGAGAGGTAGGGTGGGATGACGTCCTTCCTAACGATCTGTCTCAAGCCTGGAATACGTTCCTGAAAAGCTTTCCGGTCATCTAAGGGATCCGCATTCTGCGTTGGTTGCACGTCTGTCCGATGGCCATGGTACAGATACATGGCTTATGCGACGCGTCTCAACGTGCCTATGGGGCAGCGATCTACTTCCGAGTTCATCTACCATCGTGTTGGACTGGCTGGACCACTTTCGTGGGGCGCAGGAGTCGCCAAAAATCACTCGCTGTTGGCCCAGCGAACGATGGAGCCACGTCCGAACCGGAACAATCCGGCCGTCTTTGCCAGTCGAGGGCTCGAACCCACTGACCTGGTCGGAAATGACATGTGGTGGCATGGCCCTGCGCGGTTGCGTGCTCCGCAGTCGGAGTGGCCTTGTCCACGGGACTCAGTCCTGAGACCGACTTGAAGAAGCGAGCCGTCAAGGTGCACCATGCCACCGACAGCGCCTCGGATATCCTCAGCCGATTCTCCGAATTCGGACGCGCTCTGCGCGTGATCGCCTACGTTCGGAAGTTCGTCCACCACGTTAGAGGGCAAGCAATGCCAGCCCATGCCTCCAAGGAGCTGAACAGTAAGGAGGTCGCTGCAGCTCTCCAAACTGTCACCATCACGACCCAACGCGTCCATTATACGGCGGAGCATCGGTTGCCTTGTAAATAAGTAGCCACTCCTGACCACGAGCTCTTTTCAGATTCTTAATCCGTTCCTTGACCAGATGGAGTCATGCGGACATGTGCCGAGTTCAAGCCTCGGCGTCCACCTTCCCAACCGACATCGCCAGGTTCGTCGCGAGACGAGGTTGTCCCCACGAAGTTCAATCCGACGACGGCAGGAGTTTTGTCGGTGTATCCCGCTTTCTGGCTGTGGACCTCTCGAGGCCATCCGCACTCGGACTTCCGCGGTGTACAGCCAGCAGGGGCTATCGTGGCGATTCATCCCCTCCAGGGGCCCCAAATATGGGAAGCGGGTGTGAAGAGCTTCAAAGCTCTGTTTGAAATGGTCGATGTGTACGTCCAATTACACATTAGAGGAGTTCGCGACCTTACTTTCCAAAAACTGAGGTATGCCTTAACTCGCGACAATCTCTCCAATGTCGAGAACCCAACGGACCCGTTGGCTTTGAGCCCAGGTCATTTCCTGATTGGTGGGCCGCTGCTGTCCGTGGCAGAGCCAGAAATAAAGCTTCCTCCATCCTAAACTGCTGGCAACATCTCAAGGCTCTCAACCAGCAATTCTGTTCGCGCTGGAAGACGGAGTACCTGCGAGAGTTGCACAAGCGTAATAAATGGCAGCATCGATAAGAGACCTCGAGGTTGGAGATCTCGTGGTGATCAGGAGGAGAACATCCTCTCATGAATGGCGTTTTGGCCGTGTTCAGAGCGCGTATCCTAGAACCGATGAAAAGGTCCGTGTGGTAGACCTACTACGGCGCGCGTCCTTATCAAGAGGACCGATCACGAAGGTGGTTCTTCTGCCTATGGATTCGGAGGTCCATTCCACCAACTCTCGCGTAGGCTGCGATCCATAATAATCCGTATTTGGTTTATGCTTAAGTCCAGCTTAATTCTCCGTATCACCTAAAGCAAGTCCAAGTTCACTGTTTGAGTCGTTGACAACCCGTGCCAACACTTTACTAATGCTTCCTTGACTCCTTTCTTTCATCCTAGTATTGTTCCGGAATCCAGACATGGCCCCTCAACATTCCTCACGTTCCCGATCAAGCCGCAGGTCGGATCGCAAACGGGCACAAGGTAATACCACATTCAAATGCCGAGTGTGCCCAGGAGTCCATCCTTTAAGGAATTTCCGGAAATTTATCCGAGCAAAGGCTCGAGCCGTCCTGTTGCACATGTATTGTTCGAATTTCCTGGCTCACGCACATTTGGGCAAGGACTGCCGCAGTGGAGACCCGTGAAAGGTTTGCAACCGCAACCACCACACACTGCTCCACCTGCCAGGACCACGGCTCCCCGCTGGCTCCTCTTCGGCACCTTCGAGTGCACCTTCGTCTTCCGCTCCAAACGTCGCCCTCGTATCCCGGTCAGCCGCCCTGTCCTCGGGAACCCAGCCCCGACAGCAAACTCTTTGCTTCAGCACCGGAGCAATAATGTCCTCCCGACGACACGGGTGGTCCTCGCGGTACAGCAGAAGATTCATGTCACGAGTGCACTGATCGATCCATGCACGCCGTTCAGCGGCATCGACGCCGATGTGGCCAAGGAGTTCAAAGCCGCCAACCACCTGCATCGGGGACGTGAGGGTATACACCGCCATGATCCGGGCTAAGACGGAGATTTCCAATTGGTGGCCGTCTTCAAAATCGAGCCCCGCCTGTGCGTTCGCACGCAGATCCGGTACTGAGCGACACCGTCCGTGCTCGCTTCGACGACCTGAAGCTGGCCAATGAGCAGTTCCATAAGCCTGGATGTCGGCTTATGGCCGTCGTCTCGCTCGTCTTGGGAGCGGATCTGTATCGAAGGTCATTCAATTTGGTTTCCTCGACCGCGAAAAGGGCATTCCCGTGGCTCAAAGCACGGCGTTTGGGTGGATCGTGTCTGGTGAGTGCACGCAGACTTAAGAAAGTCTTTGCAATCTGCAAGTGGGTGGGGGGAGAATGTTCAGAGTGGGGATGGCGCTGGCGGGGCCACCGCTCTGTGGGCATTCCAGCCACACCTCGCTGTTAGCAATCCAGCTACGCAAGCGGTTGCACTCGCTCTCGCCCTCATACTTAGGAGCATTTTTCCCCCCGGCGACGCGCTCTCGCGGGTGAGTTCATCACGGTCATGCTCTCGCTGCCGACAGCCTTCTAATACGCTTCTTCAACCTAAGCGAAACGGCCCCTTCGCACGCGACCCTACGTACCTATATTGTACATACATTCACTCGAGATTAAACTGGAATTATATATTGCCGTCTTTGGCTTTTCACTCGGACTTTGAATCGGACTTATTCTTACGACCTTTGGGATTCTGGACTGTTGGAACTCGTTCGACGCCCTTCGCTTAATCATATAGTATACACTAGGAGGCGCACTGCCCCGTGCGCACTCTCGTTGCTTGAGCACAATTCCCGGTTCACTCGCTTACTAATACCTTCATTCACTGCGCCTTATCAACTCAACATAACTTTTGAATTGATACTGGAATGGATGTTGTCTTGTGAGCAAGAATTGTTGTTTAAGGAATAGGGTTAGGTAAGGTTTACAGGGCTGCTCCACCAAAGTCGAGGCCAAACTGCCCATTGTGATGCCCACACTCGTCATGGGATATTGCCTAGGGAGGTTTCGCGAGCCATCGAGGCCTCTATAAAGAGCATCAGCTTTTCTTGAGGCATGTTTGCCAGGTTGTCCAGACCCTCGTAAGAGGCGAAGCCTTTCCATGAGTGCAGGACAGCCACAGAGAAGATGTTGGATGCTCTATTTTCTCCTCGTCCCTGCAGCTGCAGCAGAAGTCATAGTGGGGCGGTCTGTATAGTGCCCCGCTATAACTCCCGTCGGTGTTCGCACCTGACTCTTCCTGAAGCCTAAGAGAGTCTTAGCGCGTTTGGGGTCATAGTGGGGCCAGAGCGAGCAAGAAATCTCACAGCTGGGTGTTGTGTTCCACCGTCTGATTTCGTGCTAGCTCGACCCATCATCTGCGAGATTATGTCTCGTAGTGGCCTCCGTATTTCGCTGACTGCGCACTCGCGTTGCCCGCGATGTCGGTGTGCCCGGGACCCACGTGAGTGTGATTGAGTGCGCCCTGTTCTGGTTTTAGTGCGTCCACCGTATCAGGTACGAGTCTGCTCGTGGTCTTGCAGGAAACCAGGGCATTGATAGCAGCTTGACTGTCAACGCAGATTGCTATGTTCCTCGGAGGTATTTCCAAGGTGTATACAAACTTTGCCGCTTGCCATACTGCGTATATTTCCGCCTGGAACACACTGCACCAGTCTTAGGGATATTTTGGTTGCTAGTTCTTCAGAGAAGGTTCAGCTCCAGTCCCTTTGGCTGTCTTTGACACGCCAGTGAAGATGGAAAGCACGTTCTACCCAAGGGGCAGCATTACGCATCTGTTCCTTTCTGTCCAGTATGTGCCCTTTAAAGTTTCTTTTCCATGAAAACTCCGAGACACAGTAGTCGCTCCATTCGCCCGTTCCTCTTTCTTCTTTACGGGAAGTATTGTGGCGTAGCCATAGACGATGGCTTGAAGAACCGCTGGGCACTTGTCTCCGCCTTGCACTTAAGGTGGAGATCTAGCATGGTGTCCAGAGCAGCCTGTGGGGTGGATATGAGAGATCCATTGACCCCAAGGCATGCTGTCCGTTGTACTCTCCGGAGGTTCTCTAGGTGGTATTTGGTGTGGTGGGAACCACACGAAGCTTCCGTACGTCAAAATGGGTCTTATTACCGCTGTATACATCCAATGGATGTTGTCATATAAGCCTATGTTCGTCCAAAGGTCTTCTATATATGTAGAAAGCCATTGCCTTTTTTCTTCCTTTCCTCCGTGTTTCTCTTCCAGGCGAGTTTGGAGTCAACGGTGACACCAAGATACTTGGCTTCCTTCGATAACTCAAGCGTCGTTCCACCAATTGCTGGTCATTTTCCTGAGAATAACACCAGTTCTGTTTTTTCGGGATTAACCCCAAACCGTTATGGCGTGCCCAGCTAGCGGTCGTTCCCAGTGCAGATTCAGAAGGTCACTGATTGTGGGTAGAAACTTACCAGTTAGCAGTATCACTAGATCGTCCGCATAGGCAACGACCTTATATCCGCTCCTCCCAACTGAAGAAGAAGGTCGATAAGAACTAGGTTCCACAGGAGAGGGAATATTACCCCCTGCATAGTACCTCGTGTGGCATTCTTTCTTGACGAGGAGGTGCCCAGATTGGGGCTAATAGTTCTGCTCCTAAGAACGCTATCCAACCGTATGCTTACCGTCGGGTGTGTGCCAATCTTGGTCAGTGGCCGTTATTGACTCGATCCTGGCATTGTTGAAGGCTTTTCTTTTCTATATTCCCAAAAAAACTTCGTGTAGTGCAGTCTCAACTGCTCTACCTTTGAGGTAGGCGTGCTGAGCTCTGCTGAACACTTATCTGTCGAGCTTAGTTCTTATGTATAGATCAATCAGCGTTTTTACCAAAAATAAGGATAGACTGATGGGTCTGTAGTCCTTTAGGAGATATGGTTTTATCTTCCCGGCCTTGGGGATGAAGACCACTCTCACCTCCCTCCACGCTTGGGGGACATACCCAATTCGGAGACATCCTTCAAAGATTTTCTTCAGCCATGGTAGTAGGGGCAGGTAAGCTGTTTGCATCATGGCTGTTCGTATATCATCCGTCCCCGGTGACTTATAGGGACCGAAAGATTTAATGGCCCAGAACAATCTTGTCTGGTGCCAAAATGTCTCGCTTGAGGTCCTCAGTTTCCTCACCTTGACATCGCTCAGTGTCGTTGATGTCGTTGGGTTCGTCACCGGTAACATCTGAGCAACTGCAACATCTTGGCTGCTTTCTGCAAAAGTGCTGTCCTATTTGTGGAGCAGGCCAGCTGTGGTGGGCGCCTTTGATAGTACCCTTCGAAGCCTTGAGGCCTCGGTGGAGCCATCCATGACTCCTTTTCGCCTTCCTACAGGTGTTCTTGTAGGTGTTTAAGCTGTGGCGATATTCCTCCCAGTTTTCTTGTGTGTTTTAACCTTTTGCTTTTCGAAGAGCCTTCTTCGATGTCTGGGGAACACCGCTTGCCTGCCCTTGCAATCGTTTTTTGTAGGGCTATACTGTAGCCATAGTCAACACTACTGCCGACTCTCCTCGGAGCTCCAAAACCTCCTTCCAATCGGCTGAAGTAAGGTGGGGGATGCAGATCTGCAGAATCTTCTCCGGTTCTACAGGTTTAACCGACACCCATGCTCGGGCCCTCGGTCTAGTCGGAATGTCGTCCCAGCGTACGGCCTTCAGTTTGGCACCTGAATAAACTTTCTTGAGCGGCGCCACCGCCTTCATGAATAGGGCCGCCGAGCGTGCATCATGACAGACGATGGCTTTCATCGTGCCATAATGCCATCGTGGTCAGAGAATAACCGATAGCGTATACAATTAAGAATAAATTAAATTAGATTATTCATTAACAGGGATTTGAGCATAGTGGTACTAGTGTCATAGGAAAAAAGATAAAAAATATGTATTATAATTACGGCAAAGGCTACGGAAAGATTCATGGTCAACATAGTTAGTAAGACAGAGTTGTAGATGGGAGGGAAAAGTAATGCCTAGACGGGCGGGACGGAACAGCAATACTGATAAGGCATCTGAGGGCAGTGGAGTCGACCTCGCCGGAGAGTAGTTTTGGAGAAAGAGAACTCCATGGCAAATCCGTCTACTTTCAAGAGAATGGATATCGATGAGACGCAGCCTACTCTCATAAGAAGGAAGATGTCTAGAAGGATCCCAATTAAGTCCACGAAGTGCAAAAATGAGGAATTGTTTTTGAACGGACTCGAGCATATCCTTATATTTTTGGTAATGAGGAGACCAGACGCAGGAACCATATTCTAAAATTGGCCGGACAAGAGAAACAAGAAAAAAGTTTAGTTGTGTAAGGGTCAGTAAATTCCTTAGACCATCTCTTAATGAAACCAAGGACTGCCCTGGCTTTGTTCGAAATAACAGATATATGGATGTTATAACACAGATTAGGTACAAAAGATAACGCCCAAGTCAGTAACTTTGAACAGGCGTTGTAAGGAAATGTTACGGATAGTATAGTCAAAAAGGTAAGGCTTGCTGCGATAAAATGTCATGACGTTACATTTAGAAATGTTAAGAGGGAGAGTGAAGCACCAATTGTTGAGGGCGTCCAAGTCGGTTTGGAGGAATAATGGGGATACGGGATCACAATAGGAAAAACATAACTTCACATCATCAGCATACATTATGACTCGAGAGTGAGTTAGAACTTGAGGAAGATCATTAATAAATAAGTTACACAAAAAGGGGACCAAGATGACTTCCTTGAGGTACACCAGATGACACATGAACGGGGTTCGACAGACAGTTATTAAAACAGACACGCTGAGAACGGTTACTTAGGTAGGCATTAATCCAGAAAAGCAGTTTATTCGGAAACCCGAGGAGTGATAGTTTGTGGATGAGGAGATTATGATTAACTGAGTCAAAAGCTTTACTAAAGTCGGTATAAACTACATCAGTTTGGCACTGATTGGAAAAACCCGCAGTTACAAAAATTTGAAAACTCAAGGAGATTAGAAGAGATTGAGCGACGTTTCACAAATCCGTGCTGAGAAACAGAAAACAAAAGAACTTCAAAAGTTGTTGGAGCTGGGAAGTAATCATTTTTCAAAAAGCTTAGGAATAGCAGATAGGTTGGAAATTGCACGGTAATTGGAAACATCCGATTTATACACTCTTTTTATGGATGGGAACGATATACGATTCCTTCCAAACCGAGGAAAATCACCTAGCTCGAGAGACAAATTGAACAGTTTTAAGAGGCAAACAAAAAGAGAATCAGCACAAAGTCTAAGGACAGCACTGGGAACCAAGTCTGGGCCAGTAGTAAACGAAGATTTACATGATTTTAAACTAGCTAATAGTCCATCATAATCGATGAAGGGGGGATAGATACAATTGGAGCTATAAAGGGAATAGGATATATAAGTGCTCTGTAGATGAAGCATGTATAGTTGAATGGTTATTAGTAGGAGCAGAGTAGCAAAGTTGGAAAAAAAGAAGAAGCAGCAAATAGATTAGAGATGTCGCAATCATTATCAGCGAACCTACCATTATAGGAAAAAAGAAGAAGGAAGCAGGGAGGAGCTACGTTTGGAATTGACAAACCTAAAAAATTGCTTAGGATCGCGTTTAAAGTTGAGCTTGCATTTGGCCAAGTAGTTATTGTAGCATGATGTATAGAATATAGAAAAAATTGATTTTTGCAATGGAATACTTAGAAAAATCCGATTGCGACCCAGACCGTTTAAACTTCTTGTACAGACGAGATTTTATATTCCGTAGGTTTAGAGGAGAAAACCAATGAGGACCAGTTAGATTTCTGGAAGGAGAAACTATAGGTACTAATGACTTGAAAGATGGAGAAAGTAGTTGTATAGAATGCTTCAGTAAGGTTCAACTGAAAGTCGTCAAGGAATGACCAGTCAATCTGAGAAAAGCAAGCAATATTCAAACTGATAAAATCAGCCTTCCTGAAACAGAGGGTAGTAGAGGGCTTAAAGAGTGATTTGGTGGGGCCGGAGGAAGGCAGTTGAACAAAAATATTAAGTGTGGGATGGTAAGGATCCTCAGGGAAAGATAGAGGAGAGATCCTCTGCAGACCATGGTACTTGAAGTGTCGGTAGTAAAAACGAGGTCTAAAAGCCTGTCCATATTATTGCGTATAGCATTTACCTGACCCAACGATGTGTCGGACAAAAGAATCTACAAAAATCATGCTGAATAGAAGGGAACATCAGGTTAGCGTCAGCAGAAAGGGGAACCAGGAAATATTTGGTAGGTTGAAATCCCTAGGACAGTAAGACGATCGCAGTCATTAAGTTGGGACGAAACAGATTGAAGATGTGAGACGTGAAGCATATAGGTAGAAAATTCGGAGGACGGAGGAATATATGAGCAGGATATAAAAAGGTTAAAAGAGGTCATGCGAAGTTAAACTACAATTATTTCAATGTTGTTTTCCGCTTCGACAAAAAAAGTTGAGACGCTATGTCCGAGCGAACGGCAACCAGGACACCGCCACCACGAGTTGGACGATCCAACCTATATACATTAAATTTGTCAACTAGAATCTCAAATTATAAATTGAGGGTTCAGCCAGAATTTCAGAAAAAGCGATCACATCTGACTCGAAAAAAAGCACTGTCAGTATACAACTTGTTCAGTTTGCTACACAAGCCCCGAACATTCTGATATGTTATCTTTAGAGCCAGGGAGTATTTAGTTTTTGACGATAAAAGGTAATGCGGCCGGGGATGGTGTTGGGCGGAAGGAAGTTGAGGCGGACGAAGAAGAAGGCAGGAGGACACCCACTCGAAGTACAGGGTTATGGGAGCGATTGGTAAACATATGACAAATTGTATGCTCCGGCCAGAAGGAGGGGTCGAGCATACTATTGACATGTTTATAAATTAAATTTAGTATTTACTACCAGACCAGAGAATTATCAATATTAAGTTTAGAATAGATAAGTCTCTAACCAGAACTTCCCGTGGCCGATGCCATGAGTCGAGAGACGAAATAGATTTTAGCGGAGCGACAGCAGTTAGAGCGACAGCAGTTGAGTAGCTGAGGGGTGATAGGATTAATAGGCGCCAACGGCAAGAAGATTCAATCGAGTGAGCTGAATCAGGAAACATGGAGCCATTTTCAGAGCTGACGATGGAAGCCGTGTTGGACAGAACTTCACATCCATACACACGACTGCAGCGTCGGTACCTTCAAGTGCGGGTCCAGATGCGCAGCCGATGGGATCATAGACTCCTCGACTGACCTCGCAGTCGGATCCGCACAGGGAGGCGGATGGTGATGAAGTAGGTGCTTCAGTCACTGGGGTGAGGGTGTCCCAGGAACTGAAAGAATATGCATTATTATTACAAGAGAGGGCAGACAGTTATTACCCTTCTTTCTCTTAGAGCGACTCTGTTAAAATTTTTAAATTTTTAAAAGTGAGACTCCATAGAGTTAAACTTATCCTGAAGAGTACGAAACCCAGCGTTGACGGCCGCGAATTCATTATGAGTTTGTCTCATAAAGACCCGCATGTCGCCTTCAATCGGCCTGCAGTCCCAACAAGTCCAGTTGAGGCCACAACGAGACTTTTATGAGGTCGACTACGCGTCCTCCAGTAGGACCAAAGTCAGCACACGTAGTATGTGCCATGTTGTCAGTATGTGAATACTTGCCGTTGAGCTGCAGAGCGGCACCTTTTAGCGCAGCATGTACTCATACTGAAACGAGAAAAAGAACGTATGGAGTCGCTGTGAACGCGACTCTACTTTTATACCCGTACTCAGTCAGTACACATGTATTTTATGTGGAATTTTTCAAATATTTGTATCAGTTTCTTACATTTTACATTTACCATTTGTTTGCTGCATCTGTCATCTACATATACATCAGTTCTCACAACAACACACGTACACTGCACGAAGGCAGCGTGTGAGCGTAGTGTGCGTGTGAAATTCTGTAGCTACAATCATCCCCATAAATGACTTACGCTGCAATTGGGCAAGGGAAACACTGAACGGGCGCGGGGCATTCCCGCTGCTGAAATTCATTTCATCATTGTAGCTACAATAATGGTACGATCTATGAACCAAATTCGGGAATCTGGTAGGATTGGTCTTTTCTACAATACTGCATTTTTCGTTTTTCCTATCTTCAAAATTGTGGATTTTCGTATTTTGGGGGCGAGAGTGGGCATTAGCAAAAATTTTGAAATAAACTTTTGCACTGAAAGCGATATCACAGGAGTCTAGGCAAAAAATTTGATTTGTTATAGCTCTTATAGTCTCTGAGATCGAGGCGCTCATTTATACGAAAACCAAAATTACTCGATTTTGTGTGAGTGCGAAAGGGAGGAGCGAAGTTTTTGCGTATGTTTTTGTCTATTGTGGCTATATTAATGATCCGATCCGATTCAGATTTGGGCCCCTGATAGATATGGTCTTCATCTATGATTCTGCTTTTTTCGTTTTCTGCTATCCTTAAAATTGTGGACGCCACAGATGTGCGCCTTTTGTGGGGCCGCAAGTGGGCGGGGCGAAATTTTGAAACACTTTTCTAGGAGTGACATATCACATCAGTCTGGAAAAAAAGATTGG
>CM019041.1:26885614-26906167 GCA_009664405.1 Drosophila bifasciata
ATCTTACCTGACTTCAAATTTTTCTAAATAATTCATGCGTCTTGACGCGACAGGTATAAGTCTGACCAATGAATTACAGAGGTATATCAAAGTTATCCGCTATTCCTAAAATGTTTGAAAAATTTTAACCCCGCACTTGCAACATCTTTGCAAATCACTCGACGATCAACAACTACAAATTTATTAGAGTTTACCTCTTTTATTATTAAAGGCTTCCATTGTAATGATACCTATTTCCAGACTGAGGTAAGCTCAGTCTGTCCAGGAGTTCTCTACAAGAAATTTTGTAGTATTGCTGGAACTTTAGGGTAGGGCTTGGCCGTGAGACCGAAAGTGGAGCGGGCGTGGAGTCTTGTTACCGTGTAGGTGCTTTTGGGTGATCGCACTTGGCGATGAAAGGAAAACGCTGACACCTGAGTTTTGGTGTATGCGGTAATATGGCTGGTTGTGTCACCTGATTTTTTGTGTTCGCGCTCGGCGAAGAAATGATGACACTTCGTGAGTTTTGGTTTTTTTTATATTATTTAACTGGCTTTTATTTGTGTTCTGTGTCTTTCTTGTGTCGTGTAGTGGTTTCGTGTATAGTGTTCTCGCGGAGCCGATACGATTTAGAATAGGCGATGGACTGCCGTTTTGGTTTATGATAGGCGATGGACTGCCGTTTTAGTTGAGGATAGGCGATGGACTGCCGTTACTATGTAGAATAGGCGATGGACTGCCGTGTCTTAGGATAGGCGATGGACTGCCGTGTTTTAGGATAGGCGATGGACTGCCGTTACTGTGTAGAATAGGCGATGGACTGCCGTGTTGGTTTATGATAGGCGATGGACTGCCGTTTCTGTGTAGAATAGGCGATGGACTGCCGTTTCTGTGTAGAATAGGCGATGGACTGCCCGATGGATCGCGGGCCCGGCCTATTTAAGGCCGATTTCGAGTGCTGAGTCCGCAAGTCTGGGTTGCTTTAGTTGGTGCGGAGTTCTCCGGCGCGTGCCACCGGCCCGGTCATTGCCTCGGTTGTACCGAGAAATGACCTGCGTGGAGTTGGTTAACTCGGTGGAAATCGTGGAGTTGTGTAACTCTGTCGAAATTGTGGCGCGTGTGTCGATTCCGCAGAAATCGATCGGCGCGTGCGGCTGGAAATGTACAGTGTCAGGTATATGGTGTTTGTGTTGTTGGTGTATAGATTATATATGACAAAGTAACTTAGTGCTATGAATATGAATATGTATCTGAATGTAACGGGCCCTGGTCCCAGGGTTCGTGTTTTGATGGTCCTCCACGAATTGTGCAATCATGGTCTTCACTGTCCGATTGGCCCGTTCCGTAGGGTTTTCCTGGGGGCAATACGGTGCGGTGTGTTGCAGATCCACGCCGGCTGTGTGCATAAACGTGCGGAATGAGCGGCTGGTGAACTGTGTTCCATTGTCACAGACGAATCGTTTTGGTACGCCGAAGTGACTTAGAATGCGTTCCCGAAAAACTAGCTCTAGCGTGGCGGTGGTAGCCTTCTTAAGTGGCACTAGTTCGGTCCATTTTGTGAAGGTGTCGAAGAATACCAGAAGCATGGTGTTCCCCGTTTTGATCGGGGAAGTGGCCCTACGAAGTCGGCGCATAGTGTGGCGAATGGTTCCTCTGCCCAGCGGGTAAGCATCTTACCCAAGGGCTTGCGTTGCAGTGCCTTGAACTTTGGCAGCTCACACAGCTGCGTACGTATTTTCGCACATCGCGATATAGGCCGGGCCAATAGTATCGTTGCGTTATCCGTGTGATGGTTTTCCGAATGCCGAGGTGGCCTGCCGTTGACTGATCATGGCATTCCTTGAGTACTCTTTGGCGTCGGTCTTTTGGGACACAGAGTTTCCATGACACGTAGTCGTGATCGTCGGCTCCGTGGCCCAGATGCCTGTAGAGTTCTCCATTCTCGATGACGTAGTCGGGGTATTTATCGGGTTCTTCTTTGGTTTGTTGAATCCGTCGTGTGAGCCAGGGGCAAGATGTTGCGTCTTTTTGATTCTTGCTAGCGTCTCCAAGGGTTGTCGGGACAGGGCATCGGCAACCACGTTTTGTTTCCCTGCTCTATAGTGGACGTCGTACTTATACTGTTGGAGTTCGAGCGCCCATCTCGCTATTCTTCCGTAGGGGCTTTCCAGAGTATTCAGCCATTTCAGCGCGAGATGGTCGGTTATAACGTCGAACCGGTATCCTTCTAGGTAGCATCGTAGTTTTCGGATTGCGAGGCATTCCTTGTCGGTGGCGGAGTAGTTTCCTTCGGCCTGGTTCAAGCGTCGGCTGACATAGGCGATGACGCGTTCCTTTCCTTCGATCTCCTGCGTGAGTACGGCGCCTATGCCGAGGTTGCTCGCATCGGTTTGTAGTGAAAACTTGACGTTGAAATCGGGGCAAGCAAGTACAGGAGCGGTCGTGAGTAGTTCCTTAAGTTGGTCGAAGGCCGCTTGTTGATCTGCGGTCCATGTCCATGTTTGTCCTTTCTTGAGTAGCTGGGACATTGGCTGGACTACTGTAGCAAAGTTTGGCACGAATCTTCGGTACCATGATGCCATTCCGATGCATTGACGTAGTTCCTTTAGGTTCGTGGGTGGCTTGAGTTCTTTGACGGCAGCAATCTTGTCAGGGTCCGTGTGGATACCTTCTTCGCTGATGACGTGACCAAGATATTTGATCCGGTTTTGGAAAAATGTGCACTTTTCCGCGTTTATCCGCAGGTTCGCTTTTCGAAGGCGGAGAGGACTATTGCCAGGTTGTGTAGGTGCTCCTCGAAGTCTCGTCCGACGATGACAATGTCGTCTAAATATGCGGTTTCATGTCGGCACCGATCACAGTATCAAGGGCCCGTTGGAATGTTTCTGGTGCAGAATGTAATCCGAAGGGCATCACTTTCCATTGATAGAGACCTCTGCCGGGGACCGTGAAGGCGGTGGCTTCTCGACTTCCGTTGGCCATGGGTATTTGCCAGTATCCGTTCTTCAGATCGAGGGTGGTTATGAAGCGTGCGTTCTGTAGGCGCTCCAAGATGTAGTTGATTCTGGGCAGTGGGTATGCGTCAGGAATAGAGTGAGTGTTGAGTTGTCGGTAGTCAACGCACATGCGCCATTTGCCGTTCTTTTCCGTACGAGTACGATGGGGGCGCTGTGTGGGCTTCGTGAGGGTTCGATGAGACCTTCTTGGATCAATTGGTCGACTTGCTCATCGATAATCCGCATCATGGCTGGGTTCTTTGGGTAGTACCTCTGTTTGATGGGTCGATTATCCCTCATGACGATGGTGTGCTCGGCGATGTTGGAGGTCCCGTGGAGATTATTGAACTTTGGAAGTTCTGTGTCCAGAAATGCTTGGATCTGTGGCGCTATGTCCGGCGGCCAGGGATCGGAGATCAGTTCTGGGTCGGGGTCGGTGAGATCGGAGGTTTCGGGGTCCTTTGGCTGGCTTGGGTCTTCTGGGAGGATGGTCGTGTCGAACGCGCTGGGGTGTTCGATCTTACGTGGGTGGTCGCTTATGTGGGCGACGATCGGCGTAGCGTTGGCCGTGGGTGGCGTAGCTTCGTGGGTCTGGCGGTATATCTGGGTAATGTCTCCAGATCTACGTATGGCCAGGCGGGTCTCAGTGGCGACTCTGTTTTCGCAGCGACGACTTGGTTGGGCGACGAAGATTTCGGACGTGGTGCTAGGCATGGCGTGGTGCATGGCGCTAGTGGGCATATCAGTACGCGGAAGGTATTCCAGTGGGTGGGCGAAAATCGGTGTGGCGTCGGCCGTGGGTGCGACAGGGCTGCGGTCGGTGTTTCGGCGGGTCATCGGGCTAGATTCCGGTTCCGAGTGGAGAGGTTCTGTGGATATTAGTTCGATGATTGGACCCGACCAGCAAGGGATTTGCGTGGCTGTTTCCCTTGTGGTTTGGTTGTTGCACTGTTGCTGCCTTTGTCGTTGTCGTTGTTCGGGGCTGGTTGTCGTCTTTGAGGGTGTCCGTGGGTTCACCTTCTCCGTTGAGGTAGGTGCATGGGTGCGCGGTGGCTGAACTTGGACCTGGGCTTCCAGTGTCGAGCGGGTTCCAGTTCGTTGGGGTTTGTCTCGAGTGTGAGATCCTTGTGGTAGAATCGGGATGCGTGTGCCCGTAGTTTGTTTTGATCCTGGGCTTCCTGTGTCGAGCGCCTGGTTCAAGTGTGTTGATTCTTGTCTCGTGTGTGAGATCCTCGTGGTGTGTTTGGGATGTGTGTTCCCTGGGTTTGGCTTAGGACGCGGGTGCTCCGTAGTGGCCGTGGGATTCGTTTTCCCGTTTGCTTGGTTGCAGTTTACCGGTGCTTGCTTCGATTCGTGTTTTCCGTTGTGGGCCGGTTCTTCGCTTTCGCTGTGGTTGGTTTCGGTGTCGTATTCTTCGTTGCATTATTGGGTGCCGTCTTCTTTGGGGTAGGTCGGGGACGTGTGTTCGCAGTGGTTGGTTTCGGTGTCGTATTCTTCGTTGTGATATTGGGGGCCGTATTCTTTGTGGTAGGTCGGGGAAGTGTGTTCGCTGTTGACCTAGATTTCTTGGTGCTGGGTTCGGTGACTTGTACGTGGTTGGATTGAACTGACGGTGGCGTTGGCGTGAGGTGGCGATCTTGTAGCTTTAGCAGCGTGGTGCCGCATTGGATCGTCGTTTCGATAGCACATAGGAAGTCCATGCCGACTATAACTTGCTCCAGCATGTTAGGGAGGACCAGGAGTGGGATTTGGGCCTCTCGTTGATCCAGCTTGATGTGCGCCAGTAGAACTTGTGTGATCTCTCTGACTGAGCCGTCAGCCAGCGTATGCGGACGCATGCATCTTGCAGGGTGGAGTTGTTGTTTAGTTGTCGGGCCAGGTTGTCGCTGATGAAACTTCGGGATGCCCCGGTGTCGATGGTGGCCTCCGTTGTTTGTCCTCCTATTGTCACTATCGCCACTATTCGGCCGTCGTTCACGTGTAGTGGGTCGCTTAGTTGCGGGTCTGTGGAGGCGTCGTTCTCGGCTGATCCCGGGTCAGTTGAGGACGCGTGTCGTTCCCGACGTGGCTCGGCGGCAGCAGTCGACGGTTCGAGTGCCGCGCTTTCCACATTCCTAGCAGAATAGGATCAAAGCGTTGGTGCAGTCGTAGGCGGCGTGTTCAGCTTGACCACATCGGCGACAGGATGCGCGGGGTTGGCAATGGGAGTGGTGACCATTCGATGGGCGACGTCGTGGTTCGTTGCATTATTTTGATTCGATGACTGTCGGCGCGGTGCGTCGTCTGAATCCCAATGGGGTCTCCGAAAGGGGTACGGTAGGACTCACCTTCTCCGCGGTCTGGGTGTCTTGCCGGCCTGGTGTCTCTTGGTGGGATTCGCGTGGGTGCGGTAGTCGTTGCGTGTTTCCTCTCGTGAATAAGCTCGTACTCTGCCGCTAATCGGGTTAGCTGTGACAAACTTTCCAGTTCGTCTCTTCGCACGTATAGTTGGAGTCCTGGCAAAGCGTTGTCGTAGATCCTATAGAGTTCCTTAACTAGGTCGTACTCGGAATGGTGCATGAGTAGCCGTATCTCGATGAGATAGTCTTTGAATGGTTCTCCCACCGCTTGCTTGCGGCCTCGGATCTGATCGTCCAATTGTTCGAAATACCTTGGCGGCAGAAAATACGTCAGAAACTCCTGGCGGAAATGTGCCCAGGAACTACCCTGTAGTTGGCTGGTACGGTGCCAGCGACTGGCTCGGTCGGTGAGTAGTTCGGCCATGCTCCGAGGCAGCTGGTTGGTGTCCACTCCATAGGCGCGGGCGCGTTCCTCGAGTAGTTCCAGAAACGATAGTGGGTCATCCTCTCCGTTGAACTGGATGCCCCATCCGCGGATGCGTTCTGCTGTGCGTGCGACGTGGTTATAGTCGGGCCCGATGGGTGCGTCAATCGATGGTATAATTCTCTGTGTGGGCGAACGGGAGGTTTCCATAGTGGGCGGCCTTGGAAGATCGGCGGCTGTGACCATTGGTGGTCGGGGCGTGGGCTCTGGGGCTGCGGGACAAGCTGCAAGCTGGCTTTCGGGTCCCATATTCCGGTGCCTGATGGTCCTGGAGTAGTGGGCAGCGGGGACCAGGAGCGTCCTGCTGGTCTTGCATATTGTCTCTCGAGTTCTGCCAAGCGAGTCCAGGCACCCGGCGGGAGTGGTCCGGCGACTAGTATGGCAAAGTTCTTGCGCAACTCTTCAACAGTTCCTTCGGTGTCAAATTCGAATTCCTTGGCGAAGGCCTCCAGCTCATCTCGGCGGCGCTTGTAGATCCAGCCGATGCTGACGCCTGGATTGGCGACTGGCTCGCTGGTGTGGAAATCAATGCTCGCGTCGTCTTCGTAGGCTTCCCTGGTGATTGGACTGAGTTTTTCGGCGTTGGTTTTGGGCACTTTTCACTGTTTTAGCACTTGGTCACTGCGTTTACTTTCCCGGTGGCACTCGCGACTGGATTCGGGTGGGTGCGCGAATTTGGTTTTGTACCGGACTTGTGTTCTGTGGTTAGCTCTACTATTCTTTCTCGGTGGCCGTGGGTCTTTAAGCCACGTAGCCCCGTGTTAAGGTTTTCTCTTTAAGTTTCCTTAAAGTTGCCAGAAAGTTGGCTTTGAAATCTCCTTAAAGTTTCCGTAAGTCCCTGCTCGGGCGCCACTTGTAATGATACCTATTTCAGACTGAGGTAAGCTCAGTCTGTCCAGGGTTCTCTACAAGAAATTTTGTAGTATTGCTGGAACTTTAGGGTAGGGGCTTGGCCGTGACACCGAAAGTGGAGCGGGCGTGGAGTCTTGTTACCGTGTAGGTGCTTTGGGTGATCGCATTTGGCGATGAAAGGAAAACCTTGACAACTGAGTTTTGGTGTATGCGGTAATATGGCTGGTTGTGTCACCTGATTTTTTGTGTTCGCGCTCGGCGAAGAAATGATGACACTTCGTGAGTTTTGGTTTTTGATATTATTTAACTGGCTTTTATTTGTGTTCTGTGTCTTTTCTTGTGTCGTGTAGTGGTTTCGTGTATAGTGTTCTCGCGGAGCCGATACGATTTAGAATAGGCGATGGACTGCCGTTTTAGTTGAGGATAGGCGATGGACTGCCGTTACTGTGTAGAATAGGCGATGGACTGCCGTGTTTTAGGATAGGCGATGGACTGCCGTGTTTTAGGATAGGCGATGGACTGCCGTTACTGTGTAGAATAGGCGATGGACTGCCGTGTTGGTTTATGATAGGCGATGGACTGCCGTTTCTGTGTAGAATAGGCGATGGACTGCCGTTTCTGTGTAGAATAGGCGATGGACTGCCCCGATGGATCGCGGGCCCGGCCTATTTAAGGCCGATTTCGAGTGCTGAGTCCGCAAGTCTGGGTTGCTTTAGTTGGTGCGGAGTTCTCCGGCGCGTGCCACCGGCGGTCATTGCCTTCAAATGTATCAGTTTTTACATTTTACATTTAACATTTGTTTGCTGCATCTGTCATCTACATCTACATCAGTTCTCACAACAACACACGTACACCGCACGACGCAGCATGTTTGAACGTGAGTGTGCGTGTGAGCAAATCTGAAACGACAATCAACCCTAATAAATGACTTACGTCGCTTGAGAGGAAATTGCTTCTGAAAATTCATTTGATCATTGTGGCTACAATAATGATTTGATCTGAACCAAATTCGGGAATCTGGTAGATATGGTCATTTTCTACGATACTGCATTTTTGGTTTTTCTATCTTCAAAATTGTGGATTTTCGTCTTTTGGGGGCGGGGCGAAATTTGGGAATACACTTGTTCAGGTTTGGTATCACAGGAGTCTTGGCAAAAGTTTGGTTGCTCTAGCTCTTATAGTCTCTTAGATCCAGGCGTTCATTTGTACGAAAACCAAATCGTTTCATTTTTGTGTGAGTGCGAAAGAGAGGGCGCGAAGTTTTTTCGTATGTTTTTCTCTATTGTGGCTATTTTAATGATCCGATCCGATTCAGATTCGGGCTCCTGATAGATATGGAGGATCTTTTCTCTATGATTCAGCATTTTTCGTTTTCTGTTATCTTCAAAATTGTGGACGCCACAGATGTGTGCCCTTTGTGGGGGCGGAAGTGTGCGGGGCGAAATTTTTAAACGTTTTTCTAGGAGTGAGAACACATCAGTCTGGAAAAAAATTTGGATGCTCTAGCTCTTATAGCCTCCGAGCAATGGGCGACAAACAAGACGGACAGACATACGGACGGACAGACAGGGCTATATCGACTTCGAATCCCTTCGTGGGATCATGGTAGGGAAAACCGTGGGAAAACGTAATTAGGTGGTGCTCCCTTCGTGGGAAGATCAGGGAAAAGAATGTGGGGAGCGTTCGTTCCTTCACATCCCCTCCTCACTTCGGGGCCCGCAGATTGACTGATAGATACCGTCTTTCTCTATGAATCTGTTTTTTAGTTGTCTGTTTCAGCGACGAGTGCCGTGGCCATATTCCTTTGAATAATTAATTACACTTGTGAAATAAACAATACTTTCAGATAAAATACCCGTATTGCATTTAAATATTGCACAGGCCATCGAAAAAACCACCCCCGAGAGAGTAAATTGGTGCGGGGCAATGCCGCTAAAGTGAAAATCGGTAAAAGTGCAAAAAAAAGCGAAGGATCGGCTGCATCGAGGTGCGGAAAAACGCCCACTCAAAAGAACAAAAAACTTTAAAAAAGAAGAGTGAAAACCATTAGGCGCGGAGACAACGCCCGCTGAGTGAAAATCGGCAAAAAAACCGAAACGAAAGGTTCAAACAATCGTGTGCGGAAGACCAAGAAAGAACAAAAAACTTTAAAAGTGCGGAAAAGCGCGGAGACAAAGCCCGCTGCTCAAAATCGGCAAAAGTGCAAAAGAATGGTCAAACTGTGGAACGCAGCAACGGTGCGGAGACAAAACCAGCTCACGCCCACGTAAAAGTCTGTAAATGGGCGCCGAAACAACACACCACCAAAAATCAAAAATCACGGTGAAAAGGTCGCCCGCAGGAGATCAATTGATCGCAAAAGCACACCTCCAGGAATCAAAAGGCATTTAATCAACCCCAAATCTAAAAGGCATTTAATTGTACACCAGAGCGGACGGCTTTGGGCGGCGGCGACGTTAGCGACGAAGAAAAACAACGCAGAACAACAAAGGAGCAGCCACCGCGTTGCCGGCTAGAATCAAGACACCGTAGAAGAAATTAAAGAGAACATATGGTAAACTTTTCTTCAGTTATCCTTAATAGTAGTAGAAAATAAAAAAGCAATTCAAAACGCCGTAAAACGTTCAAAATTTTTTATTTTATTTTTGGTTGTCGTTGTTCTCCGTTTAACCTCCCCACCTCTTTTTTTTTTTTTGGTGAACGATAAAAGCAAGATCTGTGTTTGAGGAACTTGAATTTGATTCATAAATAAAATAGTTTAGAAACAACGGCCAACAACAGAGCTGGTCCTGACCTACACGGCAAAGACAAACGGTTTTAGTTCCCTAAAGAAAGATAAATCTATGCAAAGGCCTGAGTTAACGGATGGTTCAGCGGACTCTGACCTAGACGAAATAGGGCCAGGGAAGAGTAGAGGGAATGGACCCTGTTCAAAAAAGGCTGTCTAATAATATGCCAATTTCCTTTAGAAATAAGCGCTGACTTGTTCGGCGGACTCAGTGTAAGACCAGCTACAGGCTGCAAGGTTCAGAGTCCCCGAGGCCAAGGCCTACGGGCGGAATGGACCCTGTTCGCGATGAAGCTTTGGATGCGATAAAAACGCTGCGCTATAAATTCAATGGGGCGGGATTTATGTCGGCGTTTACAGGCTCGCTGCCTATACGCTGCAGGCGAGGGGTTTGTAAGAGTTCAGCACTACCAAGCGGTTTTTAATAATCCCAGGAAGGATTAGAGGGCTGGACTCAAACGGTAAGTCGTTCGATGATTTAACTTTGAGGCGATCATCAATCGCCTCGATTTCTATATTCGGACAAGCGTCCGATAGCTTTGCTAGAGCAAGAGCTTGCCACACATCGCCAGGGTGGACTGTCCATCACTCCAGTTTTACGAAGTTAGGTCACTACCAAGCGGTTTTAATAATCATAAAGAGAGAGAGTAGCCGGCAACAAAGAACCAAGGCGAAGAGAGCGTTGGAAGCCGGCAACAGGTCTCACGATCGCGCGCCAGAAAGAAATGGGGCAGTCGTTCGGGAGCGAAGAATTAAGCCGGGTGTGCAAAATTAAGAGTGCTGCAAGGAGGAGACGCGCCCACGCCGCCCAGGATAACGGGACCAGCCACGCCGCGACGAAGGAGCGCATTGGAAATAACAAGTCTCACCGTCGTGAGAAGGAGGGCGCTTAGCGGTGCGGTTAGGTAGGGCAAGGTATATAGTGAAGAATAAAGCTGGAAGCAGAGAAAATTATTATGCGTTTTGGTATTTGCGTCTCGATTACTTACCCCACGCCCGTAGTAGTTGTCTGAAGGGGCGTCCGGCGATCGCCTAGTCGCCTTCAGAAAACCCCTCTCCTTTCCCCACCCGTCGTAGTTGCCTGAAGGTGGCGTCCGGTGATCGCCTAGTCGCCTTCAGGAAACCTTCCCACTCCCACCCTTAGAAAATAAAGCAGTGTCAAAAGGTGTTAAGGGGTTAGTGCAGGTCTACCGGTGATACTGTAAATTTTTTTTGGGGTGTGCCCTGCTACTGTTCGTTGGATCCACTAAATTTGCGTTTAGACACTGGGGCGAAATTCAATTAAACTGCGTGGACCCGGACAAATATTCCCTGTACGATTTACTCTTGTTTCGGAAATTGGCTTTTATAATTTCGTAGTAGTTCTTGATTCGTTTTATACTGTCAATTTTTTTGGGGCTATCAAACTTTGTGGTAGTTCTTCAGTACTAAACCATTAGGTAGCGTCTGGCGGCTGCGAAAAAATTATATCAAACCATGTCGAACTTGGACGGAATCGATCGGTAGGATCCTATTGTAAAATCCCCCAGCTTTATGGTAAAAAAAGTAGAGCGACAAATGCCAAAGTAAGGGACGAGTTTATGACTGAAATGCTACCGTATAAACGGGCATTTGCAGATTCGACTGAAATGCTAGGACCGGATGAGGAAGCAGCCTACTCGGACCGACACTAAGGCAACCCTACTCAAAATGTACCCTTTAGTGCGGAACAACATTCGTCAATGACGAGGTGAAAACCTAATCCGGAACAAAATTTCGGCCTTCGGTCTCCGTCGTAACAACCATATGGGTTGTTGTTGTTTGGAAACCGACGACTCGGGCTCAAAAAGCGGCTAAAATATGAGACTTCCAAAGCTCAACTCAAAGACCATACCAGACAAGTATCCAATGCCTTGTATCTCCATTATACTTTCAAATCTGGAAAGGCAAGATACTTCACAACTTGACCTAAAGTCGGTGTACCATCAAATCACGTTAGCTGAACGCAATCGTGAAACCCTCATGAGGAAGCAAAGCGGGTAAATATGAGTTCCGTTTGCCATTTGGCCCTACAGGAATGCATCAAGCATCTTTCCATCGGGGCCATCGATGAGATATGTTACGTGTATTTCCATCTTGGTAGGCGGATCATGTATTTGACACCGTATTCTTAAACGCGAACATGTAATTTCATGTCAGGGACAGTGGAACACCGTGCTGGTGTGCCAAAAACGACGCGAAGCCCCCGAGTAGTCAAAGGCTATTCAGGTTCTTGCAAAGTCCCAGTTTGTGGAATTCCTCACTTATCGGTGCCAACAGATTTTTTATGAACAACTCCGGTGGCAAAGGCAAGGCTATCTCTACCACTTCTGTAACTCACACCCTGTAGCTGACTTGCGCTCTGGGTCTTGCCTTAAATACTACAGGTCGTCAATAAAGGCCTTCGCTCAGATACCAAGACCTAGTCCAGAAGACGTCATCCTAAACAGTAACTTCAACCAACCATTCGACAAAAACACGCTCCTCCGCGATTTACCTATAGTTTACCTGTGTTCAGAAAAACAGGCCCCGAGCCAGTTTAAGATATTTTGGCGTCAGAACTAATATCCTCGACAATGAAGGGACTTGAAAACAGCAACCATTCGACCTAACCACTGACACGCTCGTGGAAGTGGTACATCGGGGGCATAACAGACCATCGCCAAAATATAGGTTTCAGAAAACCCCCCAATTAAAAGATAAAGCGTGAAAAGGAAAGATTTTCGGTAGTGCGCGTAGGAGGCAAAAGGCAGTTCTCTATTTGCCATTTTGTCCTCAGAAATCATCAATGCCCATCGATTTTCATATTCGATCAAAGCGTCCGATATTACGGCAGCATTCATAGTGAAGCCTCGCTCCATGTTACGTGTATGTCGAAAACCAGTCAACTGCTTCTCAAAAATAAGACGATCATAATCAAGGACTTCCGCACAGACGCAATACATCACCCTCTTCTATAGAAAAAAGAGTGTCAAAGATCTTTGTCTCAGTTCTTCGAGATACACTTCTCCACGGATATATTATTTGCGGCACAGCCTGCGGACTTGCCCAGCCTTGGCCTTGGCAACTTAGAAGGTTGAGGCCAACCATGATAGGCCGGACTTTGCAACGAATTTCGCAATTTCTGGTGATTGCAAGCTACAGAACCGTTCAAAATATAGGCTTCGGACAGAATGAGCCCGATCACTAGCAAAAGACAATCGAAGAACCCGTAAGACACAAACAACCAGAGGAACCATTCAATACAGGTGGTCACCGTAGCCAAGACAAATAGAGATGATGGATGTTGATCCATCTTCCTCTAAACTTCGTCAGCCAACTTTTTTTCAGAATCCCTCGTCTAGGTAACGGGCACCCAGTCGCAAATACGCGGACCAAAATACCAATTTTTCAATTGGGACTCAGAAAGGCAAGGGGTAATCGACGGTGGACCCGGACACGGTGCGTAACAAAATGACATCGCATCTCGGATCCGGCTGATTTTCGCCAGGGTTTCAGATAGGAACCCCAACGCCGCAGGATAGAGGGTCAATCAATTTTTTTAGGACCATCGAGGTGCGGACCCGATCGTCAAACACACCAGCAACAGTACGAGCAGTTAGCATCGGTCGCGGCGGAGATCAATGCGAAAGAGAATAGTGTAGGATACGACAGTGATACTGTCAATTTTTTTAGGGAGAGTTCCTCCAAAACGAACAGAAGCAGGAGGTCATGTAACACTAAACCTTTTAATAGACACTGGGGCTGCGAAAAATTGCAGACAAAACCATTAAAAAGAACTTAAAGGGAATTTTCCCTGTAGAGGCCCCATTTGAGGTTGCTGCGGCTTTAATCAAATTCTAGCAAAGTTTTTAACCATATTCGGCATAAAATGCCCGTTTTTATCTTGCCGGAGCTATCAACTTTTATGGTCATCAGTTGGGGCTCGACACCGCTGGCACAGCCGTAATAAAACCTGGGGACAAAAATTAGACTTTTGGACAGGAATCTGAGGCTATTCGGACAAATTCCCGATCGTTAACGGACTACAAAAAGTAGACGACATTTTCGGAATCTGGTAGATAGGGTCATTTTCTATCACTGATGCCGTATAAACGCATGTTCCAAATGATTGAAATGCTATTTGGAAGGAGCCGGGCGTGGCAAAATTTTGGACCGAGGGATGAGGAGCCAAAAGGCAATCCAGTTCGGAGCTTTTGATTTCGTCAATGAGGAGGCGCTCATTTGGACGAAAAATCAATTCGACTCGATTTCTCCATTACAACAACCCCATATGGGCGAAGTTTGGAAAAAAGGCACTCGACGACTCGGGCTCAAACAAGAAACGGCTAGTCATAGACTTTCCGCAAGCTTAACTCAAAAGACCATACCAGACAAGTATATACGCCTTGTATCTCCATGATACTTTCAAATCTAGGGAAGACAAGATACTTCCTTCACTACCGTTGACCCAAAGTCAGGGTACCATCAAATCACGTTAGCTGAACGCGATCGTGAAAATACCTCATTTTCGGTAAACGGAGGCAAATATAGGTTCTACCCGTTTGCCATTTGGCCTTTTCAGGAATGCATCAATCATTTTTTCATCGGCCGAAAATAACGTATTACGGAGCAGATTGGTAAAGATATGTTACGTGTATACGTTGACGACGTCATCGTATTCTCAAGCGGAGTGAGGCAAATCATGTCAGAAACTTGACACCGTCTCTCTGGCAGCCTCCGTGACGCGAACATTTGGTTTGTAAAAGGAAAAGTCCCAGATCTTCAAGGGACAAGTGGAATTCCTTGGATTTTTGGTGTCAACTCGAGAACAAGCCCGATAAACCCTGATTCAGGGGTTTAGACAACCCTCCCACCCTGTTTAGTTAATCATTCCTGGGTCTTCCATTTTACCGGTGTTTTTATAAAGGACTTCGCTCAGATAGCAAGACCTATCTCTAGCATTCTGAATTTGGGAGAAAATGGTTAAGATCAGCAAACAATGCTCGAAAGCCATTCCCATACAGTTTGATGAGGTTCAGAAACAGGCCTTTGATAAACTTAGGAACATTTTTGCGTCAGAAGACGTCATCCTCCACTACCCGTGACTTCACAACCAACCATTCGACCTAACCACTGATGCCTCGTCCAGTGGTATCGAGGCGGCGTACTGTCGTAAAAATAATAGACCCATAACCATGATTTCTAAAAACTGATAAAAGACAGAGAACTAAAACTATGCGACCAATAAAAGGGGAGCTTCTGCATTTAAAGTAGAGTCGCGCCTAGACACGACCCGTCACTACCTGTATGGAAAAGAGGATATCAACATCTACACAGACCATCAGCCACCGATTTTCGGTCTTTCAGATATGATTCCCCAATTTCAAGATAAAGCGTTGGAAGGCGAGAATTGATGAGTGCGGCGTAAATGGGTCTTATACAAACCAGGCAGGGACAATTACGTTGCAAATTTGGTGTTTCGACAAAAAGCCTAATGCGTTAGATAAAGTCAGACAGTCGATCGGACGGCAGCAACAATTCATAGTGAAGCATCGCTCATTTTCGTATTGAAGCCACATGCAAAACCAGTGAACTGCTTCAGGAATCAGATAATCCTAGAAGAATCAAATACCCCTTCCCTTTTCATCCTCTTCTCGTAAAAGACCCGTCACAAAATCGAATTTGCCAGTCGAGATACACTTCTTGAATCCCATCAATGCATTTTTAAAGCCTGGAGTCGTTAACGCCATCCATTGCACTCTGCCAACTTTGGCGTTTGTACCAAAACGATCTGGTAAAAGCCTTTCCGGACACAAAATTTCGATTTTGTGAAAGTTCTTGACCGTGACGACATCACCAACGACGGGGAGCGAAGAGAGATAATGGCAGCCGAACACAATCGGGCGCTGGGGCAGATTCAGAAAATGTGAAGCAGGTCATGTAGGATGGATTATTTTCGAAGATGGAAAAATCGCGGCAGAAGTGATATAAACTGCAGGATCAGGCTGAAGCATAACCGGCAAATAGGAATCAAGAGTTAGGGGTGACTCCAATTCCGGCATTCGATTGAGGCATCGCTGATCTCATATCGACGCGTTTTTAATCGCAGGAAGTACTTCCTCACCGCGATTGACAAATTTTTCAAAGTGCTGCAATAACGCAGCAGGTTGCATCACGCATGACCACGGACGTGAAAAATACTAATTTTACAATTGGTAAACATCTTCCCAGCTATTAGGACCATATATGACAAGAGGCAGCGTTCAAGGAACCATTCGGTCTTTTTGAACCGGTTCGACCAGCGAATGCCCCACCGTTGCACGTACATCAAACGGACAGGTGGAACGCTTCCACAGCACCCTCTTAGAAATAGCCAGGTGCTTAAAAATTGCAACGCCAGGTGGACGATACGGTTGAACTGGTTATTCTAGCGACCATCGAATATAATGGAAACCATCCACTCCGTCACAAACAGGACACCTATGGATGTGGTCCACGCAACTTTTTGACCTTTGGGAAGAAATTATGTTAAAGCTAATAAAGCCCAACAAGAACAGCCGATAGGAACAACCTGAACAGGCAAAAAAGGACCTTTGATGTAGGCGAGCAGGTCCTAGTAGTGATAATGGGAGGTTTGGGAACAAGCTAACTCCCCTCTGCGCTGAACAAAAGGTAGAGGCAGACCTGGGCACCACCGTTCTTATTAAAGGGAGGGTGGTCCAAAAGACAATTTGAGGTAAGTAAGGAATTAGGTGTAGGACTCCTTCATTCATAGCATTAAGTTCAGCGTCCACTAGGACAAATTATAGTAGAATTATCTATTAGTTAATTGCCGTTGTGTCTCTCATTTTTTATAGGTCATCCGTTGAATATCTCTGCCTCCTAGCAGTCTTGACCTTGACAGCCATGACCGACTCAAAGCCATACGGACTACACGCACGCGGACTACATTCCCTTCTTGACGGACGGACAGCAATATGGACGAAACCTTCTTGCCATACGTTGCACATTGGACAGAGTATGACTGATACATCGCGGAATTGTTAAAATAAGTTCGTGTTCCCACAGACACATATTTGAAAAAATAGAAACAGACACGAAACACCTACGACGTTGACTGCGGCTTTTCGAGTTCATCACAGGCATGCGAGGAGTTTGAATATCTTGGGGTCAGCACTGAAGGTTTCCCAGGAACGCCGGATTTCGATGACATACAACAAACGAGAAAGGTCGAGAATGATTTAATAAACGCAAACAACAGATAGATAACCATAAACTCAAGGACTCAAACACAGATAAATGCCCTCACCAAAACGGTAGAAGTGAAACGGCCAGAATCGGGAAGAAAATTAAAACTTCCCATCTATGGCCCTCTATAACTAGGATAAGAATATAAAACGAATTGGAATCTAAATCGCTTTGGCTAAAATAAATATAGTAAATCCACCTATTTTGCAGGTTGATTAATGACTTAGGGAAGGCGAGAAAGTTTCCCACAGATATCAGTATGGCCCCAGCTTTTGGTGGCTCCTACAGCGGGCACCTAATAAGAGGAATTGAGTCGGGGCGTCAAATTGATCACACTTGAGGTGTAGGAAATTAACCATCTTCCGTCATTTTTGCGGCTGGGTTACACCAGGGTGTAGCCAGGCTAGGCCTACGGCAGCAGGTCATCGCTGTCTCATCATGGAGGGCCCCCATCATTAGCCTTCTGTAAGGAGGCACCGGCGAATGCTGCGCTCAAGAACTGCATTTTGCGCCGCTAACCGCGGCACCCTAGCCGAACAATTCACCCCCGTTCTTGGAGATAGATTAGGGTATCAGCGGTAATCAACGATGCTGCCACCGCCATTGTGACCACCGACGACGCCCCGAGCGAAATGTTATCGGAACGTACCTTAAAGCTTTTGACCAGGTCCTCGCGCATCTCAACGGGGGCAACGCCAAAGAAAATAACTTCTGACATATTCGGCGAGGATTTGTGTCACGGGCCACCAATGGGTTTGATGCCTGCCGTATCTTCACAAGCGGAATGAGGAAAATGTGCGTATCTGACTTGCGGAGCACCTTGACCGAAGTCCACTGTATTCAATGGGTATCGTTTTCTAATTGCCGTTTTACCTTTGGATGCGGCGCAGGCAGCAGAAGGGTAACACCGTTATTAACAGAGCAGATCTCAAATGAAGTTGGCCCATGCACATTTACTGACTGACGCAAATAGAAAAATGCATTATTTTTGGATGAACTGCACAAGAGTTAACTGAATTGTCCATTGAGTTAACAAGAGTTAACGGATTGTTCATTGGGTTGGACGAATTCTGCGATATTGCAAGATAAGCAGTTTCGTCAACCGTGGGATCGCCGTCGTCGCGGTCGCCGGATGCCGCCGCCACTGACACCACGCACGAGGCGCAAGGTCAGCACTTTGCTGGACAGACGAGAGCCGTGGCCGGCAAACTGGCGTCCGCAGCTAGAAGTTTAGGTTCCGGCAACTAAAATTACCTGCCGAGTGGCATTTACGTTCCAACGTCTGCCTTGCGGGCAGTTGGTATTATATTCCCTTTGAATAATTAATTAGCCGGTGGAAATAAACAATACGTTCCAACGTCTCGCCTTCCGGGTAGTTAAGCTCTCATTATATTCCTTGACTTAATAGGTAATTTTAATCTTCTCTTTTTTACTATATAAAGTAAGTCGGGTTTTCCTTTTTGACGCAGTAACTCCGGGCGAACCGATTTCCACGGTTTTGTTCGATTTGGAAAGGAATCTCAGGCTCCGTGGGGTTTGTAGAAACGAAAATTCACGAAAATTTCAACAGAAAAGCGGAAAATGTATTTGTATTATCTATATATACTACAATACAGCGCCATCTCTGATACATAGAATGTACTTGCTACAAACCAATATTTTAAAGAAGTAGGCGCCGGTGCGTATACATTGTTTGACAGCTACTCATTGTTCTCTGCTCGGTTAATTTCATGTGACAAACCGGTTGTGTTTTCCATGTGAAAACGAAATTTAAAAAAGTTATTCGTTTCCTCACATTTCAATTGGAAACCATTAAATCAATCACGTGTATTGTGAACATTTGCCATTTCAATTTCAACAATTTTGTCTTTTTGGGTGATAGGATTGAACTGTGTAAATTATGTGGATCGTGCATTTGAGGTTAAATTCACCACTTTGTCCACAGTCAAAAAATGCCTAAAAAGGACGACATGCGAACATCGGCCGCCGCACAGGGACATGCAAGCCAGCAACAAAGTGTATTCACAGAACTAAAGCGAAAGACAAAATATAAATTCCGATTGGGACAGCGCGAGGACACGAAGATCATTGGCATCGAAATCGCTTGGCATTCCAATATGATCCCTACGAACTACGAGTGATGATGAAAATTTAGATATTGGACCAATTACGACTATATGCCGTTAATGCGTTCCAGTTCAAGAGAAACGGCTGGATTGTGCTGCGCAAGTGGAAAAGTCAAACTGGATCATTACTTTCCCACCTACAACCACTGAAACCATTGTTCGATGGAAGTGATACGATTCAGCCATTTTTCTTCAACACATCCTTGAATACAATAACTGCTTTCGCATGACTTCCTTTGGGCTAATATCGAAAAGGCGGCTTCATGCCGACTTGCAGGTAAAAGATACAACACACACGTAACCAATCACTCATACCAACACCAACACGTAACAACTTCATATACACCACACACTACACCATCACACGATCAGTAGTTACACCGTATTCTTCAACAAATGATTGTTTAATAACAGATATAAGGACAAATATATCATTTGCATGGTTCTAATGGTGCCAACACCAGATGAACCGCATCAATTTCTACAAATATATTTCATTTTCGTCGATGGTGGATCAGCTGAATATGCGGTGCAATATACAGGGAATTTAACAGTTAAAGAGACGAATTATTGAACGGTTGCAAGCATTTTTTCACGCTAATAATGCTGGTTGTATGTTCAAACATCATTGAACGAATGCGATCGGATACTTACAAATTTGTCATAGAGCGGATTGTACCCTAACAGGTGAATATGTGCAAAGATTCAACTTGCAACTCAAAGTTGGTATAATATTGCGTAATTTGAATCCTACCGCGACTTTGCAACGGTACTCGACTTTCGGTAAAAGACCGAATTGATTGAGGCAACCATTATTAACGAAAAGTACGCAGGTGAAAATGTATGTATTCCTCGAATACCAATGATTCCGACTAATCTTCCGTTTGACTTCAAACGATTGCAATTTCCAGTTCGCCTTGCGTTCGCAATGACATTTAACAAGTCGCAAGGCAAATCGCTTAGTGTTTGCGGGATAAATTTAGAAAATCATTGTTTTTCACATGGGCAGTTATACGTTGCGTGTTCACGAGATGCGAAACCATCCGCTTTGTTTGTGTTAACGTCAGACCAAAACAAAAATGTGGTTTACCAAAGAGCACTTCAATGAAACGGATAATTTGCGAACACGCATAACGCTTCGATTCAGTATTTATATTCGATTCACTTTCATTTACTTAGAAGTTCAACTAAATAACACTTCATTTTTGTAATCGAAATGAATTCATTACTGTTGTGAAATGAAATAAAATTTTTCCTTTTCAAATATAAAACAAACAAAAATTGTTGTTCATCTTTTAATCACCAAACGAAATGTTACATAAAACGAAGCATCTGGTGGCGAAACGGAGTTCGCCGGGTTTGCTAGTTTTTATATTTTTACATTCTACATTTAAAATTTTTTTCTGCATCTGTCATCTTTCATCTTTTGTGGGGGCGGAATGGGGCGTGGCGAAATTTTTAAAACTTTTACTGCTCTAGCTCTTATAGTCTCTGAGGTCCAGGCGCTCATTTGTACGAATGGGCAAAGTCGACACGTGGGTGTGTGAGTGCGAGCGAGAGGGAACGATGTTTTTCGAAATGGTTTACTCCATTGTGGCTATATTAATTATCCGATCCGATTCAGATTTGGGTCCCGTTCTACACGAACAACCAGAGGAACCATCAAGCAGGTGGTCCGTGCCAAGAAAGGGAGATGATGGATGTTGATCCATCTTCCTCTAAATTCCGTCAGCCATGCTCT
>CM019041.1:26906467-27002670 GCA_009664405.1 Drosophila bifasciata
AAAGTGCTGACCTTGCGCCTCGTGCGTGGTGTCCAGTGGCGGCCGGCATCCGGCGGACGGCATCCGGCATCCGGCAACCGCGACGACGGCGATCTCACGGTTGACGAAACTGCTTACCTTGCGATAACGCAGAATTCGTCCAACCCAATGGACAATCCAGTTAACTCTTGCTAACTCAGAATTCGTCCAACCCAATGGACAATTCAGTTAACTCTTGTTAACTACTCTCTCCTTCAAGACTTGACCGTCCTCGGTCAAGCCCATGCTCTTCAGCATCTGCTCAATCGCGATGGTGTTACCCTTCTGCTGCCTGCGCCGCATCCACCAGGAAACGCCAATTAAAGCAGCGCACGCGGCCACGCCCACGACAGCGGCCAGTGCGGAACTGATTAACATTTCGCTCGGGGCAGTCGTCGGTGGTCACAATGGCGGTGGCATCGTTGATTACCACAATACCCTCATCTATCTCCAAGATCGGGGGTAGGTTGTTCGGCTGGGTGCCGCAGTGGGCCACGGCGCCAAAATGCAGTTCTTGAGCGCAGCTGTTCGCCGGTGCCTCCTTACAGAAGGCCAATGATGGGGGCCCTTTGCATGATGAGACAGCGATGACCTTGCTGCCGCATTCTGCTATGCTGTCCTCGGGCAACCGGATCGTTACCCTTTGTGTGCGACTGGGAAGATGGTTATTTTCTTACAAATGAGCTTAGGTCTAGGCATTTCAATTACAAAGATGATCAATTCCTTATTAGCTAGTGCCCTCACATTTGCAGCGCCCAAAAGTTGGGTTACACTGATATCTGTGGAACCTTTCTTCAGAATCGCCTCTAAGTCATTACTATCGATAATAGCTGGATTTACTATATTTATTTTAGCCAGAGTAGTGGCGATCATTAGGTTCTGCAATTCGAGCGTCAATATCCTGTTTCTAGTTAGGAGGGTTTCATATAGATGGGAAGTGTTAATTTCTTCCTGCTGATTAACCGTTTCGGTGAGGGCATTTATCTGTGTTTGAGTCCTTGAGTTTATGGTTATCTGTCTGTTGTTTGCGTTTATTAAATCATACTCGACCGGTCTCGTTTGTTTTAAGTCATCAATGTCCGGAGTTCCTGCGATTACCTTCAGTGCAGAGCCCAAGATATTCAAACTCCTCGCATGCCTTTGATGAACTCCTAAAGCCGCAGTCAATGTCAGTAGGTGTTTCGTGTCTGTTTCTAATATTTTCCTCATATGTGTCTGTGGGAACACGTAAGTCAATTCTATTGTTTCTTGAATGTATCGGTCATACTCTGTCAAGTTCGTGGAGTGTTGTATGCAGAAGGTTTCGCTCCATATTACTGTCCGTCCGTCAATTATGGGAATGTAGTCCGCGTGCATGTAGTCTGTCAGTTTTGAGTCGGTCATGGCTGTCAAGGCCAAGACTGTTAGGAGGCAGAGATACTCAACGGGTGACCTATAAGAAATGAGAGACACAACGGCTTATTAACTATACCTTCTTTAATCCTACTATAATTTGTCCTAGTGGACCTGAACGTAGTGCTATGAATCCCGGTTTACTACACCTAATTCCTTACTTACCTCAAATTGTCTTTGTGGACCACCCTCCCTTTAATAAGAACGGTGGTTCCCAGGTCTGCCTCTACCTTTGTTCAGCGCAGAGGGGGTTAGCTTGTTCCCCTAACCTCTATTATTTTCACTAGACCTGCCTCGCCTACATCAAAGGTCCTATTTTGCCTAGTCGTTTCTATTGAGCTGCTCTTGTTGGGCTTTTATTAGCTTTAACATAATTTCTTTCCCAAGGTCACAACTTGCGGACCACATCCATAGGTGTCCTGTTTGTGACGGAGTGATGGTTCGATTATACTTGATACGCAATAACTAGTTCAACCGTATCGTCCACCTGGCGTTGCAATTTTAAGCACCTGGCTATTTCTAAGAGGGTGCTGTGGAAGCGTTCCACCTGTCCGTTTGATGTGCTGTTGCAACGGTGGGGCATTCGCTACATCAATGTCCGAACTGGTCTTTAATAAAAGACCGAATGGTTCTCCGAGTTGAAAGCTTTGCCTCATTGTCACAGTAGATGGTCTTAATAGCTGGGAAGATGTTTACCAACTGTAAAATTGGTATTTTCACGTCCGTGATCGTGCGTGAAACAACCTGCTGCGTTATTGCAAACTTTGAAAATTTGTCAATCGCGGTGAGGAAGTACTTCCTGCGGTGGAAAGATGTCGATATGAATCAACTCGCCTTTCTCTCGCCGGAATTGAGTCACCCCTACGCCTGTGCGCCCGATTGTGTTCGGCTGTCATTATCTCTCTTCGCTCACCGTCGTTGGTGATGTCTGTCACCAAGGTTTTGCAAAATCGAAATTTTGTGTCGGAAGGAAAACTTACTAGATCGTTTTGCACAAACGCCAAAGTTGGCAGAGTGTAATGTATAGCGTTAACGACTCCAGGCTTTACCGCTTCCTTGATGGACGCAAAGAAGTGTATCTCGACTGGCAAATTCTGATCTTGTGACGGGTCTTTTCGGAGAAGAGGATGTGGAGCTGCTTGGAAGGGGTATTTGATTCTTCTGGGATTATCTGATTCCTGAAGCAGTTCACTGGTTTGTCTGCGGCTCATTGCGTAAGTGAGCGATGCTTCACTATGAATTGTTGCTGCGTCGGATCGACTCTGACTTTCTAACGCATTGATGTTCTGTCGCGACAGCGCATCTGCTACGTACCGTCCCTGCCTGGTTTGTATAAGACTCTTGCGCCGCACTCATCAATTCTCGCCTTCCAACGCTTTATCTTGGAATTGGGGTTTCTGTATCTGAAACCGCGAAAAATCAGTGGCTGATGGTCCGATGTAGATGTTGATGTCACTCTTTCCTGTTACAGGTAGTGACGGAGCGTGTCTAGGGCCCAGACTATGGCTGTGAAGCTCCCTTTCATTGGTCGCATAGTTTTAGTTCTCTGTCTTTTTAGGAGTCCTAGAAATCATGGTTATGGGTCTATTGTTTTGTGACAGTATTGCCCCGATACTACGACGAGGCATCAGTGGTTAGGTCGAATGGTTGGTTGAAGTCTGGGTAGTGGAGGATGACGTCTTCTGACGCCAAAATGTTCCAGAGTTTATCAAAGGCCTGTTTCTGAACCTCATCAAACTGTATGGGAATGGTTTTCGGCGTTTGTTTGCCGATCTTTACCATTTTTCTCGCGCAGAATGCTAGAGATAGGTCTTGCTATCTGAGCGAAGTCCTTTATAAAAACACCGGTAGTGGCTAAAGACCAGGGAATGATCTTACCGCAAACGGGGTGGAGGGTTGTCTAAACCCCTGAATAGCCTTGACTTTATCGGGGCTTGTTCTCGTGCCCTCGGTTGACACCACAAATCCAAGGGAATTCCACTTGTCATTGAAGAACAGGACTTTTCTTTGACACCCTCATGTTCGCGTCGTGGAGGCTGCCCAGCACGGGTGTCAATGTCTCTGACATGATCCGCCTCACTTTTGAGAACACGATGACGTCGTCAACATATACGTAACATATCTTACCAATATGCTCCTGTAACACGTCATCGATGGCCCGTTGAAAATGCTTGATGCATTCCCAGGCCAAATGGCAAACGGCACTCATATTTGCCCTCCGTTTACTGAAAATGAGGTCTTTTCACGATCGCGTTCAGCTAACGTAATTTGATGGTACCCTGACTTTTAGGTCAAGGGTAGAAATATCTTTGCCTTACCCAGATTTGAAAGTATCATGGAGATACAAGGTATTGGATACTTGTCTGGTATGGTCTTTGAGCGCTTTGCGGCTCTATATGACTAGCCGCTTCTTGTTTGAGCCGAGTCGTCAGTGCCTTTTTTTCCAACAACCCATATGGGGTTGTTGTACGGAGACCCGGAAGGCCGAATTGATTTTGTTCCGCAATAGGTCCTTCACCCTCGTCATTGGTGACGAAATCAGTGGCCCCTACAGGGAAGGGGTACATTTTCGAGTAGATTGGCTCCTCATCCTGGTCCCAATTGTGGCTACTACGGCTGTGTTGAAGGGTAGCATTTCAGTCGGATCTGCAAAATGCCTTTATACGGCTGGACATCATTCTGAGAAACTCGTCCACTTACTGTTGGCGGGACCTCAATGTCGTCTACTTTTTTTGTGAAGTTAACGCTGGGGCATTTGTGGAATGGGGATCTTTTCAGATTCCTTCGTCCAAAGTGGGAGAGATTTTTGTCCCCAGGTTTATATTGATGCCAGCTTTCGTTAGCGTGGTGCCGAGCCCCATATGCCATCAAAGGTTGATAGCCCGGCAAGATAAAAACGGGCATTTTATGCCGAATATGGATTGAGGAGACATTTTTGCTCTACTTTATTAAACCCGTGCAGGGGATTTTACAACAAATGGGGCCTCTACAGGGACAATCCCCTTGAGTTCTTTAAAGGTTTGATATAATTCTTCGCAGCCCCAGTGTCTATTAAAGGTTAAGTGTCCTCCCTGCTACTGTTCGTTTGATGAACGGGAGCAGGGGATGCTCTAAAAATTGACAGTATCACTGTCGTATCCTGCACTATTGTCTTCATCAATCTCTCCGCCACTGCTTCCGATGCTAACTGCTCGTACTGTTGCTCGTATTTGTCCGGGTCCACCTGAGCGAGGTGGTTGACCCTCTGCCTGCGATGGTCGGAAAAATCTCTGGGATCCAGCCGGTTTTTTATACGCACCATGTTGGTGCCCGTTATTAGGCTTTTCTGCAGCCGGTAGGCCTGGGTTGTGCCCCCTGCTGCTTCTGAAAGCCAGTTGGCTGACGGAATTTTAAAGGAAGATGGATCAACATCCATCATCTACTTTATCTTGGCTACGGTGACCACCTGCTTGATGGTTCCTCTGGTTGTTCGTGTAGAACGGGTTCTTCGATTGTCTTTGTAGTGATCGGGTTCATGTCCGTCCTGTCCGCCTATACTTTGTTCGGTTCTGTGGCTTGCTTTCTAAAGCCTCTTGCGTAATTCGTTGCAAAGTCGTACCCTATCATGGTTGGCCTCAATTTCCTGTGCTTAAGGCCAAGGCTGACGGGCAAGTCCGCAGGCTGTGCCGCAAATAATGTATCCGTGAGGCCTCTTCTTAAGCCTCCGAGATTAAAGACACGGAGTGCGTCAGCCCTATGCTTCTCGTTAATGTATTGCGCCTGTGCGGCGTCTTGTGACATGATCGTCTTATTTGTGAGAAGGGTGAGCTTCTTCTCGACCTCTTCGTAAAACTGAGTGATGGACAGTCCACCTTTTGCCGAAGTGTGGCAAGCTCCTGCTCTAGCAAAGTGTATCGGACGCTTGTCCGAATATGTAAAATCGAGGCGATTAATGATCGCCTCGAAGTTCAACACTGTGTTGAACGACGCTAGAGTGAGTCAGCGGACCCTCTAATCTTGTTCCTGATTATTAAAACCGCTTGGTAGTGCTTTTGAACTTTCTACAAACCCCTCGTATAGCTTATAAGGCAGCCTTTTGCTGCCTGTCGCCAGGAAACATATTGCTCCTGGGCCCCGTTGAACTCTGGCAGCGTTTTTACCGCATCCAGAGCTTCATCATTAACCTACCGTTCGGTCAAGGTGACCGCCTCTCGTAGGCCTTGGCCTCCGGGGCTTGAACTCTCGCAGCGTGCAGCTGGTCAGTTACACAGCCTGCAAACGCCGCCGATTGCGCTTTTTGTATTTCTAGCGCGGCGTTGACCGCCGCCTCTATAAAACAGCCTTGATCTGAACAGGGGTCCATTTTTCTACTCTTCCCTCGGGTTCTATTTCAAGGTCTACACTGAGTCCGCCGAACAATCTGGCTAACTCGAAATGGGCATAGACGGATTTTTTTCTCCGGTCGCCCCTAACGTTTCCTTTGTCTTTGTCGTAAGGTCAGGACCAGCTCTGCCGGGCCGTTGCTTCTGCTTATTTTCTTTGGGAATCAAATTCAAGCTCCCTCAAATACAGATCGTTGTTGTTGCCTCGCCGACAACAATGTATTTATAATTATTGGTGTAACGTTTCTGCTTGCGTTTATCGCAACCAAAAAAAAAAGGGGGGTTTTTGTTTTTATTTTTGGAATTTTTTTTTTTTTATTTTCACTATGGGGCGATTATGAAGAAAGATTTCACTTTACATGTTTCCTTCTTCTGGGTGTAGCGTTGATTCTAGTTGGAAAGTTCTAGTTCTGAAGTTGTTGTTGTGATCTTCTCTCGTCGCCGCTGCCCAAAGCCTTATGTCCGCTCTGGTGTGTCCGTCCGTCCTGGTGGTTTGTTGCGACGATCGAACAGTTAGGGCAGAAATAATTTTTCCAAATGGTACCACAGACTTTATTAGTTTTAAATTTCGCCCCGCCCGCTCCGCCCCCAAAAGGGCGCTTTACTATAATATAACTTCCAGCTATACACGTCTCTAGCAGAAGATAAAAGTGTCCAGAATCTCAAAAAGACCTAACGGTTCTTATTATTTTACCCAATTTTGAATCGGATCGATCATAATAGAACGGCAACAAAAAATAGCACCAAAATTTTTTTTTTATTTTAAACTTTTCTTTTTGAGCTTTTTCATATTTTTATTTTTGATTAAATGAATAATCAGTGGCTTAAGTCGATAGTGGCAATAAAGTTGTAAAATAACAGTATTTTATGGGTTGTGGAAAAGCACTTTAGGGAAGAAAAAAAGCTAAAAGGATCAAAACGAATTGCAGAAGGAGAAAACTTTTTCTAAGGTAAACCAAAATGGTCGGTTGTAGAGAGTTAAATGATTCGCAATGCCTTAAAACATGATCAACTTACTAGAAAAAACTTGAAAAAAGCCCCTCAATATCGCCATTTCTTGTTGTTAAACTACTGTGGTTTTGAGGTCAAGATTGTTGCTGAAAAATCATCTCCACTTAAAAATGATCTTAAAACATCGCTAGGATGAGGTACGTGTGTTCTTGCTAAGAAAGAATGTAAATTAACTGTCCGAGTAGATGTCGGAAAAATAGACTGTAGACAAAAATGTAAAATGTAAAACTGATAAAAGCATGCAAAATACCACATAAATCACTGAGTACGGGTATGGAGAGCAACCTGTGGTCGAAATAAGTCAAAATGTTTTTTTTTTTTTGGTTACAAGGCTCTCGATAACTGAATATAAAAGTTTCACAATGCAGAATACAATCCCCTGGTGTATTGATAAAACCAATAAACTTTGCGGTGGCTGCTCCTTTATTCACGGCGTTGGGCATGCTTTTTCGTCTAACGTATGGAGGTGGTCAATATATTCTGGTCAAATCGATTGATGAATCGACACGGCTATTTATTTATATATAAAAACAATGATGCTGCCTTTATATGGAATAGAAAATGCCATTGCTTTGTGTCTTCCATCCTGGTAATGATCCAAAACAGACCAGCAAGGAAGCTTTAACGTGTTTCGATAACAGTGCATTTAATGTAATGTTTTGGCTTGCTTAGTCCCCAGATATGAAACCCATGGAAAATCTTCGTTTTTGTTTTACAAAATATGTTTCACTTTTACGAAACCAAAGATCAATATTGATCTTCTATATACAGATCTCCCGCGGGCGTGGTTTTTGGGGCAATATGAAGAGTAAAAAAGTATATTTAGGTGGGAAATTAAATATGAGAAGGAGTAATTTCCACCATATAAAAGTATATATAACCTTTGAATACTGATGTAACCGTCTGTCCGAAAATTCGTCGCCCATTGCTAGCGTTTAAAGCTTCTTAAAATAGAAATTTTTACCCGAAATCGAAGAGTAAAAGGGGGCTATTTTTGGTACGCACTGAAAAAATTTTGTTTGTCGCCCTTTTCTTGGAGGTCAAAAGCCAGAGGGGCCAAATCTTTTTCCAAATGGATATGATATTTTTCAGAAAATGTTAAATAGTTCGCTCCTGCCCACTTCCGCCCCCGAAAAACAGTTCATTAAACCGTCCCAATTTTGAAGATAGCAGAAAACGAAAAATGCAGAAAGAGACAGCCCATATCTATCAGGGGCCCAAATAGGAATCGGATCAGATCATTAATATAGCCACAATAGACAAAACAGTAAAACATAATCGTTGTCTTTCGCACTCACACAAAATCGAGTCGATTTCTTTTTATTTTTGTGTAGCCTGGAGCGAGACTTTAAGAGCTAGAGCAACCATGTTTTTGGTCTTTTGTTTTGATACCAAACCTTCGTTGTCAAAAATTTTTGACGGCCGATCTGCCCCCAAAGTTGAAAAATCCACAATTTTGAAGATTTCAAAAAGTAGAGTCGCGGCAACAGCGACTCGACGTTCTTCCTTTGATAATAATCTTTTGTGTTTTTTGAGCGGGCTTTGTCTCCGCGCTCCATCTTTTTTGTTTGACCCTTTTGATACTTTTAGCCGATTTTTTTGAGCGGGCGTTGTCTCCTCGCTAAATTTTCGGGGTTTTTATCGCGTTGGGCGCCAGTAATTGTTAAACGCACTACGGGTAATTTATCTGAAGTATTATTTATTTCACAAGCGTAATTAAACTTGCAAAAAGAATACAATGAGAGATTAACTACCCGCAAGGCGAGACGTTAGAACGTAAATGCCACTCGGCTGGTAATTAACAACTTAACTTAAAAACCTAAACTTCCCAGCTACGGGACCCTTGGTTTGCCGGCCACGGCACTCGTCGCTGTCCAGCAAAAGTGCTGACCTTGCGCCTCGTGCGTGGTGTCCAGTAGCGGCCGGCATCCGGCGACCGCGACGACAGCGATCCCACGGTTGACGAAACTGCTTTACCTTGCGATATCGCAGAATTCGTCCAACCCAATGGACAATCCAGTTAACTCTTGTTTACTCAGAATTCGTCCAACCCAATGGACAATTCAGTTAACTTTGTTAACTTACAGCTTACACAAGTAGACGCATGTACCAGTATGTATCAGCATTTCAAGCATATTGAAGAGGACCTGCAAGCTGAAAAATACACACATTTGAATTATCGAAACACGGGGGGCAAAGAGCACCTTTTGAACATCGTTGGAAATATTGCAAGCAGTCTATTTGGCGTTTTGGACTCAAATTATGCCCGCGAAATGTCGAGGAAACCATGTAGGGAAGGTTAAGGACAACGAGAACATCTCTTAGCTCTGCTGAGGAAGAATCAAACTTCATTGATTGACTCAACGATTAATACTTGATAAAAAGGGATGGGAGAACATTTTTGAAACTCCAAGCGATTAATTGGAAATATCATCGGAAATTTCATCACCGAGAGTCAAAAAGAAGGAAGGCTGATATTAACTTCATAGCTTTTCAATGGTACATAACATTGTCTGCTCAATTGACCTTATTGTCTGCAAACCTACAACGAATGCAAGAAAGCGGAAATCTTCAACGTCTTAACAGATATCCGACACAACACGATAAGCCCTGTCTTAATTTTGCCACGACAACTAAAGGAACAACTTGAGCAGATACGGGATCACTTAAAGCCGGACAAGTTCTCCCAGTAACTCCCGAAAATATGCTTATGGTATATCAGATGATGAAAGCTGAAGGCACGATAATAGATGATCATGCAATCATCAAAGTTACGTTTCCATTGGTTTCAGCATATGAACTTGAAAATCTACAAGCTGACACCTATCCATCACCAACTGAAAATGGGATAAAGATGTTCGAAGTCAAGACACCATACATCGCAATCAACGGTCACCGAGACGAAGATTCGTGGAACTGTCAGAGTGATTTGGAAAATTGCCATCCGAGAGAAAACAATGATTTTTGTATGTTATAATAAGCAAACAATGTTCTCCAGCTGAAACAAGTTGTGAATTACAAATGTTTCACAACAAAAGCTCGGACTCATCATTGCAATTTAATCAAAAAAAAAAAAATCATTTATTTGGTTAAGTATGTACGAAAGAAATCAAAAGGATATTTTTTTCAACAACATCATCATTAAAATTATCAGCAGTATGTGCAGATGGAATATCGGATATTAAACTACAAAATTCAGGAATATTGTTCGCAAAACCTGGATGCATCATTCGAAATTTCATGATGACCGTAACAAGTCAAAGCACAAATGAAGACCACATTGCATTCGTCATATGCCCGCTTCGGGAAAATGACACCAACAGAACATCAACTGAACGTCAAAGTACAAATTCGGCGAACACAGACAATTTAAATTACAAGGGGTATCTAATGGAAATAAGGCTGCTACCACCAAAATAGTTTTCCGATTTACCTCACAATCTTGAAACCATCGGTCATCACCATATTGCCATATCATTGCGTGATTTTCATAATGATCATTGCAATAGTTCATTTGGTTAAGAAAATGGCATAAAACCAGGATTACATCTCAGCCAAGGCAACAGCCTACCACACCAGCGAATGCGGAGGGCAACACATCAAGTCAGCCGTTTACAATCAACATTAATGATGGTTGAACATACCATAACGGCCGGGAGGGGATGTAACGCGATTTAGATTTAAACATCATCAGACCGTATGGTTATACCTAAATTTGTGTTTGTTATTAGGTAGTAAATTCCTATCAACCTAAATAAATAAACTGACCCTATAAATATGCACGGCTGACCTAAATAAATATCTAAAAGACAGTTGGATGCACGTGCATGCACAACATGTTACATTGATAATCTTAAAATTACATTAGAGATAGGCTGCAGTGGTAAATGTCACACCATCTGCATGATAATCGTTTACGATTATATTCGACACAACCCACGGACCCGAACCCATACAGTGAGATCTTGTAATCATTGTTTCGTCATAAATAAATATAGCATGTTTCCATACCTACATATACTAAGACCTAGTTAAACAATCTTATTATCCTAAGTAATCAATTGTACTTGTAAGAGCTGTATATAAACCTCGCATTTTACCAAATAAAATAGTACGAAAGAAAATCCTCTGAGCGTATTCACATCTCCGAAACCCAATTTGTTCAAAAAGTACCGATTGCGGCGACATTTTGTTACTGGTAAGCGAACCGGTGGCATACACATTTCATTTCAGCATACGATTGTCATATTGACACGATCATCAGAACCAATTGAATCTACATCAACAGATTCTTTGATTCGTTCAAACATCTTCGCTCATGCCTCTCGGATGCGGCTTTTCTGCCATTCAGTGGCCACGGAATATACCTTGCAGCATCTTCACAAATTTATCTCCCTTTCTTCGTCACAAGGAAGTGAAGAAGCTTTCACTCTGTTTTAACGGCCTAAAAGTCGGGTCATCGGACTCGTGCATATACCGGTGGCCAGTGTAGAGTTTGCGGAAAAAACATTATACCTTAATGCACTTCGACTCATCCATAGCGCAAAGTTTCCAGCTGTTTCTCCTCTAGAACGTGCACAAAGCCAGGACTTATTTCGCCGGTTTCGGTTTGCTGGCCGTCTCTGCGTCTACCTCTCTTGCTGCCTAAGGTCTCAACTCCAACGTTGTGCTGCTAGCTACGGCTGTTGTTCTAGGAAAGATTCGATCGGGCACATTTCAGTTCCTTGTCGCGCCATTCTAGATTCAGGATCCCAGCTTCACTTTGTGACTTCTAGGTTCGTCCAGCAGCTCAATCGTCTGCCTGTTCTGGTCTTGGCGGTACTCAGCGTCTCCACTGAGGATCCCGTATATTTGAATGCAAGTCTTTCGAGGCTTCGGACTATTCGACCACCCTCACTGCTCTCATCGCCCCACAATCACAGATAGCCAACCAAGTCCTGGCAGTTAATGTAGCCGATTGGAACAGTCCCTCCAATATTCAGCTTGCCGATCCTGCGTTATTTTAATCCTCGAAGCGAGTATGTCTCCTCATTGGCGCGAGCATATTCTATGACCTTCTCTGCGTAGGGGCAAATCCAAGCTCATAGACGGATTGTCGCTTCTGCAGAAGACCCGGCTTGGGTGGATCGTATCTGGTGGTGGACAGAGGGTATCAAGCTCGTCGCTTTTGGGAATTCAAAATTCTCGGGATTCGGAGGATAGAAGGAATGCAAGTTTTGGATCAAACTCTTCGTATGTTTTGGGAAGTCGAGAATTGTGTGGAGGCTGGTTTAAAGTACAAAGGGGAAAGTAGATTGTGAGGCACATTTCGTAAGCCACCTTTCACGTTTGCCATCGATGGAGTGCTCGAGGGAGTTAGGTTGCCATTAAAGCATGATGCTGATCGCTTGGAAGGTGTCTTATTCTCAGGCGTATCGATGATTCCTCAGTTTGGAACGAAAACTAGATCGTAATCCCGCTCAGGGCGCTACTCAGCGATTTATGAAGGTATATTGATTTGAATTTATGTCCGAAGTCATCCTGACTCGTAGCCTCTACCAAATATTTTCTGCCTCATCTGCGTTTTAATCAACTGGATGCTCCTTAAATTATGTGATGATGACAGGTCCTGTTACTGATCGGTTCCGCACATATCACAGGTGACATTTGTAAAATGTACCGCTGCGTAGGGGTATCTCCACCTGACAATTATCTCCGGATTAGCATCCTATGGCGAGATTCCATCAGTCCGAGGTTCAGGTCTACACATTAGACACCGCCACATATGGTACGAGGGCTGCATCACTTTTAGCTGACCGCTCAATGCGCACCAGCTGGCCATCGACGAAGGTGAGGCCTACCCTCTTGGCTCAGCTGGTCTGCAACAGGGGTTCTATGTTGATGATCTCATTTCTGGCGGCATTTCGGTCGCAGAGGGTCATGGAAAAGATGCGCCAAACTTCAAGTTTACTTTCGTGCGGTAACTTCAAACTTAGAAATGATGGAAGCGACATCACAAAACTCTTGGTTTAGCGTGGGACCCTGCGTCAGATCATCTGATGTTTGCCCTGTATGGGCTGGATACGAATTCAAGGCCCTCAAGCGTTAGTTTAATCAACGATTGCGCGATTCACGACCCCTCTTGGATTGGTTAATCCTGTTATTGTCAGGTGCAAGTTGTTCCTTCAGCAGCTTTGGAGAAAACTTGGACTGGGATGAGAGCCTGAAAGCGCTGCACTCAATTTGGGTTGACCTGAGAAACACTTTGGCAATCATCTCTCGTATTTCATTTCCTCGCCTTGTCAATCCCTCCGGTGCAGCTTTGAGATTCATGGATTTTGTGATGCCAGTATGGGGAGCCATATGGTGCGTGCATATATGTCGTGTACAGGCAAGGGGAGTCGTCGAGCAATGTTTTGTGCTCAAAGTCACGAGGTGGCGCCACTAAAATCTTTGTCGATTCAAAGCGAAGATTGAGGTGGGCCCATTTGCTTGCGAAGGTTATGCACAACTTAAGGAAGACGGGAATTTTCTGGTCAGTTTTCATTGCTGGTCCGGATTCGTCGACGGCGCTATCTTGGATACGGGATGAGGCCAGCCAAATTTCAGGGTTTCGTGGCAAATCAGTGACAGCAATTCAGACAATTCAACAATGACACAAGGCTTGGAATTTGCGCTATGTTCCCCACATCGTTGAATCCCTACTGAATATCCTCTCCGAGAGGCTCGCTTCCCAACCACCTCATCCAGTCAGAGCTGTGGTTTCACGGCCCGTCGTTTTTGTTGGGCTCTAAGGATGGTGGCCTGCATCTCCGTTTCTGAAACTCCGACCATTGAGCTTCGCAAGCGTGTATTGCTGATCGTTTCTCCACATACTGATCTCACTCCCGGATGCATAAATTCGTTCATCGCCTCCAGGCATCCTGGACCTACGGTTTTTAACATTCAGCAGGAAATGCATATTCTAGTTCAGCATGTTCAGCTGACAAGTTTGTGGTCGGACATAAAGGAGATTAGGCGCATTTGACAAGTCAGGAGGTCTAGCTCTATCAGTTCGCTCTCTCCGTTCATCGATCCGGCTAGTTTACTTCGAGGTTGAAGTCGGCTCGGCAACTTATCGCTCACATTTAACGCTCAGCACCCGCTTATTCTGCCAAAAGGGACATCCCGTAACGTCTGCATTGATAAACTATTATCATCAACGGAGCCTCCCATGCCGGACCTCGCGCCTTGCTTGCTAAAATTCGATTAGAATATTGGCCTATTGGAGGAATCAAGGCCGTTTCAAAAATGGTTAACAAGTGTGTGAGACGCTTCAGTACGATGCCACGCATCGTTGATCACATTATGGGTGACTTGCCTATGAGGGCGTCTGGAAGGATCCGGGCCTTCAAAGTAACTTGAGTGGACTATTGTGGACCGTTTTTCTACCGGTCAGAAATCCGCACTAGGCCTCCCATTCAAGTGTTACATAAGCGTGTTTATATGCTTCACCTCTAAGGCCATTCACATGGAGCTTTTTAGGGATCTGACCACCGCATCGTTCATAGGCGCATTAAAACGGTTCACGTCCACTCGAGGAAGGCCAAGTCAAATTTGGTCGGAAAAATGCGACAAATTTCGATGGCGCCAGAACAAGCTTCTGAGCTTAAGAGGCTCTTCCTGTGCGACTCGCACATGAAGGGAGGTCCTTGAATCCTGTTTGGCTTACGGAATCGACTGGCATTTCATTATGCCGCGCTCTCGCACTTTGGCGGATTGTGGGAAGCGGCCGTGAAGACCGCCAAGCATGACTTTTACCGCTTAAATGGGCCATCCGTCCTTGGTTTCGACGTACCTTGCGTACCTTGAACTGCCAGATCACGGCAATTGTTAATTCTCGCCCTTTGCTCTAGCTTTCAGAAAATCCTGACGACTTGGATGTGTTAACGCCTGACCTAACAAAGCTTAACTACAATCGTCTGGATGGTTGGCAGCGGGTCACTCAACTGCTGCAGACATTCTGCAGGCGTTGGCGCGAAGAGTATCTGACTCTTTTGCAGGAGCGCTCAAAGTGGCATACGGCTGCGCAAATGCGCAATGCGTTGGCCACTGGCAAGAGTGGTCGACGTCGTCAAAACTTCCGGGTGGCTGAGTTAAGGACGGCCTTGGAACCATCAAGAGGGCCGTTACTCGGCTGTGCTTGTTGCCCTCGAGAAGTCAGTTGAAGGCGAGCTTCCAACGGGAACTCCTACTTTTCTCTATGGAATCATTTGCGAACTCTTTTTTGAGGAGATGTTCGCTTAACTGAACGGGGTACGCGCTTGCTTCCGGCTTTTCTCTGGTCGGCTGGGGTGGGTTACGGAGAATTGGCCGACAGTTAATGATCTCGCGTTCAAATAAATAGGACAAAAAAGATAGCGTACTTTATGATAGGGCATGGGGGGGAAGACCACGGTACAGCAAAGAACAGAAAAAGCAAAACGGACAAAAAGATTTACGGACAGACGGGTGCTTGTTTTAGGCGAAACTTGGCATAGGGCTGCATGTGCAAAACCGCTCGGACGCCCTCCCTACCATGATCTCTAATGTGCCAATGTTTCATAGAGATCCCTCTCAACGCCGTTCAGGCGTTAGGCTGTGGCTTCAGGGTCAGCATGGGTCCAACCAAAATAAAATAAAATTAGTGCATTATGCTTATCTGCTATTTATTCATAAAAATAAAAGAGGAATTGTTGGTACTTCATTATCTACCTAGTTGATATTTGCTTATGTTAATAGTGGCCTAATAATATTCTAAAACGTCTAGTAAAGTGCATATTGAGGGTTATATTTTATAAAGGAGGCAGTTAAAAGCATGTGTAATTGTATATATTGATACGTGTAGATAAATGTATATGTAAGATGGGGTGTACATATATGCAATTAGCAAATTCGTAAACTAAGGGAATAGAAAAATAAAAAAATTAATGGCTAAAGTTGGAAAGGGTGTGCAAAATTATGAGCAGAAAATAAGAACGATGCCCATTGTATCGCCAGAAAATGCAAAAAGAAATTGCGGTTATTGCAGTTCTGTTATTCCGCTTTAAAGCATAGCTATGCTCGGCAATATTTACAAGAGCTTTCCTCAGTGCTATCGGGCTCTGCCCTTTACTCGCCCCTCTCGCTCGTACAAGCCACTTTCTTTGGCAAGACCAAGCTCCAGCGTTTATTAAAACTTACATGCAGTTATGTAGGTACCGTAATCCAACTCCGAAAAGATCTTTTGCTGGGGACTAAGATTCCACCTGTGCTGCGAAAAACAAAAAAAACAACAGAAAGCTAAAAAACGAGAGAGAACGTACGGAGTCGCTTCGAACGCGACTCTACTTTTATACCCGTACTCAGTGATTTATGTGGAATTTTAAAATGTTTTATCAGTTTTACATTTTACATTTTTGCTACATCTGTCATCGATATCTACATCTACATCATCTACATCAGTTCTCACAACGACACACGTACACTGCACGAGGCAGCATGTTTGAGCGTGAGTGTGTGTGTGAGAGAATCTGCTGCGACAATCAACCCCCAATAAATGACTTAAACAGCAATCGGGCGAGGGGAAACACTAGCGGCGGGGAAACACTGAATGAACGAAAATTCATTTTCATTGTGGCTACAATAATGATCCGATCTGAACCAAATTCGGGAATCTGGTAGATATGATCATTTCCTATGATACTGCATTTTTGGTTTTCTATCTTCAAAATTGTGGATTTTCGTCTTTTGTGGGGCGGGAGGGGGCGGGGCGAAATTTTTTGAAATACACTTGTTCAGGTTTGGTATCACAGGAGTCTTGGCCAAAAAGTTTGGTTGCTCTAGCTCTTATAGTCTCTGAGATCCAGGCGTTCATATTTACGAAAACCAAATCGACTCGATTTTTGTGTGAGTGCGAAAGGGATGGAGCGAAGTTTTTGCGTATGTTTTTGTCTATTGTGGCTATATTAATGATCCGATCCGATTCAGATTTGGGCCCCTGATAGATATGGTCTTTCTCTATGATTCTGCATTTTTAGTTTTCTGCTATCTTCAAAATTGTGGACGCCACAGATGTGCGCCCTTTGTGGGGGCGGAAGTGGGCGGGCGGAATTTTGAAATACTTTCTAGGAGTGAGATACCACATCAGACTGGATAAAAAGTTTGGTTGCACTAGCTCTTATAGCCTTCGAGCAATGGGCGACAAACAAGACGGACGGACGGACAGACGGACAGACGGACAGACGGACAGACGGACAGACGGACGGACAGACGGGGGGCTATATCGACTCGGCTATTGATGCTGATCAAGAATATATATACTTTATATGGTCGGAAATTACTCCTTCTCTATGTTACACACATCCACTTTTAGCACAAATACAATATACCCCTTTACTCTTCGAGTACGGGTATAAAAACGAGAGAGAGAGCGCGCTTGGGAGCTTTCGGGCCTAACCCTCGGCTGCCGTTGGGGCCACTGCACTTTGAGGTTGCGTAATAGGGCATTTTTTTATTCTTCTTTATTTATTTTATTAACTGTTTTATGTCACTTTGCAAGCACATATTATGCCGTGCCCTTTCGAACCCTTTACAGAATTTCAGAATGGGGTCTTCACCTAACACTTGCTGACAATATACTTTTTTTCTTTCGCCCCTCCTCACCACTCTATTTCCGGATCACTTCCACTCACAAGCACAAAAAAAACCATATTGGTGGGTTTTAGCCCAATTTAACCCAACAGGTGGGTTCCGAGAATTTCCATGAAACACACACCGCTTTGGCGAAAGTTGGAACCTCTCCGCGAGCCATCCGTGCGAAACTGTGTGCTGCTTATTGACAGTTATAATACCTAGCCGGGGCCATGATGAAATTATTCAAGGTGATGTAGTGCGAGCATAAAATAAACCCCGAAGCTTACGTATAGGATCACCTTGTTTATAATTTCATCATGGCCGGGGCTTTAGCGCGGGTTATGTATATGGGATAAGTGAGGTTGTGTGCGTAGGAGTGCTCCTGCCGCAGCTGTTAACAGCGCGCCTTCTCTGGGGAAGCTTTTCTCAGGTAGTTTCAAGCTAGAAACTAGGTGCTAAGCCGAATGCCACATATGTGGGAAATTTCGGATAAGCTTTAACCAACAGGCCCGAACAGATATGTACCCTGATTCGGTTTGGCACCCTGCGTTAATTACTACTGTAAATTTTCTCCTGACCTACTGGTAGGGATCGATAGCGATTCACCCACCGGTATTGGCCGGGTATGTGGTCAATTGCTGGTACCACGAGACGCTTCTTTTTCGGGGCGGAGGGTATGTGCCACGCGACTTCTCCAGTTGCTGGTCGTTAGAAGAAAGAAAGAATCCAGAACCGGAAACTACTGGGATGCTCAGTGTCATTCTTCTCTCCTTTTTGCATCCTTGTCCCCTGGCATTTGTTCCTAGCAGCTAGTCTCTCGGCCCTGCGTGTTCCTTGATCGCCGCTTGGGTGCGTTTTTAACGGCTTCGAGTACCCTTACCTTTTGGCCTGATACCTATCTCTGCCGTTTGGGCCCTATCAGGTCATTGCCCTCTCACCCTAGTTTACTAGAGATGCAGCAGCTAACATTTTTTAAATATATGTATAAGTTAACACATATTAAAAGTTATCGCACCACCTTAAATTCATCATCTTGCGCCACCCCACACATAAACATCTTGCAGCGCTCAGTTCAGAAAGCTGACACAGCACTGACGCTGTTGTGGGCCGTCCCTCACTCCATTGGCGAACGGCCGTCGCCTGATTCTGGCGGATGTGCTGGGGTCAGCGAATTCCATTCTTGCATGAATGGTTCGCGAGCTGGGGATCTGGGAGTTAAGTTTAGTTTAGTTTAGAATTAAATAAAGAGCACATCGCTCCTAATCGAACTCCGGCTAAGCAGCCAATCTATTCATTTAATTGGGTTATCGTGTCTTAAGGGCCGGTAATGACGGAAGTCCGGCTAAGCCGTCAATCTATTCATTTCATTGGGTTATCGTGCCTTAAGGGCCGGTAATGACGGAAGTCCGGCTAAGCCGTCAATCTATTCATTTAATTGGGTTATCGTGCCTTAAGGGCCGGTAATAACGGATGAAAGTTCTTCCCATCATAATCTTCAAAGAAGAGAAGACAATTGGTGACGGACCGCGGCGAGGGACCAGTTCAACCAGATAATTTGTACATACATATGTATGTAACAAGCTGGTTAAAAATTATAATTGGCGCCCAACGTGGGGCTGGAAATATCCTAAGAGAATTCACGTCCCCAAAAGATAAAACCATGTAAGTGACTGTTCGTAAAAGATAATAGATTTTTGGAAAAAACAAAAGAGAAAAAATAGAAAATAAAAAAATTGAAAAATTTTCATAGATAAAAAAGAAAAAAAAAATATAAATATTATATAATAAATATAAATATCTGACAGTGCAAGTGTGAGCGCCACGCAATACAATAAATTTTTCGTTTCGAAGCTGAATGAGTGCATCTGTGTGGTTAGATAAGTGATCGCCCGAGTTTGTTCTTTTGATATCTTGCTGTGTGGGTTGATTTTTTCTCCATAATTGCCCATGAGTTGGAGTTATAGGGAACAAAAAGTTCAGTACGATAGTGACGAAAGCTTAGACCTAGGGTATCGCCCCCCAGAGCCGAAACAAAATCGGGCTGAAATGGATGCAGGAATGATTAAATCATTGATAGACGGCGCGATCGCCAGCGCCATCGCCGAACAAGAACGTCGTTTATTAGACAGCGCTCCCAATTGCCGTTCGTCGAGCGACAATTGGCGGGCAAAACACTAAAAATTTTAATCGACACCGGAGCGGCAAAAAAATACGTGAAACCCGTAAAGGAGCTAAAGAATGTAACTGCTGCCGACTCCCCTTTCACAGTGAGCTCAATATATGGCTCCAGTGAAGTAAAAAGATAAGTGCATAATGTGCATTTTCGGGCTAAAAGCCCATTTTTGTTGAACACACTAAATACGTTTGATGCCATTATAGGTTCCGATTCGCTAAAGCGAGCGGGAGCGGCATTAAACCTGCGTGACAAAACAATCAAGTACGGAAACGTTACGGAACAGCTTCAGTTCCACGAATGCGACAGTGTAAATTTCACCCAAGTCGACGACCTAACGGTCCCGAATGCGGTAAAGCCGAATTTAAGAAAATGATACTGAAGAGAATTAGAGTTTTTCGACCTCTAGCGAGGCGCTTCGCTTTAACACCTCAGTTATCGCCACCATTCGATCCGAGAGTAACGAACCAGTCTACTCTAAATTATATCCTTACCCCATGGGAGCAGCAGACTTCGTGAACAAAGAAGTCAAAGAACTACTGAAAGAAACTAGGTGAAACTAGGTCACCGTATAACAGTCCGATTTGGGTCATAGACAAGAAAAAGTCCGATTCCAACGGTAACAGAAAACGAGAGAGAACGTACGGAGTCGCTGTTGCCGCGACTCTACTTTTTATACCCGTACTCAGTCAGCACACATGTGATTTATGTGGAATTTTCAAATTTTTTTTAAGTTTTTACATCTTACATTTGTTTGCTACATCAGTCATCTACATCTACTTCATCTACATCACTTCTCACAACAACACACGTACACTGCACGAGGCAGCATGTTTGAGCGTAAAGTGTGCGTGAAAAGAATCATTAGCGAAAATCATCCCCATAAATGACTTACGCCGCAAGGGGAAGGGGGAAGCTCGCAGCTGAAAATTCATTTGATCATTGTGGCTACAATAATGATCCGATCTGAACCAAATTCTGGTAGATATGGTCATTCTCTACAAAACTGCATTATTTTTTTTTCTATCTTCAAAATTGTGGATTTTCGTATTTTGGGGGGGCGGGAGTGGGCGTGGCAAAATTTTGAAATAAACTTGCACTGAAGCGATATCACAGGAGTCTAGGCAAAAAATTTGGCAAAGCCCGACCACGGGCTGGGCACACCAAAACGGTCGGGGGTTAACCCCCAAAAGACAGAACTGGTGTTGTTCTCACGAAAATACAAGATACCAAACTTCAAACGACCAGCAATTGGTGGAACGACGCTTGAGTTATCGAAAGAAGCCAAGTATCTTTGTGTCATCCTAGACTCCAAACTCTCTTGGAAGAGAAACACGGAGGAAAGGAAGAAAAAGGCAATGGCTGCTTTCTACATCTGTAAGGAAGACCTTTGGTCGAACATGGGGTTTACAACCGCACATCATCCATTGGATGTACACAGCGGTAATAAGACCCATTCTGACATACGGAAGCTTGGTGTGGTGGGAAGCGGCCAACACCAAATCCCACCTCGAGAACCTCCGGAAAGTTCAGCGGACGGCATGCCTTGGAGTCACTGGATCCCTCACATCCACCCCACAGGCTGCCCTGGACACCATGCTAAACCTGGAGCCCATAGACCTCCACCTTAAGTGCAAGGCTGAGACAAGAGCCGTGAGGCTTTCAGCCGCGCGGTTCTTCAAGCCATCGCCTTATGGCCACGCCACAATACTCTGTAAGGAGGAAAGTGGAACGGGTGAACGGAGTGTCTCGGAGTTTTCATGGAAGAGAAATTTTAAAGGACACATACCGGACAGAGAGGAATGGATGCGTAACGCTGCCCTTGGGCAGAACGTGCTCTCCATCTTTACTGACGGGTCAAAAGACAGTCGAAGGACAGGAGCTGGAATCTTCTCTGAAGAACTAGCAACCAACACATCCCTAAGACAACCAGACTGGTGCAGTGTATGACATACGCAGTATGGCAAGTAGCAAAGTTTGTATACACCTTGGAGATGCCTCCGAGGAATATAGCAATCTGCGTTGACACTCAAGCTGCTATCAAAGCCCTAGTATCCTGCAAGATCACGAGCAGACTCGTACGTGATACGGTGAACGCGCTAAACTGGATCAGGGCGCACTCAATCACACTCACTTGGGACCCGGGTCACACCGACATCGCGGACAACGAGACTGTGGACGAGTGTGCCAGAAATGGATCGGCTTAGCCACTGGCGGACGCAGTCAGCGAAATACGGAGACCGCTGCGAGACATCATCTCGCAGACAGACGGTGGAACACAACACCCAACTGTGAGATCTCACGCTCGCTCTGGCCCCACTATGACCCTACAGGCACTAAGACCCTCCTAGGTTTCAGGAAGAGTCAGTTGCGAACACTGACGGGAGATATAACGGGGCAGTGTGTCATCGGCCACATGGCCACTAGGTACAGATTGCCCCCACCATGACTTCTGCCACAGTTGCAGGGACGAGGAGGAAATAGAGAGCACCCAGCACCTTCTCTGCGGCTGTCCTGCACTCATGGAAAGGCGTCACCGAATACTCGGCAGCGTCTTTCACGAGGACTTGGATAGCCTGGCAATCATTCCTCTAGAGAGGCTGATGCTCTTTATTGAGGCCTCGGGATGGTTCACGAAACCTCTCTAATCACCGGACGTAATCCCATGACGAGTGTGGGCATCACAATGGGCAATTCGTGCCTCCGAGTGACCTCGACTTCGGTGGAGCAGCCCTATAAACCTAACCTTACCTAACAGGTGATATCGGTAAAATTTATATGTGCGTGCGTGTCTCAATGCCTGACACCATGCTCCTAGGCATATTGCGGAGGGACTCTCTTGATGATGACATACAGATTTTCAAGCTAAACACTTTTACTTACGGAACTAAGCCTGCGTCGTTTTCAGCTATTCGAGCTATGCATCAGCTAGCCAGGGGATGAGCCGTCTTCCTATCCATTGGGATCAGAAACCATTCTACAGGACTTTTTATGTGGACGATATGATATGTGGAGGAAATTCAATAGAGGAAGTGCTGGAAATCATGCAAGAAACCACGGATCTTCTTGCTCGAGGCAATTTTCAATTGAGGAAATGGTGTTCCAACTCTCCTGATGTACTTCGTGAAGTCCCGAGGCCGAAAAGGGAAAGTTTTCACAAAAGCTCGATGCTGGCAGCGATGTGACCAAGGCGCTTGGCCTTATCTGGGAACCCCATAAGGACAACTTTTGTTAACCTTTTGGACCTCAAATCGGTGGTGGCAAGCCCACTAAGCGTTTGGTGCTGTCGACCATTGCACGGTGCTATGATCCTATGGGATTGATTGGACCTACATTGACAAGAGCAAAAATCATCATGCAGCGCATGTGGAGAGCCAAGCTGCATTGGGACGAAAGTCTTCCTCAGCCTCTGGAATCGGCTTGGAATGAGTTTTGCAAGGACTTCGCTGCCATGGGTCACGCTACATTTCCTCGCTACATACTTCAACCTAAGGCAAGGTTTGAATTGCATGCCATTTGTGATGCCAGCCTGCCTACGGGGCTTTGTATCTATGCGAGCGTTGCCCCACTGAAAACCCTCACGGTGCCTGAGCTTGAACTATATGCGGCGGTCCTATTAGCCAATCTACTTCGCGAAATCAGGAAAATGGATACCTTTGACTGCCCGATCCGTTGTTAGTCGGACTCAGCTGTCGTCCTGTCGTGGTTGCGAGAGGAACCATCAAATTCAAAGTTTTTATAGCTAACAAGATCTTTGCAATACAGCAACTTACGAGGGGCATGAAATGGCGTTATGTGCCAACTGAGATGAACCCGGCTGACACTTGAAAGACAAAGCGATCTTGCAGTCTAGGTTGTGGTTGACTGGACCTTCCTTCTTGCAAGGTGAAAGAATGTTATGGCCTAAACATTGCTCGCCCGAAGTTAATCTTCCGGAAATTAGGCATCGAGTATTGCTGTCGTCCGAGCGTGTCGATGTCTCGCTATCATTCAAGCACATTAACTCGTTTGGAGTCATTAAGCACGTATTTGGATACCTGCAGAAGTTCATTTGTAAGAATAAGTCGCCTGATCTTTCGTCTGAAGACCTTCGAAAAGGATCACATATGTTGTTTCGCATCGTTCAGCGGGCCCACCTGTACCCTGAGTACATTGCTCTACGGAAAAGGGAACTGTGTGGAGCCTTCCAGCAGCATTCTATCGCTCTCGCCTTTCATAGATGACTGTGGCTTGGTTCGTCTTCGTGGTCGCTTGCGGCACTCAACTCTAGTCTTCGATGCACGCCACCCAATCGTTTTGCCAAGGGACCATCCATTGACGTTCGCCATCATCACACACTTTCATCGGAAGCATCACCACGCTGGTCCGCAGTCTCTACTGGGATCAATTCGCTTACAGTTCTGGCCCATCGGCGGCTTGAAAACCGTTGCTCGAGCGTTGCGGAAATGTATTATCTGCTGCAGATCCAGACCTCGTCTTGTGGAACACATCATGACTGACTTACCGAAGGATCGAGTGCAAAATTCTCCTGCATTCAGCGTCACTGGAATTGACTACTGCGTTCCCTTCTATTACAAGCCAGATGGGCGTAGTCGAACGCCCACAATATGGTACACCAGCGTTTTCATCTGTTTGCAACAAAGGCCGTCTGGTTGGAATTGGTGAAGAACCTCACAACTGCTGCGTTCTTGAGTGCTCTCAAACGCTTCGTTGCCACGCGCGGCATTCCCCGATGCATTTGGTCGGACAATGCCACCAATTTTGTGGGCGCAAGGAACGAGTTGGAGGAACTTCGGCGGCTGCTTATGAACGAAGCATCGTGATGAAGATCACAATCACTGCATCAAAAATACCGAGATTTATACCACATCGCTCGCCCCACTTCGGGGCTTATGGGAGGCAGCAGTGAAGACGGCCAAGAAACCCATCTATCGCTCCGTGGGATCGTCACTCTTTGACTTTGACGAGCTGCGTACATTGGTCTGCCAAATCCAGGCTATCATAAATTCTCGTCCTCTTATCGCACTTTCAGAAAACCCTGAGTATCTTGGCGTCCTAACACCAGGACATTTTCTAATTGGTCGTCCGCTGATGGAGTTTCCCGAGCCAGACGTTACGGCTCTAAGATTCAACCGACTAGATCGTTGGCAAAGTGTCGCCTGTGCCCGGCAGATCTTTTGGAAGCGTTGGAGTGAGGAGTGCTTTACTCTGCTCCAACAACGAATCCAGCAAATCTCTATACATAAATATAAAACGAGAAAGAACGTACGGAGTCGCTTCGAACGCGACTCTACTTTTATACCCGTACTCAGTGATTTATGTGGAATTTTAAAATGTTTTATCAGTTTTTTTACATTTTACATTTTTTTGCTACATCTGTCATCGACATCTACATCAGTTCTCACAACAACACACGTACACTGCACGAGGCAGCATGTTTGAGCGTGAGTGTGTGTGTGAGAGAACCTGCTGCGACAATCAACCCCAATAAATGACTTACGCAGCAATTGGGCGAGGGGGGAAACACTGAACGGCGGGGTATTCCCGCTGCTGAAAATTCATTTGATCATTGTGGCTACAATAATGATCCGATCTGAACCAAATTCGGGAATCTGGTAGATATGATCATTTCCTTTGATACTGCATTTTTGGTTTTTCTATCTTCAAAATTGTGGATTTTCGTCTTTTGTGGGGGCGGAAGGGGCGGGGTGAAATTTTGAAATACTCTTGTTCAGGTTTGGTATCACAGGAGTCTTGGCCAAAAGTTTGGTTGCTCTAGCTCTTATAGTCTCTGAGATTCAGGCTACACAAAATACAAAAAACCAAATCGACTCGATTTTGTGTGAGTGCGAAAGGGAGGGAGCGAAGTTTTTTCGTATCGTTTGAATACTGTCACGTATGGGACAACCTCAGCTCCATATTTGGCCATCCGCTGTCTCGTTGAGCTAGCAAAAGTCTATGCTAAGTCCCATCCTTTGGCCTCGCAAGTCATAGCAAATGATTTTTACGTTGACGATATGCTGACAGGAGCAAGTTGTCTGGAAGAACTGAAAAGAATTCGGCAGGAAGTTAGTGAGGTTGTGGAAGCTGGGGGTTCGTGTTGGCCAAATGGGCGTCAAATCATGCCCAGCTGCTGTCTGATAGTGGACAGGAAAAATCTCTTCAGTTTGACCCTTTCGCTTCCATTAAAACACTCGGGATTCGTTGGAATCCGCAAACTGATTTGTTTCACTATCAGTTAGACAACTCATTTGACTCATTACCCCGACGAAGCGCAACATATTGTCAGTTGCATCGCGATTGTTTGACCCATTAGGGTTTGCTATGTCTCTTAATTACCAGGGCAAAGATCTTACTGCAGCATCTGTGGAGGCAAAAGTTGGATTGGGACGAGTCAGTTCCCATGAGTCTGCATACGAGTTGGAACAGGTTCAAGCAGAATTTGTTCGAATTAGACAAGATCTCTATCCCTCGCTTAATTGGTCTTGCCAATAATGCCTCTATCAAGCCCACGGATTCGCTGACGCATCAAGTGATGCGTACGGATGCTGTATTTATGTCCGTACAAAGGACGACAAAAATGTAGTATCCCGACTTCTTACAACAAAGTCTCGAGTATCTCCTCTCAAAACCAAATCAATTCCACGACTGGAATTGTGTGCAGCCTTCTTCTATCCACGCTATGGGCTCCAAGTTCGGCTGCTGCTAGACAAGTTTGCAATTGAAAGCGTGAATTTTTGGTCGGATTCCCAAGTCGCCTTGTATTGGCTGGAAAGGGATCCAGCCACGCTAGCAACGTTTGTGGCCAATAGGGTTGCTGAAATCCAGGAGTTGTCTAGTGGTGTGATTTGGCGTCACGTTCCCACCGATCAAAACCCAGCCGACTTAGTGTCTCGTGGAACAGATGTAGACGGTATAATGTGCTCATTGTGGAATAATGGGCCGCATTTTTCTTCTTAGTGGTCCTGAGAATTGGCCGCGTCTGCATCAGGTTGAGTTGTCCCCAGAAATGGAAGGTCGGAAGACAAGAAAAGTGTGGCAGCACATTCTGTGGCAAAGGGTCAGACAAATGAGATCATCGAGCTGATTGGAAGATGCTCGTCGTTCAGAAGCTGCTTCGGATCATGGCGTATGTGAATCGGTTCATTCAAGGCGGTAATCGCAGTCGAGACGTGGTTGTATCAGCTAAGGAACTGAAGGTTTCGTTCCTTAGACTGGAATTCCTCAAATTCCTCAAACTGGATAAGTCGCAAATTTTTTCTCCACATCTTCAACGACTCAGCCCGTTCATACATACGAGCGAACTTGGCGGAGTCACCTTCTGACTGATGCGTGTTGGGGAAGGTTGCTGCACGCAGAAATTCCATACGATGCGAAGTTTCCTCTACTTCTGTCCCAAAATCGCAGTTCGTGACCCTGTTTTTTTACGCCATTTGCATCGTGCTCATTATCATGCAGGTGCAAAGATAATGGTTTCCCTTTTTAAGGTAGCAGATTTGTCTAGTGAACGCCCGTGAAGCGTGCACAAGAATCGTGAGGAATTGTGTTCACTGTTTCCGATACAAGCCCATCCTCATGGGGCAGATCATGGGAAACCTGCCAGCTGATGGAGTGCGAAGAGCTCGTCCTTTCTGATTTGTGGGGTAGATTTCTGCGGTCCGTTTCAGGTGTCGCTCAAGATTCGAGGCAGACCCCCATTAAGACCTATGTAGCCGTGTTCGTGTGTTTTGCGTCAAAGGCTGTTCACCTAGAATTAGTAGTCGACCTATCAACTGATAGTTTTTGTGTGTTTTCAAAGGTTCGTCGGGAGGAGAGGACTTCCGGAGAAGGTGTACAACGACAACGCCACCAACTTCGTGGGTGCGAACCGAGTGCTGGAAGAGCATCACGCAGCCTTTCGGAGGGACCAGGATCGGCTCAGGACATACGCAGCTCAACACGGCGTCGAGTGGTGTTTTATACCACCGAGAGCACCGCACTTCGGCGGGCTGTGGGAGGCGGCAGTCAAGGCAGCCAATTAACGGCTGATCCGAGGAGTCGGAAACGCCAAGCTCACCGCGGACGAGCTGAGCACACACCTGGTCGAGGTAGAGGCCATCCTCAACTCCCCCGCCAATCGCTTCGCCACGCAACGACCCCAGCGATGGGAAGCCCTGACGCCAGGGCACCTGCTCATCGGGCAGCCGCTTCTTTCGCTGCCGCCCGAATCCGCGCAAGACGACAATTGCAGCAAGGGCAGCTTCGCGTTTTTGAAGCGGTGGCGCATGCTGTCCGCGCTCAAGCTTCAGTTTTGGCAGGGCTGGTTCAGGGACTACCTGGCCAGCCTGCAGCAGCGGCAGCAGTGGTCCACCGAAGGGCCGAACTCGAGGCAGGATGTCTAGTGCTCGTCCACGAGGAAAACACACCGCCTCAGAAGTGGACCACAGGGAGAGTGGTGGCAACAACGGCAGGAGAATATGGCAAAGTACGCGTGGCAGAAGTGCAGAAGTCCGCAGGCGTTATTAAACGGTCAATTCAAAAACTGGCAAAATTGCCAATTGATGGTTAAAGCGCCGGAGGCCTCAACGGGGCCGGAATCTTGGAGTTGGCATTCTGCATACAATAATATATAAGAGTTAAGTTAGATCACGCTCAGTCGCTGTTATAAGCCTCACGCTCAGTCGCTGTTATAACTCTCCCAAAATGTTATATCGGCTGCCTGAGAGAGTGGGGCGACCGTTTTGCACCGCTGGCTGCGACCAGTGCATAAAATGAATTGAATTTGAACGGCTGTTTTATTTATTCTCGTCGGCATCGCATCCCAAAGTTTTGGACACCACCAGTTAGAGCTGCTGGACCGGCATCATCCCCATCATCGTTTATTTTCCAGGAAAAACATTCTGGATTTTTCAATCATTTCCAAATAATTTCTGTAATTTTGTCCCATAAAAGACGAACTTATCAACAATGTATTTCCAAACATTATTTCTAACTACAAAAATAATGAATTGAGTGAGCGAGCAATTTTAGCGGCTAAGAATAAAGATGTCGATGACCTCAATTCAAAATAATATCATTGGAACAATGCATTCATTCAAATCTATTGACTGGGTCACAAATGAAGATGAAGCCTCAACTATCCAATTGAATTTTTAAACTGTGTAATTTAAACTGTGTAACGGTACGCGTTTGGTGGTTAGAAAATTGATGAACAATTTAATTTACGCGACGATACTGAAAGGAAAAATTAAAGGTGAGGAGTTCTCATTCCGAGGATCCCGAAGATCCCAACCGATATGCCGTTTGAATTTAAAAGACTTCAATTTCGATCCGTCTTGCATTTGCCACGACCATCAACAAATCAACAAAGGCCAATCCTTACAATTTTGTGGTTTGAATCTAAAACATCCATGTTTTTCCCATGGTCAATTATATAGTATGTGGCATGTTCACGGGTCGGAAGTCCATCTGCGTTGTTTGTTTTGCGACTGATGATAAAAAAAAAATGTCGTGTATCACAAGGTACTTAAGTGAAAAGATAACTACTAAAATTTGTATACCCGTACTCGAAGAGTAAAAGGGCATATTGTATTTGTGGTAAAGTGGATGTGTGTAACATAGAGAAGGAACAATTTCCGACCCTATAAAGTATATATATTCTTAATCAGCATCAACAGCCGAGTCGATATAGCCATGTCCGTCTGTCTGTCCGTCTGTTTGTCCGTCCGTCTGTCCGTCTTGTTTGTCACCCATTGCTCGAAGGCTAAAAGAGATAGAGCAACCACATTTTTTCCGTACTGATGTTATATCTCACTCCTAGAAATATGTTTTAAAATTTCGCCCCGCCACTTCCGCCCCAAAAGGGCGCACAACTGTGGCGTCCACAATTTTGAAGATGGCAGAAAACGAAACATGCAAAATCATTGCACCATATCTATCAGGGGCCCGAATCTGAATCGGATCGGATCATTAGCAGCCACAATAGAAAACCATTTCGAGAAACATCATTCCGTCTCTTTCGCACTCACACAAAACGAGTCGTTTTGGTTTTCGTATTTTGTGTAGCCTGGATCTCAGAGACTATTAGAGCTAGAGCAACCAAACTTTCTGTCTAGACTCCTGTGATACCAATCCTGAACAAGTGTATTTCAAAATTTCGCCCCACCCCCACAACAACAGACGAAAGTCCACAATTTTGAAGATAGAGAAAAACGGAAAATGCAGTATTTTAGGGAATAATCATACATATTTTTATACTCGTACTCGAAGAGTAAAAGGGTATATTGTATTTGTGCTAAAAGTGGATGTGTGTAACACAGAGAAGGAGTAATTTCCGGCCATATAAAGTATATATATTCTTGATCAGCATCAATAGCCGAGTCGATATAGCCCTGTCTGTCCGTCCGTCTGTCCGTCTTGTTCGTCGCCCATTGCTCGAAGGCTAAAAGAGATAGAGCAACCAAATTTTTTCCAGACTGATGTATTCTCTCACTCCTAGAAAAAGTTTAAAAATTCCGCCCCGCCCACTTCCGCCCCCACAAAGGGCGCACATCTGTGGCGTCCACAATTTTGAATATAACAAACAACTAAAAATGCAGTATCATAGAGAAGGACCATATCTATCAGGGGCCCAAATCTGAATCGGATCGGATCATTAATATAGCCACAATAGCCAAAAACATACGCAAAAACTTCGCTCCATCCCTTTCGCACTCACACAAAATCGAGTAATTTTGGTTTTCGTATAAATGGCGCCTCGATCTCAGAGACTATAAGAGCTAGAACAATCAAATTTTTTGCCTAGACTCCTGTGATATCGCTTCAGTGAAAGTTTATTTCAAAATTTTGCCACGCCCACTCCCGCCCCCAAAAGACGAAAATCCACAATTTTGAAGATAGAGAAAACTAAAAATGCAGTATCGTAGAAAATGACCATATCTACCAGATTCCCGAATTTGGTTCAGATCGGATCATTATTGTAGCCACAATGATCAAATGAATTTTCAGGTTCAAGCTGTCCCCTTCCAGTTGCGCCGTAAGTCATTTATTGGGGTTGATTGTCGCAGCAGATTCTCTCACACACACACTCACGCTCAAACATGCTGCCTCGTGCAGTGTACGTGTGTTGTTGTGAGAACTGATGTAGATGATGTAGATGTAGATGTCGATGACAGATGTAGCAAAAATGTAAAATGTAAAAACTGATAAAACATTTTAAAATTCCACATAAATCACTGAGTACGGGTATAAAAGTAGAGTCGCGTTCGAAGCGACTCCGTACGTTCTCTCTCGTTTTCAGATCGGATCATTATTATAGCCACAATGATGAAATGAAATTTCAGCAGCGAGCTGCACCACCCCCGCTAAGCGCATAAAAAATATCCTTTTTATTGAGGTTTTGATAGCCGCTACTGATTCTCTCACACTCACGCTCTGCCTCGTGCAGTGTACGTGTTTTGTTGTGACAACTGATGTAGATGTAGATGACAGATGCAGCAAACAAATGTAAAATGTAAAAACTGATACAACATTTGAAAATTCCACATAAATCACATGTGTACTGACTGAGTACGCGTATAAAAAGTAGAGTCGCGTTTACAGCGACTCCGTTCGTTCTTTCTCGTTTTTAATAAAAAAAAATAATAAATTCAACATCTGCTTATTTATATTTATAGCCGGGTCAGCTAGTATATACATAAATCAGCAAATCGTTTAGGTAATGCCGGGTTCGTTTCGGGAGTAAAAATAGGTTCGATTTTCTTACCTAGTTTTATTTACTTAATATTTGTCAACGGAATTAAACATTATCCGTATTGGGCTAAACTAACTTTTTCTATCTTAATTAATAACAAAAATAAAGTCAATAAAATTATAAATGAAACAGAAAAAAGTTCTGCAAGCAACCGTCTAACGGCTCTGTCCCCCTGGCAAAAGTCGAATCGCATTCTAGCTGGCAGTGTGTTGCGCTATCAAAAGAACCGTCTGATGGGCACATTATTGGTCCATAGTTGTTCCGGTGGCGATCGACCACATATGATGCATCCTAAGGCATACTGGCAAGCGTACTGAAAATAATTCTATTAAGAAGGTTAGGGAATCGATGTTACCCACTAACAGGTCCTACAGAAGGATCTCAACCGTAATGTTTCTTCGATCCTCAAAAAGAGGAGAGATGCACGAGGCGACATCTGCACTCATAGGAAGGTAACGAGATTGAAATGTGCAAAGGCTGGAGTGGAAACTTCAAAAACTTCCTTTTGAATCTATCGATATGAGCAATTTAAACAACCCTAATGGGATTCCAAACAGCTGACGCGTACTCAAGGCGCGAGCGCGATCGGAAACTTGAGTGCTGAGACATGTGTCACTAATATATATTGCGAACAGCAGTGGGCCACTTACACTTCACTGTGGAGGCATGTGTCCGAAGACTTAACATTGTCTTTAATTTGTGTTTATGTGCATTAATTAGGAGTCGTTTAAGGTATTGTTCATAAAAATCTATGGAGAAACGGCTGCGCTAAAAATGGTCGCTCTCGAGTTTGCTGCGACAGCTACCACGTTCTTCGACTGACGCCATATTCGTTTTATGACGTGAACAGCCGAGCAACCGCAGCCTAAAATCTGTTGTCGTTCAACCATTGCATTTTCTACTGAGTTTTGTATTTTCAGTTACATATCTTTTACCTTAGAATTTTAGGTATTATGACAAACAATGTCTTTTTTTGTAATCAAAGGCAGTTGTTAAACTTAAAAACAACGAGAACGGACGTGTTGTTCGCTGTTAACGCGACACTACTTTTATACCCGTACTCAGTCGGTATGAATTATGAGGAATTTTTAAATTTTTATCAGTTTAAACATTTTACTTTTTTTGTAGCATCTTTCATCCACATCTACATCAGTTCTCAGAACAACACTGCACGAGGCAGAGTGTGTGAGCAGTGTGTGAGAGAGAGAATCAGTAGCGCCCATCAACCCTATATGTTTTTTGTTGCGAGGGGTGGGGGGGCTCGCTGATGAAAATTCATTTCATCATTGTGGCTTTAATAATGATCCGTTCTGAACCGATCTACTGCATTTTCCATTTTTTTTCCATCGTCAATATTTTGGACTTTCGTCTTTTGTGGTGGCGGAAGGGGGCGGACCGAAATTTTTAAATACACTTGTATTGAAATGTTTGGTTTGCTCTAGCTCTTATAGTCTCTGAGATCCAGGCGATACAAAATACGAAAAACTAAAGCGAGTTGTTCTTGTGTAAGAGAGAGAGCGAAAGGCAACGATGTTTCTCGAAATAGTTTTTCTCCATTGTGGCTGCACTAATGATCCGATTCAATACAATATAATACATTTGGGCCTCTGATAGATATGGGGTTTCTCTATGTTTCTGCGTTTTTCGTTTTCTGTTATCATCAAAATTGTGGACGCCACAGATGTGCGTCCTTTGTTGTGTCAGAAGGGGGCAATGGGGGATTTGTGCAAAATTGTTTGCCCCAAGGCGAGTCAATAGAGATAGAGACAGAGACAGAGATATACGGTGATGGTAGTAGCCACAGATAGAGATGGAGCCATGCATGTCACAAGCAAACAGTTACAAATTGGCACTCGGTTTCGGGTGACAGAAGAATGTGCCATGATATGGCAATAACTATTATTAACACGAGCTGACATTGTCGGAGGCTGTACCTCCGCACAGCTGGCCAAAACCTCTGCAAACGTACACGCACAAAACCTCAGCACAAACAAAAACACACACAACAAATTACTAAAATAAGAAAGAACGTACGGAGACGCTGTGAACGCGACTCCATTTTTATACCCGTACTCAGTCAGTACACATGTGATTTATGTGGAATTTTTAAATGTTGTATCAGTTTTTTCATTTTAAATTTAACATGTGTTTGCTGCATCTGTCATCTACATCTACATCAGTTCTCACAACAACACACGTACACTGCAGGAGGCAGCATGTTTGAGCGTGAGTGTGCGTGTGAGAAAATCTGTAGCGACAATCATCCCCATAAATGACTTACGTCGCAAGGAGGCGTGGCAAGGGGAAAATCGCTGCTGAAAATTCATTTGATCATTGTGGCTACAATAATGATCTGATCTCAAACAAATTCGAGAATCTGGTAGATATGGTCATTCTCTTCGATATTGCATTTTTATACCCGTACTCGAAGAGTAAAAGGGTATATTGTATTTGTGGTAAAAGTGAACGTGTGTAACATAGAGAAGGAGTAATTTCCGACCATATAAAGTATATATATTCTTGATCAGCATCAATAGCCGAGTCGATATAGCCCTGTCTGTCCGTCCGTCTGTCTGTCTGTCCATCTTGTTTGTCGCCCATTGCTCGAAGGCTATAAGAGCTAGAGCAACCAAACTTTTATCCAGTCTGATGTGGTATCTCACTCCTAGAAAAGTGTTTCAAAATTTCGCCCCGCCTACTTCCGCCCCCACAAAGGGCGCACATCTGTGGCGTCCACAATTTTGAATATAACAAAAAAAAAAAAATGCAGAATCATAGATTAAGACCATATCTATCAGGGGCCCAAATCTGAATCGGATCGGATCATTAATATAGCCACAATAGACAAAAACATACGCAAAAACTTCGCTCCCTCCCTTTCGCACTCACACAAAATCGAGTAATTTTGGTTTTCGTATAAATGAGAGCCTCGATCTCAGAGACTATAAGAGCTAGAACAACCAAATTTTTTGCCTAGACTCCTGTGATATCGCTTCAGTGCAAGTTTATTTCAAAATTTTGCCACGCCCACTCCCACCCTTCCAAAAAGACGAAAATCCATAATTGCCTTCAAAATAACAGGAGTCTAGACAGAAAGTTTGGTTGTTCTAGCTCTTATAGTCCCTGAGATCGAGGCGCTTATTTGTACAAAAAACCAAATCGACTCGTTTTTGTGAGAGTGCGAAAGAGAGAAATTGATGTTTATCGAAATGGTTGTGGCTATACTAATGATCCGATCCAATTCAGATTTGGGCCTCTGATAGATATGGTCTTTCTCTATGATTCTGCATTTTTTAGTTTTCTGTGAATGTAAAATTGTGGACGCCACAGATGTTAACTTTTGTGGGGGCTGAAGTGGGCGGGACGAAATTTTGAAACGCTTTTTAGGAGTGAGATATAACATCAGTCTGGAAAAAATTTGGTTGCTCTAGCTTTTATAGCCTCCGAGCAATGGGCGACAAAACAAACTGGACAGACAGACGGACAAACAGACGGACAGACAGACGGACAAACAGACGGACAGACAGACGGACATTTACCACAAATACAATATACCCTTTTACTCTTCGGGTATTTCTTTATTTTTGCACACAAAATTCACTTGAAAGCGAGTTATGGAGGGATTGTTTCATTGTTCATTAAAATTTTTTTTTTTATATTTTTTTTCACACTTTTCAACTACAAGCGCGAACGCTGTGGACGAGTTCGTCTTCGTGCTCAACTTCGGTTAGTACAATTTTAATTCAAATCACGTTAAACATTTATTACAATGCCACTTTTCACCTGGTCAACACATCCACAGCCACATCGTTTTCCGACTTTTGGATTGTGCGCCACTTTTGCTTTTTTCGTTACCGAATCGGAAAGTGTCACCAGCTCCATATTAATGTGGTTTGCAGTGAAAGAGAAAAGAGTGAGAGAGCGAGAGAGAGATATACATAGACCATTAAGCGGCGAATACAGTTATTATTATTTGTTTTAATTCTTCTTCCTCTTTCGGTTCGGTCTAAGTATGTGTGTAGTTTCCCCACTAAAAACACTAAAGACGCTAAATACAGACCCGACCCATTGTTCTGGAACATATACAAGTAATATTTAAATGCAATACGGATATTTTATCTGAAGTATTGTTTATTTCATATGTGTAATTAATTATTCAAAGGAATATGATGAGAGCTTAACTACCCGCAAGGCGAGACGTTAGGACGCAAATGCCACTCGGCTGGTAATTTACTACTAGCTTAAAAACCTAAACTTCCCAGCTACGGTACCCTTGGTCGCCGGCCACGGTACTCGTCGCTGTCAGCAAAAGTGCTGACCTTGCGCCTCGTGCGTGGTGTCCAGTGGCAGCCGGCATCCGGCGTCCGCGACGACGGCGATCCCACGGTTGACGAAACTGCTTATTTTGCAATGTCGCAGAATTCGGCTAACCCAATGCACAATTCAGTTAACTTTTATTAACTCAGAATTCGTCCAACCCAATGGACAATTCGGTTAACTCTTGTTAACTACTGTCTCCTTCAAGACTTGACCGTCCTCGGTCAAGCCCATGCTCTTCAGCATCTGCTCGATCGCGACGGTGTTACCCTTCTGCTGCCTGCGCCGCATCCACCAGCAAGCGCCAATTAAAGCCGCGCACACGGCCACGCCCACGATAGCGGCCAGCGCGGAACTGATTACAAGGTTTGTTCGGACTTCGGTCAGGTGCTGCAGATTTTCCTCATTCAGCTTGTGAAGATACGGCAGGCTTAACAGTGTTTGGTGGCGGGTGACATTAATCCACGCTGAGGTAGCTACGCCCGGAACTCTCTTTGGCGCATTGCTGAAGTTGGTGTATTTTGTCCCGTTGACGTGCGCGACCTGGTCAAAGGTTACCAGGTATGTTCCCGTAACATTTCGCTCGGGGCCATCGTCGGTGGTCACAATGGCGGTGGCATCGTTGATTACCACAATACCCTCATCTATCTCCAAGATCGGGGGTAGGTTGTTCGGCTGGGTGCCGCAGTGGGCCACGGCGCCAAAATGCAGTTCTTGAGCGCAGCTGTTCGCCGGTGCCTCCTTACAGAAGGCCAATGATGGGGGCCCTATGCATGATGAGACAGCGATGACCTTGCTGCCGCATTCTGCTATGGTGTCCTCGGGCAACCGGATCGTTACCCCTTTGTGTGCGACTGGGAAGATGGTTATTTTCTTACAAATGAGCTTAGGTCTAGGCATTTCAATTACAAAGATGATCAATTCCTTATTAGATAGTGCCCTCACATTTGCAGCGCCCAAAAGTTGGGTTACACTGATATCTGTGGAACCTTTCTACAGAATCGCCTCTAAGTCATTACTATCGATAATAGCTGGATTTACTATATTTATTTTAGCCAGGTAGTGGCGATCATTAGGTTCTGCAATTCGAGCGTCAATATCCTGTGTCTAGTTAGGAGGGTTTCATATAGATGGAAAGTATTAATTTCTTCCTGCTTATTTACTTTCAATAATTGATTAACCGTTTCGGTGAGGGCATTCATCTGTGTTTGAGTCCTTGAGTTTATGGTTATCTGTCTGTTGTTTGCGTTTATTAAATCATACTCGACCTGTCTCGTTTGTTTGTAAGTCATCAAAGTCCGGAGTTCCTGCGATTACCTTCAGTGCAGACCCCAAGATATTCAAACTCCTCGCATGCCTGTGATGAACTCCAAAAGCCGCAGTCGACGTCAGTAGGTGTTTCGTGTCTGTTTCTAATATTTTCCTCATATGTGTCTGTGGGAACACGTAAGTCAATTCTATTGTTTCTTGAATGTATCGGTCATACTCTGTCAAGTTCGTGGAGTGTTGTATGCAGAAGGTTTCGTTTCATATTACTGCCCGTCCGTCAATTATGGGAATGTAGTCCTCGTGCGTGTAGTCCGTCAGCTTTGATTCGGTCATGGCTGTCAAGGCCAAGACTGCTAGGAGGCAGATATACTCAACGGATGACCTATAAGAAATGAGAGACACAACGGCTTATTAACTATACCTTCTTTAATCGTACTATAATTTGTCCTAGTGGACCTGAACTTAGTGCTATGAATCCTGGTTTACTACACTTAATTCCTTACTTACCTCAAATTGTCTTTGTGGACCACCCTCCCTTTAATAAGAACGGTGGTTCCCAGGTCTGCCTCTACCTTTTGTTCAGCGCAGAGGGGTTAGCTTGTTACCTAACCTCCTATTGGTTTTCACTAGGACCTGCTCGCCTACATCAAAGGTCCTTTTTTTTCCTGGTCGGGTTGTTCCTATCGAGCTGTTGCTGTTGGGCTTTTATTAGCTTTAACATAATTTCTTCCCCAAGGTCACAACTTGCGTGGACCACATCCATAGGTGTCCTGTTTGTGACGGAGTGGATGGTTCGATTATATACGATGGTCGCAAGAATAACCAGTTCAACCGTATCGTCCACCTGGCGTTGCAATTTTAAGCACCTGGCTATTTCTAAGAGGGTGCTGTGGAAGCGTTCCACCTGTCCGTTTGATGTGCTGTGCAACGGTGGGACATTCGCTACATCAACGTCGAACGGGTTCTTTAATAAAGACCGAATAGTCTCTGAGTTGAAAGCTGCCTCATTGTCACAGTAGATGGTCCTAATAGCTGGGAAGATGTTTACCAATTGTAAAATTGGTATTTTCACGTTCGTGATTGTGCATGAAGCAACCTTCTGCGTTATTGCAAACTTTGAAAATTTGTCAATCGCGGTGAGGAAGTACTACCCTGCGGTGGAAAAGATGTCGATATGAATCAACTCGCCTACTCTTGCCGGAATTGGAGTCACCCCTAACTCTTGCTTCCTAGGGTGCCGGTTACACTTGGCTTTCTGGCATATCCCGCAGTTTATTACCACTTCTGCTGCGATTTTCTCCATCTTCGGGAAATAATAATCTCGCAGTACCTGCTTCACATTTTCCTGGGCTGCCCTGTGCGCCCGATTGTGTTCATTATCTCTCTTCGCTCCCCGTCGTTGGTGATGTCTGTCACCAAGGTTTTGCAAAATCGAAATTTTGTGTCGGAAAAGCTTTTACCAGATCGTTTTGTACAAACGCCAAAGTTGGCAGAGTGCAATGGATGGCGTTAACGACTCCAGGCTTTACCGCTTCCTTGATGGATGCAAGAAGTGTATCTCAACTGGCAAATTCGATCTTGTGACGGGTCTTTTCGGAGAAGAGGATGTGGAAATGCTTGGAAGGGGTATTTGATTCTTCTAGGATTATCTGATTCCTGAAACAGTTCACTGGTTTGTCTGCGGCTTCAATAACGTAAGTGAGCGAGGCTTCACTATGAATTGTTGCTGCGTCGGATCGACTCTGACTTTCTAACGCATTGATGTTCTGTCGCGACAGCGCATCTGCTACGTAATTGTCCCTGCCTGGTTTGTATAAGACCCTTGCGCCGCACTCATCAATTTTCGCCTTCCAACGCTTTATCTTGGAATTGGGGTTTCTATCTGAAACCGCGAAAATCAGTGGCTGATGGTCTGTGTAGATGTTGATGTCACTCTTTCCATACAGGTAGTGACGGAGCGTGTCTAGGGCCCAGACTATGGCCAGAAGCTCTCTTTCATTGGTCGCATAGATAAGTTCTCTGTCTTTTTAGAGTCCTAGAAATCATGGTTATGGGTCTATTATTTTGTGACAGTACCGCCCCGATACCACTGGACGAGGCATCAGTGGTTAGGTCGAATGGTTGGTTGAAGTCTGGGTAGTGGAGGATGACGTCTTCTGACGCCAACATGTTCCTAAGTTTATCAAAGGCCTGTTTCTGAACCTCATCAAACTGTATGGGAATGGTTTTCAAGCGTTGTTTTCTGATCTTACCATTTTCTCCCTTCAGAATGCTAGAGATAGGTCTTGCTATCTGAGCGAAGTCCTTTATATAAAACACCGGTAGTATCCGGCAAGACCCAGGAATGATCTTACCGCAAACAGGGTGGAGGGTTGTCTAAACCCCTGAATAGCCTTGACCTTATCGGGGCTTGTTCTCGTGCCCTCGGTTGACACGACAAATCCAAGGAATTCCACTTGTCCCTTGAAGAACTGGGACTTTTCCTTTGACACCCTCATGTTCGCGTCGTGGAGGCTGCCAAGCACGGTGTCAATGTCTCTGATGACGTCGTCAACATATACGTAACATATCTTACCAATATGCTCCCGTAACACGTCATCGAAGGCCCGTTGAAAAATGCTTGATGCATTCCAGAGGCCAAATGGCAAACGGCAGAACTCATATTTGCCTCCGTTTACCGAAAATGAGGTCTTTTCACGATCGCGTTCAGCTAACGTGATTTGATGGTACCCTGACTTTAGATCAAGGGCAGTGAAGTATCTTGCCTTCCCCAGATTTGAAAGTATCATGGAGATACAAGGCATTGGATACTTGTCTGGTATAGTCTTTGAGTTAAGCTTGCGGAAGTCTATGACTAGCCGCTTCTTGTTTGAGCCCGAGTCGTCATGGCCTTTTTTTCCAACAACCCATATGGGGTTGTTGTACGGAGACCTGGAAGGCCGAATGATTTTGTTCCGCAATAGGTCCTTCACCTAGTCATTGACGAAATCAGTGGCTCCTACAGGAAAAGGGTACATTTTCGAGTAGATTGGCTCCTCATCCTCGGTCCTAATTGTGGCTACTACGGCTGTGTTGAAGGGTAGAATTTCAGTCGGATCTGCAAATGCCTTTATTCGGCAGAACATCATTCTGAGAAACTCGTCCCTTACTGCTGGCGGGACCTCAATGTCGTCTACTTTTTGTGAAGTTAACGCTGGGACATTTGTGGAATAGAATCTTTTCAGATTCCTGTCCAAAGTGAAGATTTTTTGTCCCCAGGTTTATATTGATGCCAGCTTTTGTTAGCGTGTCGAGCCCTATGATGCCATCAAATGTTGATAGCTCCGGCAAGATAAAAAATGGGCATTTTATGCCAAATATGGTTAGGAGACATTTTTGCTCTACTTTATTAAAAGCAGTGCAGGGATCTTACAACAAATGGGGCCTCTACAGGGATAATTCCCTTAAGTTCTTTTAAAGGTTTGATATAATTTTCGCAGCCCCAGTGTCTATTAAAAGGTTTAGTGTCTGAAATTTTAGAATCGTTTTTCTAAATTTATTTTAATACAAAAAACTGAGTTTGGTGGCTGCAAATTTATATATATTTAAAAACGAGACGAGGGTGACTAAAAGACGTGCGTTCAAATTCTATGATATTTTTCGACTTCTTTTCTTTTTTCGTTTATAAAATATTCTTAAGCCTAACTTATCTAGGGCGGCGAAGCGGGGCGAATTCGCCAAGAGCGAGAGAGAGCTTTATTGCGCTCCCGCTTCGCCCTAAACTATCTTACACTAGACTTCAAATTTTTCCAAATAAAATCATGCGTCTTGACGCGACACCGGCCCCGTTAAAGGCCTGTGGGACTTCAACCCATCGGCAGAAGCGCCAATTTATGGATCGGCCTCCTGTAGACCGCTCCGCTGCTCGTCCTGAGGTCGACCACCCTGACCTTTCCGTCCTGCCCGGCGTGTGTTGCGACGACCCTTCGAGGAGCCACTGTTGGGGCGGAAGGTTGTCCTCTGCGACGATGACGAGGTCGCCTTCCTCGACGCTGGGCTGCTCCTGGTGCCACTTGCATCTTATTTGCAAGCCCAGCACATACTCCCGGGACCATCGCTGCCAGAACATTTGCCTGGCTGACGAGATAAGCCGCCATCGCCTTAAGCATCCTCAGACCCTCCTGGTCCGGGGTCCGGGGTGCTGGGGGTGCGATGAGCGGCCCGCCTGTCAGCAGGTGCCCGGGAGTCAGGGCGTCTCCGTCGCTTGGGTGGGGGCTTAGTGGTCCCAGAGGGCGCGAGTTCAGCACCGCCTCGATGCCCACCATCACGCTCTCCAGCTCCTCGGCGGTGAAGAGCGCGCTTCCGGCCGACCTCAGCAGGAGGTTTTGGCCGACTTCACTCCTGCTTCCCACAGTCCGCCCATGTGCGGAGCTCGAGGTGGCAGGAAGGCGAACTCGCAGCCGCTTCTCGCTGCGTCCTCCTCAGTTCGTCGAAGTGGCGACTTGCTCCGACGAAATTTGTCGCGTTGTCGCAGTTCACGCGGAGCGGACATCCTCGACGACCAACGAACCTTTGAAAAGCCAATAAGAAGGAAGGAAGAAGTTAGTCGTTAGATCGGAGACAATTTCTAGATGAACCGCCTTGGACGCAAAACAGACAAATAACGCTATGTAGGTCTTATAAGGGGTCCTACCACGAATTTTTAGTGTCGTATAGACTGGTCCACCAAAATCAACGCCACATACTGCGAATGGGCGGAGAGCACGGAGCCGGTCTGCGGGTAGATTTCCCATCATTTGGGTCTGGAGGCGAGGCTTGCATTTAAATGCAGCGAATGCACGACCTGACCATTGCCCTGCAGACCTCCTGAGCGTTTACTATCAAACACGCTGCCTAAGGATGCTCACAAGTGCTCGTGGGCCGGCATGAAAATTCGTTTGATGCAGATGGCGAACATAGGTCTGCACAAACTGCGAGCGTTTTGTCAACAGCAAAGGAAACTTGGCATGGTATGACATAGGAGCGTTAACTAGTCGCCCCCAACTCGCAACAACGAAAGGAGCACCAAGTCCCCATTTCTTCGTTGATGAAGGGATTCAATCGCTGAAGACTGGGGCCTAACCTGGTGCCTTTACGATTTTTTTCGATCTCTTCCTGATACTCGTTTTTTGGATCAGCTCGACAATTTTGAAAAAAAAAAGCCTCATCGTACTCTACTGGTGACGGGTGACTTCAAATTTAAGACCTTTGTTTTTGCATTTTCGGATGAAGCGGAACACGTAAACGAACACTCTTAGCAGCTTGAGGTGTGACGAGTATCCCTCGATAATTTTCTACTAAATTATTTGATTTAGCGGCCACTTTCAGTCCGACCGCTGTCTTTCTGGTTTCCAGCTTCAGCTCCTCTTCAGAAAGCTCGAAGTGGTGATTTCTGGGCCAGCTCTCTTCTTCTTCCTTCAAAAACGCTGGTCCACTAAACCAGATCGACTGCGAAATCTCCTCAATGTCACAACCTCTCGAAACTATGTCTGCTGGGTTCTGTTTAGTTGGAACATGCCGCCACGTAGCATCATCTGACCACTCCTGAATCTCAGCTACTCGGTTCGCAACGAATGTTGATAACGACGAAGGGTGGGATCGGATCCAATGAAGGGTCACTTCCGAATCCGACCAACACACCATTCGTTCAATCGGCACCTCGAGTAGCGATTTGAGTCGGTGACAGAGATCTGCGAGAAGGTGAGCGGCACATAACTCAAGCCTTGGAAGCGTTTTCGTCTTGAGCGGCGCTACTTTCGACTTTGCGGTCAACAACGAGACCTTGAAACCTTCTGCAGTCTTACTACGGATATAGACGCATGCTCCATAAGCTCTCATGGAGGCGTCGGCAAAGGCATGTACTTGTATCGGTGACATGGGATCAGTATGCACAAAGCGAGGTATGGCAATCTTCTCCAGCTGACTCAAGGATTCTTTTTAGAAAGTTCCAAGATGTTTCCAGATTCATTGGAATTGACTCATCCCAATCTAGTTTGTTAAGCCACAGCTCCTGCAGTAGGATCTTTCCCTTGATTACCAAGGGGCTTAACAAATGGGGGGGTCAAACAGCTTTGATGTCACCGATAATATGTTCCGTTTTGTCGCTCGGAGACCCATGACTGAACTGTCAATTTGAAACCTAAAGACGTCTTCATGCGGTAGCCACGATATTCCCAACGCCTTGGTTGACTCGAGTCCGAGATCGTTGTGGTTTGACTGTGCTCTCGGATGCTGAGACTGCAGCTGAGTTCGAGAACCACTTGGTCAGCTCAAACCCTGCGGTTTGAAGAACCTAAGCCACATCAGACTTAATTGTCTTTAACTCCTCCACGCAACCAGCACCAGTCAACATATCATCGACATAAAAGTCGGACCCGATAACTTTAGCAGCCTTTGGGAATGAGATCTTTTTGCAGACTCACTCAACCTTTTCAAACACCGAATAGCCAAAAATGGGGCAGGTCCAGTCCCATATGTTACAGTGTTGAGCTGATATATTCTCAAGGACTCAGATGGGTCTCTTCTCCACACGATCAACTGAAACTGCCTGTCCGCTTCATTCACCATCACTTGGCGATACATCTTTTTTACATCGGCAGTCAGGGCGAACCTGTGCAGACGGATGCGAAGCAGCGTTGAGTATAACTCCTCTTGAATAGTCGGTCCGACCATCAGAATGTCATTCAAGGCCACCTGAGATGACGTCTTCGACGACGCATCGAACACGACGCGAAGCTTCGTGGACGTACTTTGGGGCCGAAGGACACACTGATGTGGAATTACGTAGTGTGGAGCAGAAGGACAAGTATTGTCAGTCGGCGACATATGACCTAAGGAGAGGTACTCTTCCATGAATTCCAAGTACATTTTCTTCAACTCAGGGTCGCGGGACAATCTTCTTTCGAGCGACAAAACCGCCGTTTAGCAATCTCGAAGGAATTGCCTAAGCAATTTGGATCGGATTTAAACGGCAGCCGTACTTCAAACCGACCTGAAGGCAAGACTTGAGTGGTCTTTCTATAATGCTCCTCACATAACTTGTGTTCAGGAGTTAAAGGCTTTTTAGAAGATGGCAATTCTTCTAGTGACCAAAATTTTTGTAGTGTGCTGTCGATAGACACCACTGACTCTTCTCGACAACTCAGACAGTTCCTCGCTTCCTGGGTGACAGTCACCTTTGGACTGTATCTTCCAGACACAATCCAACCGAGAAGCGTTTTCTGCAGAGTTGGATAGTCAGGACCTTGTCTAATTTGACCAACCGATAAGAGTTCGAAAAATGACTCTGCACCTATCAACATATCTATTCTTTTGTGGCTTGTAGAAATATGGGTCTGCAAGAGGTAGGTTCTTCGGGATTTTCCAGTCACTCACATTAAGTGCGTGATCAGGGTGGTATCCTGAGATTGACTTCAGAATCCAGAAATCGACCGAGAACTCACTACCATTGATTCGCGACTTCACCACCGTGTGTATCTTTTTCTTGACTTGTGAATTAGATTTCCAATTCCAAACAAGTTGATGCAGGACTCCTCCCTACGGATCTGTAAGCGCTGTGCCAGGTCCTCAGTTATGAAGCTAGTTTTGTGACCCAGAGTCAAGCAGTGCTCGGGCCAAAACATACTCTCCATTTTTAGTTCGGACGCTTACGATCGACGTTGCCAGAATTACTCTATCCAAAGCTGTCGCATGGGTGCATGCGAAGTGGAAGGGTTACTCTGACTAGGAGGGGGAGAAGAATTCTCTGGGGGTGATGGTAACGCTAAACTTTTATCCACAACTGTGTACCTATGCAATAAGGCATGATGTGAGCGGCCACACACTCGACACTTGCCAGCTTTGCATCGTACCACAGTGTGTCCTTGTTGCAGACAGTTGATGCAGAGCGATGCCGATTTGACAAACTCGAATCTTTGCATCACTGCAAAGCCGCGCAAATGGACTGCAAGTAGTCAACAAATGGTCTTTTGCATTGCAGTAACTACATTGTTGGTTTTAAGCATTCGCAGTAGAGCACGCGAATGAGCTCCGAATTGTGAGGCTTGCTTGGCACAGCTTTCTGCTCCTGCTTTTTGGTTTTGCCGATTCTTCGGCCGAAAGATGCTGATATCTGCGATTAAGCAATTTTTCGCAGTCAGCCCAAAGCGGCTCTCGTAATCGAGCTATTCTTCCCATTTTTGTTTGGTCACAGGATTGACTCTGTTCAAGACGAGATGAATAAGCATTGCATTCGAGATCTTTTGGTCATCGCCTATCGACAACAAGGAACCCATATATCGATGAAGTGGTATCGATTAGGTTCCTTAAGGACGATGCAGATTGCTTGGTCATTTTGGGAAGACTACATAGGGCAGCAATATGGTTCATAAAGATCAGACATTCGTTATCATAGACCCGTTTTAAGCTAGCCATGGCTTTCTCATAATTGCTCTCGGTTACTTGGAACGCCCTTACCGTTCCCAACGCTTCACCAGAGGCATGAAAGCAAATGGTTAAACTTTTCGATAACTGGAATGCTTTCGTCATTGTGAACAAGGGTCTCAAATAAAGTAATGAAGCCTTTGAATTCCGAATATTTTTCCGCTGAACTTTGGCAGGGCTAACTTCGGAAGTCGAGCACGAGTTGGGGCTACAGAAGCTGATACTGAAGGTATTGTATCACTGGCTGTCTTCAAGGTGTCGATAAGCGACAGTATCTTTGCCTTGGCTACAATCGAGAGTTCTTCCAACTCGGCTCCAAAGTCATCGTCACTATCTATTTCTTCGATTGATTCTTGAACTTGGCTTTGCCTTGGCTATAGTTGCTTTCAGTACGTCGAGTCTGCACTCGAGCTCTGTCAACTGCAGCGGAATCTCCCCAGCTTCCAGCCGGTCCGCTAGTCGGCGAATGCCTTTGACACGGGAGCTGAGCTTCTTTTTCAGCTCTTCAAGAATAGGATTATGATCTGATTTGGGATTCATCTTGACTCTCGATACTTAAGTGAATCACTAATCAGGGCTTTCTCACGATAATATTATTTGCTGCGGCGCAAATTGTCGAAGCAGGAAGGTGTACCAAAAATTAGGTCGAAAACAATATACCCGGCGACTAGAGGGTATCGCACCCTTAGCGATCGGTTTAATACGGACCTAGGGTGTTGAAGCCAAATGATGCGAAAATCGATATACCCGACGATTAAAGGGTATCGAGGCCTGTTTGGCGATCTGTTTAATACGGACCTGGGGTGTCGATGCCAAATGCGGAAAAAACCGATATACCCGACGATTAAAAAGGGTATCGAGGAACTTGGTGATCTGTTGGCGCAGGCGTGCCAACACAAAGCACACAAGAACAACAACAAACAGCAACGGTGACAAGCGAAAGCGAAAACGAAAAATTCACCGCTGAAGCTGTGAACATATGCACATGTGTGTGTGTCTAAGCTGTGTTGGCGCTTGTGTATGCTGGGCCTGGCTGACCGACCGATAGACACCCAATTGAATTTCGAGGAACGCTTTAACAAATTGACAGTTGTATCCTTTGCACCAAAACTATATACCCGACGATTACAGGGTAGCGCGTCGCTTGGCGAACGGTTTGACTCAAAACGCGCCAACACATGAACACACCAATAACAACGACGGTCAGCAACGGTGACGAGCAAAAGCGAGAACGAAAAATTCACCGCTGCAGCTGCTACGTTGGTATGTGTGCGCTGGGCCAATGACCCAACTATGTATATATTTGCGCAACGAAAACGAGAAAGGGGAAAGGGGCGACAGTGATTGCAGTTATAAATTATATGTATATATGTTCTGCGTCCAAGATGGTTTGATGTATGTGAATATGTGATATATGTAATATATGTACAAACTCTACTAAATACATGCAAATCTAGCTCTACTATGTCATACGGATGTGTCAAGAATTGAAAAGCGAGGTGCACTTATTTTCGCACAAGACAGTAACTGCGAGTTTTTTTAATGATTCTGTCTTTACTCGAGCTTTCAATTTTTGCACAAATACCTCTAGTATGTATGTAATACGTTCCGCAAATTCCACTTTCCTATGGCAGGTGGCAAATGTCTTTCGGAATGGATATCCCTCGGTGGTTGAGATTTTAGGTGTTTTTGTTGTATGTTTTGGTAGCCGTCCGTCGCGGTAGTTTTAGGGTGTGTTACTTTTGGGGGTTGATCTTGCACACACACGCGACGCGGGCAGATGTATATTATATACACTTAACTATTCAATTTTATTAACATATATTTTTCACCACTCGTGTCACTGTCACTTTCTGAGTTTTTTTTTTTTTTGCTATATTAATTTGCAAGTCCATTTGGGGCGCCATGAAATTTTAGAATCGTTTTTCTAAATTTATTTTAATACAAAAAACCGAGTTTGGTGGCTGACAATTTATATATATTTAAAAAAACGAGACGAGGGTGACTAAAAGACGTGCGTTCAAATTCTATGATATTTTTCGACTTCTTTTCCTTTTCGTTATAAAATGTTCTTAAGCCTAACTTATCTAGGGCGGCGAAGCGGGGCGAATTCGCCAAGAGGGAAAGCTTTATTGCGCTCCCGCTTCGCCCTAAACTATCTTACACTAGACTTCAAATTTTTTTCCAAATAAAATCATGCGTCTTGACGCGACAGTGTCCTCCCTGCTACTGTTCGTTTGACGAACGGGAGCAGGGACGCTCCCTAAAAAATTGACAGTATCACTGTCGTATCCTGCACTATTTCTTCATCAATCTCCCCCACTGCTTCCGATGCTAACTGCTCGTACTGTTGCTCGTATTTGTCCGGGTCCACCTGAGCGAGGTGGTTGACCCTCTTCCTACGCTGGTCCGAGAATATCTGGGATCCAGCCGGCCTTTTATACGCACCCTGTTGGTGCCCGTTATTAGGGCTTTCTGTAGCCGGTAGGCCTGGGTTGTGCCCCCTGCTGCTTCTGAAAGCCAGTTGGCTGACGGAATTTAGAGGAAGATGGATCAACATCCATCATCTCTACTTTGTCTTGGCTACGGTGACCACCTGCTTGATAGTTTCTCTGGTTGTTCGTGTAGAACGGGTTCTTCGATTGTCTTTTGTAGTGATCGGGCTCATTCTGTCCGTCCTGCCTATACCTCGCTCGGTTCTGTGGCTTGCTTTCTAAAGCTCTTGCGTAATTCGTTGCTAAGTCGTGCCTATCATGGTTGGCCTCAATTTCTTGCGCCAAGGCCAAGGCTGACGGCAAGCCCGCAGGCTGTGCCGCAAATAATGTATCCGTGAGGCCTCTTCTTAAGCCTAAGACAAAGACACGGAGTGCGTCAGCCCTATACTTCTCGTTAATGTATTGCGCTTGTGTGGCGTCTTGTGACATTATCGTCTTATTTGTGAGAAGGGTGAGCTTCTTCTCGACCTCTTCGTAAAACTGAGTGATGGACAGCCAAAGAACCTTGCCGAAGTGTGGCAAGCTCTTGCTCTAGTAAAGTGTATCGGACGCTTGTCCGAATATGAAAAATCGAGGCGATTAATGATCGCCTCGAAGTTCAAAGTTGAACGAACAGTGAGCGGCCCCTCTAATTTTGTTCCTGATTATTAAAACCGCTTGGTAGTGCTTTGAACTCCCTACAAACCCCTCGTATAGCTTATCGCCTTATAGCCTTTGCTGCCTGTCGCCAGGAAACATATTGATCCTGGGCCCCGTTGAACTCTGGCAGCGTTTTTTACCGCATCCAGAGCTTCATCACAACCTACCGTTCGGTCCAAGGTGACCGCCTCGTAGGCCTTGGCCTCGGGGACCTGAACTCTCGCAGCGTGCAGCTGGTCAGTTACAGCCTGCAAACGCCGATTAAAGTCTGCTTTTTGTATTTCTAGCGCAGCGTTGACCGCTGCCTCTATAACAGCCTTGATCTGAACAGGGTCCATTTTTTCTACTCTTCCCTAGGGTTCTATTTCAAGGCCTACACTGAGTCCGCCGAACAATCTCGCTAACTCGGAAATGGGCAAAGACGGATTTTTTCTCGGTCGCCCCCTAACGTTTCGTATGTCTTTGTCGTAGGTCAGCTCTGCCGGGCTGTTGCTTCCGTTTATTTTCTGTAGGGATCAAAAAACGAGAAAGAACGTACGGAGTCGCTTCGAACGCGACTCTACTTTTATACCCGTACTCAGTCAGTACACATGTGATTTATGTGGAATTTTAAAATGTTTTATCAGTTTTTACATTTTACATTTTTTTGCTACATCTGTCATCGACATCTACATCTACATCATCTACATCAGTTCTCACAACAACACACGTACACTGCACGAGGCAGCATGTTTGAGCGCGAGTGTGTGTGTGAGAGAATCTGCTGCGACAATCAACCCCAATAAATGACTTACGGCGCAACTGGCCCCTGGGGACAGCTCGTAGCTGAAAATTAATTTGATCATTGTGGCTACAATAATGATCCGATCTAAACGAAATTCGGGAATCTGGTAGATATGGTCATTATCTACAAAACTGCGGGGCGAAATTTTGAAATACACTTGTTCAGGTTTGGTATCACAGGAGTCTTGGCCAAAAGTTTGGTTGCTCTAGCTCTTATAGTCTCTGAGATCCAGGCTACACAAAATACAAAAACCAAATCGACTCGATTTTTGTGTGAGTGCGAAAGGGAGGGAGCGAAGTTTTTTCGTATATTTGCCTCTATTGTGGCTATATTAATGATCCGATCCGATTCAGATTTGGGCCCCTGATAGATATGGCCTGTCTCTATGATTCTGCATTTTAGTTTTTGTTATTTTTCAAAATTGAGATGTGCGCCCTTTGTGGGGGCGGAAGTGGGCAGGGGCGGAATTTTTAAACTTTTTCTAGGGTGAGAGAATACATCAGTCTGGAAAAAAATTTGGTTGCTCTATCTCTTTTTGCCTTCGAGCATTGGGCGACGAACAAGACGGACAGACGGACAGACGGCCGGACAGACAGGGCTATATCGACTCGGCTATTGATGCTGATCAAGAATATATATACTTTATAGGGTCGGAAATTACTCCTTCTCTATGTTACACACATCCACTTTTAGCACAAATACAATATACCCTTTTACTCTTCGAGTACGGGTATAAAAAGGGGGGGGGGGGGGGCAAAAAATTCTGAGAACAACGACGGCCGAATATTTTTGAATATATGAACGTTTTATTTCTTTGGTTTTGTTTTTTATTTTCTACTATTGGGCGATAACTGAAGAGAAGTTTCACTTACATTTTAGTTGCTCCTGAGTGGGCGTTGGTCGGTTGATCTTTCGGCTTTTCTTTTGTGTTTTTTTTTTTGTTTCGGACTTTTCACCGCTTTTCACTTAGCGGGCGTTGTCTCCGCACTTAATGATTTTAACTTTCTTTTTGAAATTTTAGAATCTTTTTTCTAAATTTATTTTACTACGAAAAACCGAGTTTGGTGGCTGCAAAATTTCTATATATTTAAAAACGAGACGAGGGTAACTGACGTGCGTTCGATTTCAGTGATATTTCTCGACTTTTTTTCCTTTCCGTTATAAAATATTCTTAAGCCTAACTTTATCTAGGGCGGCGAAGCGGGGCGAATTCGCCAAGAGCGAGAGAGCTTTATTGCGCTCCCGCTTCGCCCTAAACTATCTTACACTAGACTTCAAAATTTCTCCGAATAAAGGCCTGTGGGACTTCAACCCATCGGCAGAAGCGCCAATTTATGGATCGGCCTCCTGTAGACCGCTCCGCTGCTCGTCCTGAGGTCGACCACCCTGACCTTTCCGTCCTGCCCGGCGTGTGTTTCGACGACCCTTCCGAGGAGCCACTGTTGGGGCGGAAGGTTGTCCTCTGCGACGATGACGAGGTCGCCTTCCTCGACGTTGGGCTGCTCCTGGTGCCACTTGCATCTTATTTGCAAGCCCAGCACATACTCCCGGGACCATCGCTGCCAGAACATTTGCCTGGCTGACGAGACAAGCCGCCATCGCCTTAAGCAACTCAGACCCTCCTGGTCCGGGGTCCGGGGTGCTGGGGGTGCGATGAGCGGGCCCGCCTGTCAGCAGGTGCCCGGGAGTCAGGGCGTCTCCGTCGCTTGGGTCGGGGCTTAGTGGTCCCAGAGGGCGCGAGTTCAGCACCGCCTCGATGCCCACCATCACGCTCTCCAGCTCCTCGGCGGTGAAGAGCGCGCTTCCGGCCGACCTCAGCAGGAGGTTTTTGGCCGACTTCACTCCTGCTTCCCACAGTCCGCCCATGTGCGGAGCTCGAGGTGGCAGGAAGGCAAATTCGCAGCCGCTTCTCGCTGCGAACTCTCGAATTGAGTCCGCTTCCGTCTCCAGCATCCTCCTCAGTTCGTCGAAGTGGCGACTTGCTCCGACGAAATTTGTCGCGTTGTCGCAGTTCACGCGGAGCGGACATCCTCGACGACCAACGAACCTTTGAAAAGCCAATAAGAAGGAGTTAGTCGTTAGATCGGAGACAATTTCTAGATGAACCGCCTTGGACGCAAAACAGACAAATAACGCTATGTAGGTCTTAAAAGGGGGCCTACCTTTTTTTAGTGTCGTATAGACTGGGCCACAAAAATCAACGCCACATACTGCGAATGGGCGGAGAGCACGGAGCCGGTCTGCGGGTAGATTTCCCATCATTTGGGTCTGGAGGCGAGGCTTGCATTTAAAGCAGCGAATGCACGACCTGACCATTGCCCTGCAGACCTCCTGAGCGTTTACTATCCAAACACGCTGCCTAAGGATGCTCACAAGTGCTCGTGGGCCGGCATGAAAATTCGTTTGATGCAGATGGCGAACATAGGTCTGCACAAACTGCGAGCGTTTTGTCAACAGCAAAGGAAACTTGGCATGGTATGACATAGGAGCGTTAACTAGTCGCCCCCAACTCGCAACAATGAAAAAAGGAGCACCAAGTCCCCATTTCTTCGTTGATAAAGGGATTCAATCGCTGAAGACTGGGGCCTAACCTGGTGCCTTTTTGAACCCTTTCGATCTCTTCCTGATACTCGTTTTTTTTTGGATCAGCTCGACAATTTTGTGAAAAGCCTCATCGTACTCTACTGGTGACGGAGTGACTTCAAATTTAAGACCTTTGTCTTTACATTTTCGGAGCACTCTTAGCAGCTTGAGGTGTGACGAGTATCCTTCGATAATTTCTACTAAATTATTTGATTTAGCGGCCACGGTCAGTCCGACCGCTGTCTTTCTGGTTTCCAGCTTCAGCTCTTCTTCAGAAAGCTCGAAGTGGGGATTTCTGGGCCAGCTCTCTTCTTCTTCCTTCAAAAACGCTGGTCCACTAAACCAGATCGACTGCGAAATCTCCTCAATGTCACAACCTCTCGAAACTATGTCTGCTGGGTTCTGTTTAGTTGGAACATGCCGCCACGTAGCATCATCTGACCACTCCTGAATCTCAGCTACTCGGTTCGCAACGAATGTTGATAACGACGAAGGGTGGGATCGGATCCAATGAAGGGTCACTTCCGAATCCGACCAACACACCATTCGTTCAATCGGCACCTCGAGTAGCGATTTGAGTCGGTGACAGAGATCTGCGAGAAGGTGAGCGGCACATAACTTAAGCCTTGGAAGCGTTTTCGTCTTGAGCGGCGCTACTTTCGACTTTGCGGTCAACAACGAGACCTTGAAACCTTCTGCAGTCTTACTACGGATATAGACGCATGCTCCATAAGCTCTCATGGAGGCGTCGGCAAAGGCATGTACTTGTATCGGTGACATGGGATCAGTATGCACAAAGCGAGGTATGGCAATCTTCTCCAGCTGACTCAAGGATTCTTTTAGAAAGTTCCAAGATGTTTCCAGATTCATTGGAATTGACTCATCCCAATCTAGTTTGTTAAGCCACAGCTCCTGCAGTAGGATCTTTCCTTGATTACCAAGGGGCTTAACAAACCAAGGGGGTCAAACAGCTTTGATGTCACCGATAATATGTTCCGTTTTGTCGCTCGGAGACCCATGACTGAACTGTCAATTTGAAACCTAAAGACGTCTTCATGCGGTAGCCACGATATTCCCAACGCCTTGGTTGACTCCGAGTCCGAGATCGTTATTGGTTTGACTGTGCTCTCGGATGCTGAGACTGCAGCTGAGTTCGAGAACCACTTGGTCAGCTCAAACCCTGCGGTTTGAAGAACCTGAGCCACATCAGACTTAATTGTCTTTAACTCCTCCACGCAACCAGCACCAGTCAACATATCATCGACATAAAAGTCGGACCCGATAACTTTAGCAGCCTTTGGGAATGAGATCTTTGCAGACTCACTCAACCTTTTCAAACACCGAATAGCCAAAAATGGGGCAGGTCCAGTCCCATATGTTACAGTGTTGAGCTGATATATTCTCAAGGACTCAGATGGGTCTCTTCTCCACACGATCAACTGAAACTGCCTGTCCGCTTCATTCACCATCACTTGGCGATACATCTTTTTACATCGGCAGTCAGGGCGAACCTGTGCAGACGGAAGCGAAGCAGCGTTGAGTATAACTCCTCTTGAATAGTCGGTCCGACCATCAGAATGTCATTCAAGGCCACCTGAGATGACGTCTTCGACGACGCATCGAACACGACGCGAAGCTTCGTGGACGTACTTTGGGGCCGAAGGACACACTGATGTGGAATTACGTAGTGTGGAGCAGAAGGACAAGTATTGTCAGTCGGCGACATATGACCTAAGGAGAGGTACTCTTCCATGAATTCCAAGTACATTTTCTTCAACTCAGGGTCGCGGGACAATCTTCTTTCGAGCGACAAAAACCGCCGTTTAGCAATCTCGAAGGAATTGCCTAAGCAATTTGGATCGGATTTAAACGGCAGCCGTACTTCAAACCGACCTGAAGGCAAGACTTGAGTGGTCTTTCTATAATGCTCCTCACATAACTTGTGTTCAGGAGTTAAAGGCTTTTTAGAAGATGGCAATTCTTCTAGTGACCAAACTTTTTGTAGTGTGCTGTCGATAGACACCACTGACTCTTCTCGACAACTCAGACAGTTCCTCGCTTCCTGGGTGACAGTCACCTTTGGACTGTATCTTCCAGACACAATCCAACCGAGAAGCGTTTTCTGCAGAGTTGGATAGTCAGGACCTTGTCTAATTTGACCAACCGATAAGAGTTCGAAAAATGACTCTGCACCTATCAACATATCTATTCTTTGTGGCTTGTAGAAATATGGGTCTGCAAGAGGTAGGTTCTTCGGGATTTTCCAGTCACTCACATTAAGTGCGTGATCAGGGTGGTATCCTGAGATTGACTTCAGAATCCAGAAATCGACCGAGAACTCACTACCATTGATTCGCGACTTCACCACCGTGTGTATCTTTTTCTTGACTTGTGAATTAGATTCTCCAATTCCAAGCAAGTTGATGCACGACTCCTCCCTACGGATCTGTAAGCGCTGTGCCAGGTCCTCAGTTATGAAGCTAGTTTGTGACCCAGAGTCAAGCAGTGCTCGGGCCAAAACATACTCTCCATTTTTAGTTCGGACGCTTACGATCGACGTTGCCAGAATTACTCTATCCAAAGCTGTCGCATGGAGTGCATGCGAAGTGGAAGGGTTACTCTGACTAGGAGGGGGAGAAGAATTCTCTGGGGGTGATGGTAACGCTAAACTTTTATCCACAACTGTGTACCTATGCAATAAGGCATGATGTGAGCGGCCACACACTCGACACTTGCCAGCTTTGCATCGTACCACAGTGTGTCCTTGTTGCAGACAGTTGATGCAGAGCGATGCCGATTTGACAAACTCGAATCTTTGCATCACTGCAAGCCGCGCAAATGGACTGCAAGTAGTCAACAAATGGTCTTTTGCATTGCAGTAACTACATTGTTGGTTTTAAGCATTCGCAGTAGAGCACGCGAATGAGCTCCGATTGTGAGGCTTGCTTGGCACAGCTTTCTGCTCCTGCTTTGGTTTTGCCGATTCTTCGGCCGAAAGATGCTGATATCTGCGATTAAGCAATTTTTCGCAGTCAGCCCAAAGCGGCAGCTTCTCATAATCGAGCTGTTCTTCCTATTTTTGTGTGGTCACAGGATCGACTCTGTTCAAGACGAGATGAATAAGCATTGCATTCGAGATCTTTTGGTCATCGCCTATCGACAACAAGGAACCATATATCGATGAAGTGGTATCGATTAGGTTCCTTAAGGACGATGCAGATTGCTGGGTCATTTTGGGAAGACTAAATAGGGCAGCAATATGGTTCATAAAGATCAGACATTCGTTATCATAGACCCGTTTTAAGCTAGCCATGGCTTTCTCATAATTGCTCTCGGTTACTTGGAACGCCCTTACCGTTCCCAACGCTTCACCAGAGAGGCATGAAAGCAAATGGTTAAACTTTTCGATAACTGGAATGCTTTCGTCATTGTGAACAAGAGTCTCAAATAAAGTAATGAAGCCTTTGAATTCCGAATATTTTCCGCTGAACTTTGGCAGGGCTAACTTCGGAAGTCGAGCACGAGTTGGGGCTACAGAAGCTGATACTGAAGGTATTGTATCACTGGCTGTCTTCAAAGCGTCGATAAGCGACAGTATCTTTGCCTTGGTTACAATCGAGAGTTCTTCCAACTCGGCTCCAAAGTCATCGTCACTATCTACTTCTTCGATTGATTCTTGAAGTTGGCTTGCCTTGGCTATAGTTGCTTTCAGTACGTCGAGTCTGCACTCGAGCTCTGTCAACTGCAGCGGAATCTCCCCAGCTTCCAGCCGGTCCGCTAGTCGGCGAATGCCTTTGACACGGGAGCTGAGCTTCTTTTTCAGCTCTTCAAGAATAGGCTTATGATCTGATTTGGGATTCATCTTGACTCTCGATACTTAAGTGAATCACTAATCAGCGCTTTTCTCAAGATAATATTATTTGCTGCGGCGCAAATTGTCGAAACAGGAAGGTGTACCAAATTAGGTCGAAAACAATATACCCGGCGACTAGAGGGTATCGCACCACTTAGCGATCGGTTTAATACGGACCTAGGGTGTTGAAGCCAAATGAGGCGAAAAATCGATATACCCGACGATTAAAGGGTATCGAGGCACTTGGCGATATGTTTAATACGGACCTAGGGTGTTGAAGCCAAATGAGGCGAAAAATCGATATACCCGACGATTAAAGGGTATCGAGGCACTTGGTGATCTGTTGGCGCAGGCGTGCCAACACAAAGCACACAAGAGCAACAACAAACAGCAACGGTGACAAGCGAAAACGAAAAATTCACCGCTGAAGCTGTGAACATATGCATATGTGTGTGTGTGTCTAAGCTGTGTTGGCGCTTGTGTATGCTGGGCCTGGCTGACCGACCGATAGACACCCAATTGAATTTCGAGGCACGCTTTGCTGCACGCCGCAGCAGGAAGGTGTACCAAAATTAGGTCGAAAACAATATACCCGGCGACTAGAGGGTATCGCACCACTTCGCGATCGGTTTAATACGGACCTAGGGGTGTTGAAGCCAAATGAGGCGAAAAATCGATATACCCGACGATTAAAGGGTATCGAGGCACTTGGCGATCTTTTGGCGCAGGCGTGCCAACACAAAGCACACAAGAACAACAACAAACAGCAACGGTGACAAGCGAAAGCGAAAACGAAAAATTCACCGCTGAAGCTGTGAACATATGCACATGTGTGTGTGTCTAAGCTGTGTTGGCGCTTGTGTATGCTGGGCCTGGCTGACCGACCGATAGACACCCAATTGAATTTCGAGGAACGCTTTAACAAATTGACAGTTGTATCCTTTGCACCAAAACTATATACCCGACGATTACAGGGTAGCGCGTCGCTTGGCGAACGGTTTGACTCAAAACGCGCCAACACATGAACACACCAACAACAACGACGGTCAGCAACGGTGACGAGCAAAAGCGAGAACGAAAATTCACCGCTGCAGCTGCTACGTTGGTATGTGTGCGCTTGGCCAATGACCCAACTATGTATATATTTGCGCAACGAAAACGAGAAAGGGGAAAGGGGCGACAGTGATTGCAGTTATAAATTATATGTATATATGTTCTGCGTCCAAGATGGTTTTATGTATGTGAATATGTGATATATGTAATATATGTACAAACTCTACTAAATACATGCAAATCTAGCTCTACTATGTCATACGGATGTGCCAAGAATTGAAAGCGAGGTGCACTTATTTTCGCACAAGACAGTAACTGCGAGATTTTAATTATTCTGTCTTTACTCGAGCTTTCAATTTTTGCACAAATACCTCTAGTATATAAGTTAACACTCCCCACCAGCTGCAGGGTATCAGCGGAATTCCAGAAGTGGAAGACCTCTGATGCTGACTCAAGTGGACGGGGGTCCTCAAGTTACATTGTTGCATAAACATCCGCTGGAGAGCGGACCGTCGGCTCGAGGCGCTGACGTTGCAGAACGTCGGCCCGCTGCATGGGCAGCGCTGCCGTCTGGGGGGCAACTTTAAGAATATCATTTTATATTTCATTTCTTGTACTTTTAGAATTAATCTCATACTTGACCGAGCCAGTCGTGCCGGTAATAAACTTTAAAAGCGTAATCTCGTCTTTCCTTGCCGGTGGCCGAGCCCCGGTACATATAAACGGATAAATAATATTTAATTGGCGCCCAACGGGTCAAAAAAAGAACCCAAGTTAACGCGAGTATAAAAAGTGCTGAAGAATTCAACAATCAAAAGAAAATTCGAAATAAATAATAAAAGTGGAAAACATACCAACGAGTGCATCTCATGTTTTTACTTGTGTCAGTGAAATAAGAAAGATACCCCTAGTGGCCCAAAAGAAAATCTCCCGGTGGGAACAAACAAATCAACAGAAAAGGAATGAAAAATTAAAGAAAAAATAAGTGAGAAGTTTTTGGTTGTCAAACCACCCCGCCCAAAAAAAATACATCAGTGTGTGCAAAAAAAAAATACAAGTGTGTTTTTTTTTTTGTTCTTCGCCAAAACCAAAAAGGGCTACTGAAAAATACTTCTGTTTCATGTGCGCTACAACCAAGCATTAAGAATCAAAAAAAAAAAAAAAAAAAAATTACAAAAAAACACCCAACTACGCGGGAGCTGACACCAGAGGAACAAACACAAGGAGCTGTAGGGAAATCCCTCGCTTCCACCCAATATCTACGAAGGAAAAAAAATAGGCTGAAGGGCCCCCCTCCCTCGCCTCACCTTACCAAAAATCAACAAAAGTCTACGCGGGCTGCAGGGAATTCCCTCGCCCAGCCCAACCATCTCAGCGTGAAAGGGCCCCGACGCTCAACCGAAGACCAATAGGCAGGGGCTAGATCAGACTCCCTTCACCCTACAATCAGAGAACATGTAAGTGAATTTTTCATGTGTTAACATTTCCTATGTCAGTGATAACGCAATAAGTATCGATAACAGCGAAAGATCCGCTATTTTTTGGCAAATTTTGGTCAAAATTTAAAGTAAACCGCGAATGAGCAAACACCCTTCGACCCGCGTTTTTTAAGAATTAGGAACGTAAGATAAACCTTTATAGGGTAGTTCTGCCGAAACAAATCGCACCACATGAGCCATAGGGAGGGCGACAGCGACAGTGACGATAGCCTTAGTTCCCTCATAGAGGGGCTCGATTTAACAGCACTGGACAGTCGACCAGCAAAAGAAAAACCAAAAGACATGGACGTGACGTCATTCAACAATGCCTTACAGGCCGCATTAGATAATCAAGCCAAAGGTTTTCAGGCTCACTTAGAGCGACTACAAGACGAGGTGGCCCAAGCAAACCAGGCTGCAGCCCAAGCAAACCAGGCTGCAGCCCAAGCACAAGAGGCTGCAGCCCTAGCGGGCCAAGCTACTGCACTTCGTGCGGAAATGCTCGCACTGCGGGAACAAGTTAACCAATCGAGCGCAGGACCATCTGTGCCGGTAGTAGAGGTTTTTAAGAGTGCGGAAATTCTTCCCGGGGTCCAATGCGATCAGTGCTTGGACATGGTCAAGTCTTTACCAGACTTTGACGGCAAACAGCTGGAATACGTCGGTTGGCGCCAGGCAGCTATGGCCGCGTATTCGGTGTTCGAGCCTTACCAAGGCAGCTCCAAACACTTCATGGCCACGGGCATCATTAGGAATAAGGTTAAAGGAGCAGCGAACAATGTGTTGTCGTCCTTCAACACAGTGCTCAATTTTAAGGCCATAATAAACAGGCTAGACAGCTCTTATTCAGATAAGACGCCTGTAGGGGTGATCCAGCAGAGGCTGGCAACCATGAGACAAGGGAACCTGTCTCTAACTGACTACTATGACGCAATAGAGAAACAGGTCTCCCTCATCACCAACAAAAACGTGATGATGCTCACCGCAGAAGCAGCGGATGTGCTCAACCAAAAAGCTAGGGAAGACGCCTTAGAGGTGTTCATATCAGGTTTGAGAAGGCCCCTGAAGGCAGCAGTCTTTCCGGCGAGGCCAAAGGATTTGCCAACCGCACTGGCCTTAGCCCAGTCGGCGGAATCCAGCGAAGATCGCAGCATTCTGGCTGCGAACTACGCAAAGGCCATGGAAGAAAAATCCTTCCGAACAGGCGAGCGCAATTACCAAGCGCCACAACAGGGTAACGGGAGGCAAAACAGACCGCAAGACCCAAATTCGTTTAAGAGCCCCTCATTATGTTAGGAGCCAGGGCAACTCGAATCAACAACAAAGAGCTACGGGCCAGGCCCCGAGCCAATGGACGTAGACCCTTCATCCTCCAAATTTAGACAGGCCACGGCTTACCAAAAGCCAGGGGACGGGTAAGCGCGACAGCGGTTTCGGAAGAAAACCAAATTCGTCAGAGCGCACGTCAGGAAACTGGCGGCAGAGGGTGGAACACATTGCCACCTCAAGCGACCGGTCCCCGGCGGCCTACACTGAGGCCGCCGCTGAGGCGGTCGCAGAAATAGAGGCCGACGCCGAACTCGGATACGAGAGCGACTCGGTTAATTTTTAGGGGATGCCCCCTGCCATTCGTTTGGCGGAAAGTAGCAGGGGTCAACATAAAACTTCTGATCGACACGGGTGCGTCCAAAAATTACATCAAGCCATTCATGTGGCTTCCTGGCGTTACCCCGGTTGAATCACCGTTCCCCGTTCACTCTATTAACGGGTCCAACAACATTACACAGAAATGCCCCCGTCAATATTCGGCAAAATCACGCCGTTTTTCTACTAAAAACATTAACAACCTTTGATGGCATCATTGGCCTGGACCTGCTCACGCAGGTAGGGGCCACGCTATCTCTGAGAAATGGAACGCTCACTTTCGGCAACACAACCGAGACAATCAAGTTCCATGAGTGCACAGATGTCAACCATACTAACGTTGTTGACATCGACGCACCTGCTGCCGTAAAGGCAAGCTTCATGCAAATGCTGAAGAAAAGAAACAAGGCCTTCGCCGACCCTAACGGGTCGCTGCCCTATAACACTTCGGTCGTGGCCACTATTCGCACAGTGGACGACGAACCAATTTATTCCAAGCTTTACCCCTACCCGATGGGTGTAGCTGATTTTGTCGATGCCGAGGTTAAAAGCCTCTTGAAGGACAAAATCATACAGAAATCAAGGTCGCCATATAACAACCCGATATGGGTGGTCGACAAAAAGGCACTGATGAGAAGGGCAATAAGAAGAAACGTCTCGTAATGGACTTTCGGAAGCTCAATCAGAAAACGATAGCCGACAAATACCCCATGCCATGCATCTCAATGATATTGGCAAATTTAGGTACTGCAAAGTACTTCACTACTCTTGACCTGAAATCCGGGTACCACCAAATAACTTTGGCGGAACGCGACAGGGAAAAACTTCCTTTTCCGTAAATGGAGGGAAGTATGAGTTTTGCCGACTGCCCTTCGGTCTAAGAAATGCTGGCAGCATTTTCCAGAGGGCAATCGATGACGTTTTGCGCGAACAAATCGGCAAAACATGTTATGTTTACGTCGATGACGTAATCATATTCTCCAAGTCTCAGGACGAGCACGTTAAACACGTCGACTGGGTACTGAAAAGCCTCTATGATGCCAACATGAGAGTGGCTCAAGAGAAGTCGCAGTTCTTTAAGACAAGCGTAGAATACCTTGGCTTTTATTGTAACTAGCGAAGGCACAAGAACGGACCCGGAAAAGGTGAAAGCCATCCAGGAGTACGTCGAGCCAACAACGCTATTCGGGCTAAGATCATTCTTAGGCCTAGCAAGCTACTACAGATGTTTTGTGAAAGATTTCGCGGCGATCGCCCGCCCCCTCTCAAACATCCTAAAAAGGGGAAAACGGTTCAGTTAGCAAATATAAGTCTAAAAAACCCCCATTATCTTCAACGAAGATCAAAGACGGGCGTTCCAGAAACTTAGGAACATTCTGGCATCGGAAAACGTAATGCTGATGTACCCAGATTACAAAAAGCCCTTCGATCTGACCACCGACGCTTCTGCTTACGGCATCGGAGCGGTACTGTCTCAGGGGGGTCGACCGATCACAATGATCTCAAGGACCCTCAAGGACTGTGAGCTGAACTACGCCACTAACGAGCGAGAGCTGTTAGCGATTGTATGGGCCTTTGGGAAAGTTGCGCCATTACATTTATGGCGTCAAAGAAATAAACGTATTTACTGATCACCAGCCGCTCACGTTCGCGGTGTCAGAGGGGAACCCCAACGCAAAAATCAAGCGTTGGAAGGCGCGAATCGATGAAATCGGCGCCAGGCTATTCTACGAGCCGGGGAAAGAAAACTTCGTCGCGGACGCACTGTCCCGGCAGAATATTTACGCGCTGGGAAGCAGCGCACCGCGCTCAGACGCAGCAACGATCCACAGTGAAGTTTCAATGACTTACACGATAGAATCGTCTGAAAACCTGTAAAACTGCTTCAGGAACCAGATCATTCTGGAAGAGGCGCGCTTTCCCCTGAAGCAAATGTTTGTGCTCTTTGGGGAAAAAAACGCGCCACATAATACATTTCCCAAACAGGGACGCTCTAATTGAGACCGTCAAGTCTCTGGTGAACCCACAAGTTGTGAACGCAATCCATTGCGAACTCCCAGTTCTAGCTTTCATACAGCATGAACTAGTAAAATCTTTTCCGGCGACGAAATTCTGGCATTGCAGGAATCTTGTCGCCGACATTGTCGACGATAATGAAAAAAGAGAAATTATCAACGTCGAGCACAACCGGGCCCATAGAGCCGCTCAAGAAAACGTCAAACAAATCATGTCCGACTACTATTTCCCAAAAATGACGAAACTCGCAAGCGAAGTGGTCATGAATTGCAAAATTTGCTCCAAAGCAAAATACGACAGGCACCCTAAGAAACAGGAGCTAGGGCCGACACCGGTCCCCTCGTTCACGGGAGAAATGCTTCATGTCGACATATTTTCGACGGACAGAAAATATTTTCTGACATGTGTGGACAAATTCTCCAAATTTGCCATAGTACAGCCTATAGCTTCCCGCACCATAGCGGATATTAAGACTCCCCTCTTACAACTCATGAACATTTTTCCCAACACCAAACAGATTTACTGTGACAACGAACCATCACTAAGTTCAGAGACCATCAGATCGCTGTTGCACAACAATTTCGGGGTCCGCATCGCTAACGCGCCACCCTCCACAGTACATCGAACGGACAAGTGGAAAGATTCCATAGTACACTCGTGGAAATCGCCAGGTGCCTTAAAATGGCCAAGGGAATCACCGACACGGTAGACCTATTCCTTCAAGCAACGGCGGAATACAATAGATCGGTGCACTCGGTCACCGACAAAAGACCCATCGACATCCTGCATGCAGTGGCTGCAGAAAGTAACAAAGAAGTTCAGAACAAAGTGCAAAAGGCCCAGATTGTACAAAACAATCGAGTCAACCAAGCACGGCAAAACAGAAACTTCAGTGTAGGCGAGAAGGTGTTGGTTAAAACCAACAGACGCCTGGGGAATAAGCTCTCCCCCCCTTGTATGTCGAAGAAACAATTGAAGCGGACTTGGGGACAACAGTCCTAATTAGAGGGAGGGTGGTCCACAAGGACAACCTCAGATAGATATCCCGACTAAATATAAGTTAATTTGGTGAAGGAATTATAGCTGTTATTGGTAGACACTACGACTAGGCTTAAGGAAAACGATTGGTGGCGGTGTTGTGTTAGTTTTATTCCCCATATTTCATACGTATTTTTATCTACAGGGTTATCTGGGTACTTCACATCCTCACCATAGTCGCGGCTCGCGTCACCGACTACTCAAACTCAAATTACATTCCCATCACGGACGGAACGGTACTGATATGGGAAGGGCTTGATTACGTCAAGCACACGGCAAATCTGACCGAATATGGTCGCATTGTCGAGGAAACCGCCAAAATGGCGGACCTATTCCCAAAATCGCACATGAGACAGTTGCTAGACGCGGACTGCAATCACATTAGAGATATGTTGTCCGATATCAGTGTCCACCACAGGCTGGCGAGAAGTCTAGACTTCCTGGGAACCGCCCTTAAAGTAGTGGCCGGCACGCCAGACGCGTCCGATTTAGAAAACACCAGGTTTACAGAAGCACAACTGGTGCAAGCAAAACAATAGGCAGATTCAGATAAACACCAAGGTTCAGAACCAATTAAATTCACTCACTAGCTTGGTAAACAAGATCATCAGCATAGAAAAAAGGCACAAATCGACACAGCCCACTTGTACGAGACTTTGCTCGCTAGAAACAGAATTCTTATTACAGAAATAGGCAACCTGATGCTCACTATAACCCTGGCAAAGGCCAACGTAGTGAACCCGGCCATTTTAGATCACACTGACATAGAATCTGTTCTCACTGACCAATTCACAGGGGTCACAGTAGCAAACCTACTAGAAGTATCTAAGATTAAAATCCTACAATCTAATAACATAATCCACTTTATAATAGAATACCCTAGAGTTAGCATAGCTTGTAGAAAGGTGACGATATTCCCGGTTGAGCACGACGGAAAGGTACTGCAGCTGACAGAGAACATTGTAGCTGAGTGCGGAAACCAGGTGTGGGCCGTCACGAGCTGCGCCCCCACAACCACCACCACGTTCTGCAAAAGGAAGTAAGAGGTTCCTGTGCCCAGGGATTACACTCCGGGGCACCGCTCATTGCCTTTCGCAACCGAGCCATCTGGAGCCCATCACCCTCGTCGACGACGGCATGATCATCGTCAATAACCGGCCGGCAAAGATCAGCTGTGACTCGGACACGGTGGTTACGACCGCCGGAACGCAGCTCATCACCTTCAATGACTGCGCAACCGTAAATGGCACCCGATTCCGAAATCGCAATAACATCCAACAGCGATTTCCAGGCATCGCATCAGTACCCGCTCTGAACATCTCCGGGCACGAGACTATCCTGAGCCTCCCGTTCTTACACCAGCTCAGCGAGGACAACCTCAACTACATCAAGGAGGTCGAGCAGGCCACCGTGGCCAAGCTCAGCCCGCTCCACGCGTTTGGACTGGGCATGGCTCTGTGCGGAGCATTGGGGGAATCATCTACCTCAGATTCCACCTCAATAGGAAGAGAGATGCGAGGCAAATCAAGGAGATGATAGACGGATTGAGAGCAGCGAGGACGCCCGCTCTTTAAGAGGGGAGTAGTTAACACTCCCCACCAGCTGCAGGGTATCAGCGGAATTCCAGAAGTGGAAGACCTCTGATGCTGACTCAAGTGGACGGGGGTCCTCAAGTTACATTGTTGCATAAACATCCGCTGGAGAGCGGACCGTCGGCTCGAGGCGCTGACGTTGCAGAACGTCGGCCCGCTGCATGGGCAGCGCTGCCGTCTGGGGGCAACTTTAAGAATATCATTTTATATTTCATTTCTTGTACTTTAGAATTAATCTCATACTTGACCGAGCCAGTCGTGCCGGTAATAAACTTTAAAGCGTAATCTCGTCTTTCCTTGCCGGTGGCCGAGCCCCGGTACATATAAACGGGATAAATAATATTTAATTTATATGTAAAACGATCCTGGGAATTCCACTTTCCTATGGCAGTTGGCAAATGTTGGCGGAATGGATATCCCTCGGTTGGCGCGATCGCTAGGTATTTTGTTGTTTGTTTGGTAGCCGTCCGTCTCGGTAGTTTTATGTGTGTTGCTTTTGGGGGTTACTTGCACACACACGCAACGCGGGCAGATGTATTATATACACTTCAATATTCAATTTTATTAACATATATTTTTTCACCACTCGTGTCACTGTCACTTTCTGCCTTTTTGCTATATTAATTTGCAAGTCCACCCGGGGGCGCCATGAAATTTTAGAATCTTTTTTTTCTAAATTTATTTTACTACGAAAAACCGAGTTTGGTGGCTGCAAATTTCTATATATTTAAAAACGAGACGAGGGTAACTGACGTGCGTTCGATTTCAGTGATATTTCTCGACTTTTTTTCCTTTCCGTTATAAAATATTCTTAAGCCTAACTTATCTAGGGCGGCGAAGCGGGGCGAATTCGCCAAGAGCGAGAGAGAGCTTTATTGCGCTCCCGCTTCGCCCTAAACTATCTTACACTAGACTTCAAAATTTCTCCGAATAAACTCATGCGTCTTGACGCGACACTTTTTTTTTTTAATTGTTGTTCCTTCTTGAGTGGGCGTTATCTCCGCACTCGATTCTGTCGATCTTTCAGTTTATTGGTTTTTCACTTAGCGGGCGTTGTCTCCGCGCTAATTTACTCTCTCGGGGGTTTTTTTTTTTATCGCGTTGGGCGCCAGTAATATTTAAATGCAATACGGGTATTTTATCTGAAGTATTGTTTATTTCATATGTGTAATTAATTATTGAAAGGAATATGATGAGAGCTTAACTACCCGCAAGGCGAGACGTTAGGACGTAAATGCCACTCGGCTGGTAATTTACTACTAACTTAAAAAACCTAAACTTCCCAGCTACGGTAAATTTTGGTCGCCGGCCACGGTACTCGTCGCTGTCCAGCAAAAGTGCTGACCTTGCGCCTCGTGCGTGGTGTCCAGTGGCAGCCGGCATCCGGCGTCCGCGACGACGGCGATCCCACGGTTGACGAAAGTTAACTTTTGTTAACTCAGAATTCGTCCAACCCAATGGAAAATTCGGTTAACTCTTGTTAACTTACATAGTAGTGCTCCCTGCCATCTATAGCTCCATAATAATCTTGGTTCTGCCTATATTTCACTTGCCTGATAAGTTAATACGGGGCCAGCCTTTGCAGTGCACTACTGTGGCCCCTCTTTCGATCGAAATCCCTGATAAATATTTAATTAGACATTATGCTTTAACGGAACGCTTCGGTTATTTTTTGTTCGTCGTCGTCGTTGTTTTCGCATTAGGCGTTGGCAAACAATGGCCGGAGTAGCAAAGGAAGCTTCCAGTTATGATGGAGTGCCCTGGGATTATAGTAATTTAGAATAGAGATCTTTGGATAGAAGCTTCATTTGAGAGATGGGGGCAACTCCGATCATTCATTAGGATTGAGATGAGGTCGTTGAGAAGTCTTGGATTGCCATACACCAATAGTGATGTTCTAAACATCAGCTTACATATCATAATTGTAACGTAAGAAAGTGATTTCTCAATAATCTACATGTCTGTAATCAAATCAAAGCCTTGCCATTGTTTAGCATTCAAATGCAACTCTGCTTTGGTCTGTTCCTTGGCCTTTGATGTTGGCATTGCTGCCGCTAGCGTCAGATATCTGCCGCTTCGAAGCTTTACCTGCTGTTGCTGCTAATTAGCTAAGAGACAGACTCAAAGACAAGAAGAACAAAGACAATTGCGTGACACTTACGCGGCTCCACTCGTTTCTGAACGAATTCTCTCTCTGTCTTCGTTCTGGGCATTGACATCGTCATCGACAGATCATCATAGCCATCATCGCCGCCATTTTATCAATTTATTCAGCGCCTCGATCCATTCCAAAAACATCTTGATACAATTTGTAAGTGGCTAGTGGATGTGGATGGGGATGTGGATAGACTAGGATTAGAGGAATAATGTACTGTACTATGCGTACCATTCTTTCTGCTCTTGGGTCTGATCTGTCTTGTGTTACCGTGTTGGATGCGGGACTTGATCTGTGCCTCTCTCTGTGTACTGGCGCCGCCGTTGAGAAGCTAAACTTCGAGGTTTATATTTATACCCGTACTCGAAGAGTAAAAGGGTATATTGTATTTGTGCTAAAAGTGGATGTGTGTAACATAGAGAAGGAGTAATTTCCGACCATATAAAGTATATATATTCTTGATCAGCATCAATAGCCGAGTCGATATAGCCCCTGTCTGTCCGTCCGTCTGTCCGTCTGTCCGTCTGTCCGTCCGTCCGTCTTGTTTGTCGCCCATTGCTCGAAGGCTATAAGAGCTAGTGCAACCAAACTTTTTATCCAGTCTGATGTGGTATCTCACTCCTAGAAAAGTATTTCAAAATTCCGCCCCGCCCACTTCCGCCCCCACAAAGGGCGCACATCTGTGGCGTCCACAATTTTGAAGATAGCAGAAAACTAAAAATGCAGAATCATAGAGAAAGACCATATCTATCAGGGGCCCAAATCTGAATCGGATCGGATCATTAATATAGCCACAATAGACAAAAACATACGCAAAAACTTCGCTCCATCCCTTTCGCACTCACACAAAATCGAGTCGATTTGGTTTTTCGTAAATATGAACGCCTGGATCTCAGAGACTATAAGAGCTAGAGCAACCAAACTTTTGGCCAAGACTCCTGTGATACCAAACCTGAACAAGTGTATTTCAAAATTTCGCCCCGCCCCCTTCCGCCCCCACAAAAAGACGAAAATCCACAATTTTGAAGATAGAAAAACCAAAAATGCAGTATCATAGGAAATGATCATATCTACCAGATTCCCGAATTTGGTTCAGATCGGATCATTATTGTAGCCACAATGATCAAATGAATTTTCGTTCATTCAGTGTTTCCCCGCCGCTAGTGTTTCCCCTCGCCCGATTGCTGTTTAAGTCATTTATTGGGGTTGATTGTCGCAGCAGATTCTCTCACACACACACACTCACGCTCAAACATGCTGCCTCGTGCAGTGTACGTGTGTCGTTGTGAGAACTGATGTAGATGATGTAGATGTAGATGTCGATGACAGATGTAGCAAAAATGTAAAATGTAAAACTGATAAAACATTTTAAAATTCCACATAAATCACTGAGTACGGGTATAGTAGAGTCGCGTTCGAAGCGACTCCGTACGTTCTCTCTCGTTTTCTTGTATTGTAGTGGCCATTTTTATCTAATTATCATTTTGTTCACTTAATAATTATACCCGTACTCGAAGAGTAAAAGGGTATATTGTATTTGTGGTAATTGCTGTCTGTCCGTCTGTCCGTCTTGTTTGTCGCCCATTGCTCAGACGCTATAAGAGCTAGAGGGACCAAATCTTTTTCCAAGCTGATGTGGTATCTCACTCCTAGAAAAATGTTTCAAAATTTCGCCCCGCCCACTTCCGCCCCCGAAAAGGGCGCACATCTGTGGCGGCCACAATTTTGAAAAAAAAAAAACTAAAAAATGCAGAATCATAGAGACAGCCCATATCTATCAGGGGACCAAATCTGAATCGGATCGGATCATTAACATAGCCACAATAGAGGAAAATATACGAAAAAACTTCGCTCCCTCCCTTTCGCACTCACACACAAAATCGAGTCGATTTGATTTTTCGTATAAATGAGCGCCTCGTTCTCAGAGACTATAAGAGCTAGAACAACCAAATTTTCTGCCTAGACTCCTGTGATATCGCTTCAGTGCAAGTTTATTTCAAAATTTGGCCACGCCCACTCCCGCCCCCCCAAAAGACGAAAATCCACAATTTTGAAGATAGAAAAAAACCAAAAATGACGGGTGGTAGAAAATGACCATATCTACCAGATTGGTTAAGATCGGATCATTATTGTAGCCACAATGATCAAATGAATTTTCAGCTGCGAGCTTGCCTTTTCCCCTTGCGGCGCAAGTCATTTATTGGGGTTGATTGTCTCTGCAGATTCTCTCACACACACACTAACGCTCAATCATGCTGCCTCTTGCAGTGTACGTGTGTTGTTGTGAGAACTGATGTAGATGTAGATGACGATGACAGATGTAGCAAAAATGTAAAATGTAAAAACTGATAAAACATTTTAAAATTCCACATAAATCACTGAGTACGGGTATAACAGTAGAGTCGCGTTCGAAGCGACTCCGTACGTTCTTTCTCGTTATTGCTAATGCGTCGGGGCTTCACTCTAAGTAAGCAAAAGCCGCGTCGCCGTCGCGGCACTGCTCTTTGGCTGCCGAGAAAGTTGCCAAGAGTCTCTTATGTAAAAAGTTAAACCCAAGTTTAGTTTTCTGTTAAAATTAAATTTTTGCAATTTGCGCACGAGTCATCACAGCTATCCATGGAGATGTGGTTGAAGTTGATATCGAGCTGTCGTTAGGCGTTAGGCAACTTGGGCCGCTCTACAACTAAAACCTCCGCACAAACAGAGACACCATATACTATAGTGTATGCTATAGTAGTAATGACAACAGACCCGTGCTTAATTATTACAATTTGAAAATTTTGCTTAAATTGCTGTTTGGCTTTTAGTTTCAGTTATCTGTTACTCGCGTATATCTAATGTTAATGCTGTTGTTGTTGGTTGTTGCATTTTATATGCAAATTAGCATTCAACAACGAATACGATTGCGATTGCGAATGCGAATGCTCATGTTGATTAGCCTCGTGCCTCCTGATCTTTGGAGTGTCTTGTTGTGTCTTCGCCATCTCCTCTGGCGTCTGGCTGTATTCTCCACTTGGATGGATACTTGGAGTGTTGAAAAACGCCGGCACATGTGTTGATCAAATTTAACATGAGATGCCACAATCCGAAGAAGATACACTCATGCAGAAGTGTTGATGTTGATGGTCATTGAGGCAATCGAAGGCGAATCAAAGATCGGAGAATTCCCTGACAAACCGTAGATAGTTGAAATTGATTGCAGAAATGTTATAAATAAATTCCAGCTAATGGTGGGGGATGCTGCGATCTCTGTAGATATCCACAGATGATGTACTGTCTCGTTTTGGCTCCGTTTCCATAACACAGGAAGCCGTGGGCATGCCTGACACTTATCAGCTGTCATATTAACCGCATAGTTATGACAGATAAAGCCGCCAACCCCTTGGCAAATACCCGCTTATTTCTACATACGATTATAGCCGAGTATAACACTTTTGAACCCGACTTTCTAAAGATCTGCGGATGCGAGATGCATTCATAAAAAATTAATAAACAAGCTCGATTACAGGAAAACCCACACCAAGGCCCAGCCCGAAGAGGGAAAAGAGAATACTTAATAGTTATTAATTAGTAGGATGGAATGAAAAACGTAGCAAAACGATCTGAAAAATACCGGGTCACATGGCTGGCTGGCGGACAGAAAAAAAGAAACAAACAAATGGATGACGTACGATGCGGAGGATGACTCTGTGTATGGTGGATGTTGCATGTTTCATGATGATGGTGATATTGATGATGATGAAGACTATGACTGTGGCAGAAGTTTATAAGATTGACCCGCATACCAGCGTGTCTCCTTGCATGGAGTCGGGGCAGGTGGCGGCATTCAACCCATCCCATGTCATCCCATCCATCCATCCATCGCATCCCATCCATTCTGGTAGACAGACATTCAGACAAACAGAGTTGCACAATTAAATAAAGCATCTCATGGATGCACTTTGATGAATGTTAATGTGCTTTATCGAGCATTGTTCAGTTGAGGAAATGCTTGAGAGTTTTTATAGATCCCTCACGGATCTGCGATGCCAGAAAGTAGCTAAGCATTCTTTTGAAGCGAATACAAGTACCAGTACACGTAGCTAACGCCAAAAAAACTGATGACACCTGCCCTGCCCGGGTCTCGGGTCCACTTTGGATTAATGGTTTATAAATTATTCCAACACGCATTCCAGGCACACTCTACTAACCATTTTCTGCATTTCATATTCAGTGTTCGGTATTCAATAAGTTTGTATCTTTTATCTTGCAGCTAATGAAATTAGACACCTACGTATTTGCTGGCCTGAGGCGAGTTGGCGGTGGCGCAACACTTGACACCTCTGGAACTGAAACTGTCATGTTGAGGCATTGACCAGAGGCCCAAACCCCGCGTAGGAGTCCGCCGCTGCGCTACGGCCATGTGAGCAGCGCTCATCTGTCACTCTCCTCTTAGACACAGACGCAGACATTGACCATACCATACCATTGCTGGAGTACCAATACCCCGGAATCGGAATACCAAGCGGAAAGTAAAAATTCGCCCAAGAAGCGGCAGAAGAGAAGACAGGTTCGAAATCATATTCAAAATAAAATGGAGGGCGTCGAACAGGGTGCGATGATGCTGGAAGGCAGCGAAGATCTGATGTCCACATCTGCAACCTCTAAAAATGGCAGCGACACAAATGGTTGTGGTGGCAGGAAATCGGTGAGTTTAACCATTAATTAAACCCTAGGATTGCATACCTTGACTCGGGGCCGTTTTAATAGATTGCAGCAGGCGTTCCATTTTAAGTTTCAGTAGTTTCAAATATATAAAACAGACCTTCCAACAAAATCCTTTAACTTCTTCACCATAGAACCCCGTACATTAGCCGCATTTTCCACTCCACCCCGCTACTCTGACTTTGCTTTTCTTTTTTCCATTCAAGTGCGGAATCCATTGTCTGATGTAGGGCCTCTAAGGTTCTGGTTCTAAGTCTGAGGTCTGCCCTGCTTCTCGTTGACGGAAGTGTTCCGACGTTTGACTTTTGCCACACAAAGTTATTGCCTATAAATGTGTGGCAGTGGTGTGGTGTGGTGTGCAGTGGTCTGGTACGGTGGTTGAGTGATTGGATGGCTGGGTGGGTCCAAGCACTTGAAATGGGCTCGGGAAAACGCTTAGGTGTTGTCAACAGTTGAAAGCAAAAGCCAGACCGAAGAAAGCGGAAGAATATGTGGAATATGAAACCTAAAATACTGAGGGACGGAGAACGAATGGAAGCAATGGGGTCCATGCAGCGTATACATTTGATGCTGGTCCAAACGCATGCATATATGCATCAGCAGTTCAAAAAGAGATCCCAAATGATTCTATAGAGAAAGTAGACTATCTACGGGGTCTTCCGATATCAATAGTTTATCCAGATTCAAATATAGAACGAGAAGGGACGTGTTGTGTCCCTGTTAACGCGACACTTTTTTTATACCCATACTCAGTCTGTACATGAATTCTGAAGATCACGAAATTTTGAAATACACTTGTCTTGATTTGGTATCACAGGAGTCTGGACAGAAAATTGGGTTGCTCTAGCTCTTATAGTCTTTGAGATTCAGGCGACACAAAATACGAACAACCAAAGCCACTCGTTTTTGTGTGAGAGAGCTAGACGGAACGATGTTTCTCGAAATGGTTTTCTCCATTGTGTCTATACTAATGATCCGATTCGATTCGAATTGGGCATCTGATAAATATGGGTTTTCTCTGCATTTTTCGATTTTTTATACCCGTACTCGAAGAGTAAAAGGGTATATTGTATTTGTGGTAATTGCTGTCTGTCCGTCTGTCCGTCTTGTTTGTCGCCCATTGCTCGGAGGCTATAAGAGCTAGAGCAACCAAACTTTTTATCCAGTCTGATGTGGTATCTCACTCCTAGAAAAGTGTTTCAAAATTTCGCCCCGCCCACTTCCGTCCCCACAAAGGGCGCACATCTGTGGCGGCCACAATTTTGAAAAATAACAAAAACTAAAAATGCAGAATCATAGAGACAGCCCATATCTATCAGGGGCCTAAATCTGAATTGGATCGGATCATTAATATAGCCACAATAGACAGAAACATAAGCAAAAACTTCGCTCCCTCCCTTTCGCACTCACACAAAATCGAGTCGTTTTGGTTATTCGTATAAATGAGCGCCTCGTTCTCAGAGACTATCAGAGCTAGAACAACCAAATTTTTGCCTAGACTCCTGTGATATTGCTTCAGTGCAAGTTATATTTATATTTATATTTATTTCATGCTTTATCCTAGCGCTACAAGTATAAACTTATTTTTATTGCGTTAGTCACTCGGTGAGTTTATAGAGTTCATTTTGGATTTGTTATCTACTAAAAGCTAATAATTATACATGAACATTTTGACAAAAATTATGTACTTAAAGTAAATACTTATATATTAACATTTTTATTTTTTTTTACTTTTATTTTTTTATTTATTTATTTATATTTTTTTTTTTTGTATTTGTTTATTTTTAATGGTTTCCTAAATGGTCTTTGATTTTATTTTGAAATTGAGTTGCGCTCCTAATTGATTTAATGTGATGGGGAAGACTGTTCCATAAGCGGATTGCAATGACAAAGAACTGCCTCTTCGAGCAAAGCGTATGACCTCGAGGGCATAAATAGTTGTTAGTTCTTTGTGAAGTAGCAGGGTTAAGTTTGCTGTGAAGGTAAATTGGTTCTTGAGTCGTTACAATTTTATGAAAGTATACTAGAGTTCTAAAATCTATCCAAGAGGTCAAGTTAAGGTCAAGTATTTTATTTGTCAAGTGCGATACATGGTCAAAACGTCTTAAATTAAACACATATCGGACAATTGAATTAAAGGCTAATACCAGTGTGCGCTTGTCGCGGGCGTCACTATGTCCAAATATTTCAACACCATAGAAAAGAGTCGGGAGAAGAATGACTTTAGAAATCAGGAGTCTTATATCTTCTGGTAAGAATGTTTTGACACTGACAGTTGGCGTAGCAGTCCATAGGTACGTCCTGTTGCCTTTGAAATATGTTTGCTCCATGATAGTGTGTTACTAAATGTTATACCCAGGTTAACTGCGTGGTCTTCATAGGAAATGGGTGCATTGTCAATGTATAGTTTCTCCAGATTGTTTGTGCAAATACTTTTTTAGCAATTACCAAACATTTTGACTCTTTTGGATTTAATACCAGGCCATTCTCTTTTGCCCATTTCTCTATTATGGAAAGCATCTTGTTACTCGTATTGACACAAACATTTATTTCGTTAACGGGATTACTAACATATTTTTGGACGTCATCAGCATATAGATGTACTTCACATTCGGACAAAACACTAGGTAGATCATTAACATATATTGAAAACAATAATGGTCCTAACACAGAACCCTGAGGAACTCCCCGCGAAAGTTTCAAAAAGTCGAAATTTTTGTTTCTGAGACTACTGCTTGCAATCGATTTGTAAGATAGGACTTAACAAAGTTGACTGCAGTGTCTGAGAAGTTGAATAATTTCGTCAATTTCGCACAACAGAGTATGTTATGATTTACAGAGTCAAATGCCTTACTATGGTCAAGAAGTGTCAAGAACGTAACCCAGTTTTTGTCAAGTTGTTGTCGTATATCTTCCACAATATCCGTTATAGCACTTATACAACTTCGTTTCTTTCGAAAGCCCGACTGTTTTTGACTCATCAGCGAGTTTTGAGTCAAAAAGTGTTCAATCTGTGAAGACATAAGATTTTCAAGAACTTTGGAAAGAAATGGAAGTATTGAAATAGGCCTATAGTCATTGTTTTGTTTTGGGATGGGTAATATTTTTTGCCTTTTTTTCCATTCAGTCGGAAACGTGGATGTAGTAATTGCGTTGTTAAATATATACGTGATGTGGGACAACATATTCGGAAGTAAGATTTTTAGGAATTTTGGACTAATGCCATCTAAGCCTTCGGCATTGGATTTTTACCTTAAGAATACACGCAAGGACATCACATTGATTGACACACACTAAGCTAAAACTAGTATCACAGAGTGGGGTTGAGTTCAGGTACATTTGTCTTCGACATTGACATCGTGCTCAGTCTTCTGTAGACATTTTCCTATTCCCAAATTTTTCATTTCAGTCCACCTTTGTTTGATAGTGGAGCAGTTCTGGAATTTGGACTTATAGAAGTTACCCTTAGCGGATCTTATATCCTTGGTAACCGTTGCTCTTAATCTTTTTGTAAGTTAAACGAAATTCCTCTGTTTTATAACGCTTCCATTTAAGGAAAGCATTGTCTCTCTGATGCATACGATTTTTGATATCTCTGCTGAACCATGGTTTATGTCTTAGCTTGGTTACTTTAGTTTTAAGAGGAACAAACTTATTAAACAAGTACAGTATATTGTTGTTTCAAACACTCAATTGACAATCAACCCGGGGAGATTCGTAAATATAAGACCAGTCACATGCATTAAATTCTAATTCTAGTTCATTAAGGTCTATATTCTTAAAGTCTCTATACGTAAAAGGAATCAGTTTTGTAATCTAAAGTCAAATCATATGTCAGGAAAATAAGGTCATGTTTGGAAAAAGCTGGTACTGGTACCTGGTCATAGAGTAAGGTCTTATTAGGGTCATTGATGAAAAATATGTCAAGAAGTGTATCACAGGTGTTGCTGAAGTGTGTAGGCATGGTTACATTGACGGCATACAACCCCAGAGAAGCAAAGCTATCTAAAAGATGATTTCTCTTTCAAGATATTGCTATTGAAACCGCCGGCCAGAAGAATAATGTCCGTGTAAGTCGCCGAAATGTCGAGATGGTATTGATTAATGGCTCATAATCAATTGTCCTATTGGGTCTATATATACATCCAATAAGAATTTTCAAGTTTATTTCAAAATTTTGCCACGCCCACTCCCGCCCCCAAAAATACGAAAATCCACAATTTTGAAAATAGGAAAAAACGAAAAACGCAGTATTGTAGAAAATGAACATATCTACCAGATTCCCGAATTTGGTCCAGATCGGATCATTATTGTAGCCACAATGATCAATTGAATTTACAGCAGCAATTCCCCCCACACTCCTCAAGCAGCGTAACTCAATTATTGGGGTTGATTGTCGTTGCAAATTCTCTCACACGCACACGCAAACTCACACTCAAACATGCTGCCTCGTGCGGTGTACGTTTGTTGTTGTGAGAACTGATGTAGATGTAGATGACAGATGCAGCAAACAAATGTTAAATGTAAAATGTAAAAACTGATACAACATTTGAAAATTCCACATAAATCACATGTGTACTGACTGAGTACGGGTATAAAAGTAGAGTCGCGTTTACAGCGACTCCGTACGTTCTTTCTCGTTTTTATCTTCCAAATTGTGGACGCCACAGATGTGCGCCTTTGTGGTGGCGGGGAGATATTTTGAAACACATTTCTAGATGTGAGATATCACATCAGGCTAGAAAAATTTGGCTGCTCTAGCTCTTATAGCCTCCGAGCAATGGACTGCAAACAAGGCGGACAGACATGGCTATATCGACTCGGCTATTGATGCTGATCAAGAATATATGTAATTTATGAGGTCGGAAATTATTCCTTCTCTATGTTACACACATCTACTTTTACCACAATATTCCCTACCCTAGGTTAGGTAGGATTGGCTGTCGGCTGTCCTGAGCCCGACACACATAGGCCGGTTTCGGCCCGTTGTGGTACCATCGAATCATATTTCCCTTCCCTGCTGTGAGAGACATCCTGTCAGCAATTATCCCATCCGGCTGCGCTAATAAAATTCGCTATCTTTCTGGGACACATATTGGACATTAGTGATATGTCTGTGAAAAAGAGCGAGCTCAAGTGTTGTAGCCTTCTTCTACTGAGAGCCGGGCAGGAGCAGAACAGGTGCTCCACTGTCTCCTCCTCTTCCTCATCTCTACAGTTGCGGCAGTAATCATTATATGGGGCTCCCATCCTTCTGGCATGGGTTCCTATTAGCCAGTGTCCCGTGAGGGATCGAATGACCGTGCTGCACCTTTTTTTTTCTGCTTAGCTTGCAGAGCTCGGTGGTGCGCTTTTTGTTTATATTGGGCCACGTTTGTCGCGTGATGCGACATCGTGGTGTGTTTTGCCACCAACTGTCGTCTAGTCGCATGAATTGCTCTTTTATGATGAGCTTGCAGGTGGCCATAGGCATACATGTATCCTCTTTGTCGTGGAGAAAGGAGGTGGTAGTGCCAGCTCTGGCCAGTTCATCTGCTATGCAGTTACCTTCAATGTTCTGGTGACCCGGGACCCATATCAGGCTAATAGCAAACTGCTGGGCCATCTCGTGAAGAGATTTGCGGCATTTTGCTACGGTGGCCGAGTTTGATGTAATCGCATTAAGTGATTTGATCGCAGCTTGGCTATCACTGTAGATGTTTATATGGGTTGCCGAAAAGGCAACTGATTGGATGCAAATCAGAGCTTCCCAGATCGCTGTGACTTCCGCTTGGAAGACACTGCAGTGATCCGGGAGCCTGAAGGAGTGCCTTATGTTTAGTTGCTCGGAGTAGATACCTCCTCCTACTTTGTTGTCCATTTTGGAGCCATCCGTGAAGATTTGAATGGCTCCACCAGGACCCGGAGTTCCCTCAAGCCAGCTATCACGGTGAGGGATATCTATTTCAAAGGGAGTTTCAGTAAACTCCATTTGGAATGCAGTAGTCCGTTTTTGTTGGGACGTTATTGTCGTTTAGAATGGATGAGTGTCCCATATTTTGCGGTACCCATTGGTCGGAGTCTCTAAGACGAATCGCTGCCATGAGTGCCTGAGCCTTACCTGCGAGGTCAGGACTCTGGAGGCACAGGACAGCGTTTAGAGCATCATTCGGAGTGGTGCGAAGTGCTCCACTGATGCAGAGTGCGGCAGTTCTTTGTACCTTGCCGAGCATTTTGGTGATGGACTTTTTTGATAGGGCCGGCCACCACACCGTGACTCCGTAGAGTAGTATTGGTCTAACTATTGCTAGAAATATCCATTGGACTATACTTGGGTTAATGCCCCACCTTAGACCAATGGCTTTTTTGCAGGTGTAGAGAGCTATCGTAGCCTTCTTCACTCTTTCCTTGATGTTTAGGTTCCAGTTGAGCTTACTATCAATTACCAACCCCAGGTAACAAGCACTATCGCTGAAGGATAGCCTGCATTCGTTAAGCATTAGAGTGTTAAGGGGGGGAATCTTGTATTTACGAGAAAATAATACAAGTTCCGTTTTTGAGGGATTTACTCCCAGACCGCGCGATTTTGTCCAGTCTGACAGTTTCGCGAGTTTTGCAGACATTAGGTCGCAGAGTGTTTGAGGGAATTTTCCCGACAATATTATGGCAACGTCATCCGCGTATGCCACCACTTTGCAGCTTCACACAGAATCTTTTTGACTGCTATATTCCATAGAAGGGGAGACAGAACCCCACCTTGCGGTGTGCCTCTGTTGACATACCTTGACTGAGTGGACGACCCCATCGACGACGTCACCGTCCTGCATATTAGCAATTGATCGATAAGCGTCGCCAAGTGAACGACCACCCCCAGGCTCGTCAAACCTTCCGTGATGTCTCTTGGTATGACATTGTTGAAGGCTCCCTCGATATCGAGAAAGGCAATTAGGGAATATTCCTTTGAATAAAGGGATTTTTCCACCGAAGTGATTACCTCGTGAAGTGCCGTTTCTGTGGATTTTCCTTTCCTGTAGGCATGTTGTGCGTCTGACAGCATCTTTGGATTTATCGTAGTCCTTAGATGTAGCCCGACTAGTCTCTCAAATGTCTTGAGGAAAAAGGACGACAGACTGATTGGTCTGAAGTCCTTTGCGGTGGAGAGCGAGGCTTTTCCGCTTTAGGAATAAAAGACAATCTTTTTGCCTCAAGCCATGCGTCAGGAATTTTGAAATTCCTGATTTAAACGGGTTGATTTAAACGGGTTGAAGCTGTTTATTGCCCAGCTTCGAGAGGATGTGTGCCATCGAGGTAACCGAGCCGACTATAGCTGAATGGGTCGGCTCCATGGTTGTACATCCGGGGAAGTGAGTTTCTAGTAAGATGTGTAGGGACTCCTCACTGGAGCTAGTCCACGTACCATCGTTACGTTTGAGGTATCCCACTGAGGTGGTAGTTTTTGAGAGGATCTTACGCAGCCTTGCTGCCTAAGATGTTTCCTCTATTTCTGAGCAAAATTTTTGCCACGAGGCTCTTTTTGCCTTTCTTGTTTCTTTTTTGTAGAGGGCTAGACTGTGCTTGTAGTCGTCCCAGTGTACCTCCTCGTTGGCGCTTTTGGCTTTGTTAAAGAGAGCCCTGCTACTCTTACGTAGGATATCTATTTGTTTTGACCACCATGGGGTTTCTTTTCCCCCCCTCGGTTTTGGAGCGGGGCATGCTGCCTTGAATGACTTGTTGCATGCTTCCGTGAATGTGTCCACTAGACGATTTAAGTCATCTTGAGTGTCCGGGCACCGTGGTGCAATTCCTCCATTTTTTTTAATATATCTATCCCAGTTGGCTTTCCTGGGATTGATGAAATCAATTCGTTTTGGCCACTCGAGCCTCATGATTGTCTCAATGTACCTGTGGTCAGAGAAGGAATGGTCCTCTAGGACTTTCCAGCTCTCGATTAAGTCTGACATTGCGTGAGACACTAGAGTGAGGTCAATGACCTCCTGTCGGTTCTTTATAATGAATGTGGGGTCGTTACCCCGATTACAAATAACCATATTAGAGTCAAGGATAAATCTAAATAGTGACTCAAATGCGAGGGATTTGTGTCCGAGCTCTCCCATTGTGTGTGGTGAGCGTTGGCATCGCAGCCTATTAAAAGGCCTATGTCCGAACTTTCGCTGTCGCTGGTTAGCGCGCGTATCAGTTCCCCTGGAGGATTGCTTTCCTCGTGCGCCATGTAGGACGACACCAACCACAGGTGGGTCCCTTGCAGCTCTAGGCTAACTGCCGTGTTGTCGCCGTTGCTAAAGTTATGGAGCAGAAAGATGTTAAGGTGCTTTCTAGCAAGAATACAGGTGCGAATTTTACCTTCGTTTTGAGCAGCGATTAGCTTGTACTCCTTCGTCACTAATCCACAGACCTTGTCACCAACTACCCAAGGCTCCTGGATTGGGACTACATCAACTCCGCTCTCATCAAAGCGGAGTATTAGGGGCAGCAGCTGCTGCTTTACAGTGATGGAGATTGATTTGTAGTACCCGAAGGGACATCATCAGGTTTCTCCACCACTGTAATGTCGGCGTCAGTGTCGTCGACGATATCGTCGTCCTCCCGACACATGGCCTCAAAAATCCTGCATCAGCATGGTATCAGAGGAGTAGTCGTCCAGCTCCGGCTCAGCTCGCAGTCGGGTGCTTCGATCTCCGAGGCAGCCTCCTGCTCGACTGGGTTGTCGACAGGACGCGCCTCGGCCGCTGCATCCGACTTGTACACCTTTATGGTGACTGAACTGAAGCCGAAGTTCAACCCTCCTCTAGCTGCCTCTATCGGGGCCAGCGACTCCTTATTGAGGACGACCACCGCTTGGTTCGTGGGGCCTGTCGTCCTTTCTACCTTCACTACCTTCCAGTCCGAGGACGGAAGGAGTGGGTTGCATCGCTGCAACATCTTGAGGATGCGGTCTGGCTCCTTGAAGGAGGCAGGCACCCACACTCTAGCCCTGGGTCTACAGGGCACCTCGCTCCAGTCTTCAGCGACCAGCTTCGCTCCTGGGTAGACCTCTCCGACTTGTGCTACCGCTGCTTTATAGAGCTGGACGGATCGCGCGTCTTCGCAGGCGATGATTTTAATGGTGCCCTGATACCATCCCATGTCTTTGCAGACTGGTGGGGGCCGGGCTCTGAATCCAGCAGCTCGAAGCAGCGGTCGGCCAGTGCCGCTTCCACCCACTTCCACTGGTTCCTGGGGATCCTCTCATCCGCACTGCCTTTGTCAAGGACGCCGATAAGCGTCCTCTCCTTGGCAATCTGCGCGAATGAGACATTCGGCAGCACTCTGGAGCGTTTCGGAGCGGGCCCCGGTGTCTCCTGCGAGCGCTGCCTCTTAGGTTGTGTGGCCTCCTTCTTCGGCGCATCCTTGCCGAAGTTGGGGAGCACCCTAGAAGCCCACTCAACCTTTCTGAGCCACTGGTCCGATGGGCTAGACGTCGTCGTGGCGCTCTGCCTACGGAGGATGTTTCCAGCACTCCGTCTTTCGGCATATGTGAATTTTGTGCTAGAGCACTGGTCGATGGGGACTCGACCCCTGCCACCTTACCAGCAGGCAGAGCAGCCGCAGGAATGCATTGCCGTTCTGCCAAGGTGTTGGTTTTGGGGGCCAATTCGCCACCCACCCCAGAACTGGGATGGGACCCTTTAGTGTTCGCCCCAGCGCTTGTCGCTAAGCAGGATTTGCCTGCTGTGTGGCGGGTTGGGCCAGGCCTTTGGGCCGCTGCCTTTCCCCTGTGAGGGATTTCTCCCGGTTGGCATTTGGGGAGCGCCAAGCTCAGTTTTGTTTGTGTTTTTGTTTGTCATCTTCCATTCTGATCCCACGAGATGCAACGAAGGGGAAAGGTCCGTCCGGGCAGAGATTCGCGTTGCCCGGATAAGGCATACTTAGAACAAAGGGCAGCCAAGTCCCTGAGCACTCCGTTATCGACTGGGCTAGTCTTTTATACCGGGCCCCAGCCAGGCTGACTATCGGCACGGTCCGTATGACACACTTAGTCCGGCCCGGTGTGAGGTGAGTGTGGGGGTTGGGATATGGGTAGGTAGTGTGTAGGGAAGGGAAGTGTGTGAGCTACTTAAAGGAGGCGGCACCACAAGCGCATCGTCAGTGTTGCTGCGTCGCGAATACCCGCTGGCTGTCCGGGACTGCTTATTTTCGGTACTCTCCCTCAGACTCAACTGAGTTGAATTTCTTTGGGATGCCCGCTTATTCACCTACCAACCTACCCAGTAGGCCGTTCGCTATCCGCAACCTGCGACCCGTCCGGTGGCCTCAGCTAGGCCCCCCTGAGCCACCACAAAGCTCAATGAGTACCAGATATATACCCTACCCCTACAATATACCCTTTTACTCTTCGTTTACGGGTGTAAAAAACTAAAACAGGAAAACAGGTGTTCTCTGACGATGAAGTTATTTTGTTGATAGCGGCATATATTATTGCGAACAATAAAGGAGCCGTTTCCATATCTTTTTTGGATTTGGCACTATTCTTGCATCTATATCTCACGACTCGCTTCAGGAATAATTGTAAACCATATATTCCTGAGCTGAGTATCAAGAATCTTTTAGTCCACACACGATCTCGATATAAATTTGTGGGTTCCTTTCATGTTGCTGGATACAGAAGCTTTAAAAACGTAAACGGAATTTTCGATTCCACGGTGCTGGACACAAAGCTGAAAGTCTTAAAGCTTCTGTGGGTTTGATTTCATATTGTGAGAATAGATATTATAAGCAAATTATTATAATCGATAAATTTAATCGATTCAATTCAATAACATTTTTAAATGCACTTGTGTTAAAGCAGGTGTCACAGGGAAGCTCTTAGTTTGGTTGGTCTAGCTCTTAGACCATCTGTACGAATCGGCAAAGAAGACGCGTTGCAACGATACCTCTCCAAATGGTTTTCTCCATTGTGGCTATATTTATGATCCAAGACCTGGGCACTCAACAAGACGGACAGACAGACGGACGGGCGTATATATATACTTTATGGGGTCGGAAGCTTGATTTATCTCTGCGTTGCATACATCCACTTTTACCACAATTAGAATACACCCATTTTACTTTTCGAGTACTGGTATAATAAAAGAAAACAATTTAAGAGTTGCAAATGGGTGTTCATTATTCGGTAGCTTAATTCATAATGTAAATTTAAATGTTTAACAAGAATTCCAAAATAGCATCAAAAACCAAAAAATAGAATATACTGAATTATATGACATTAAGCAATTAAGAGAACTTAAAGACATGAGTTTTCGTAGAGTTCTCTATTTTAGAAGCCTTTTGCCATAAAAAAAAAGCGATCATTACCAATTAGTGGGAAAATGGTAGTCCAATTACGAATAAACTATTATCGTCACTTAATTGACAGGGTCCATCTCAACTTTTGTGTGGAATATATACTTTTAGTAAGTTCTTGGGTTGAATATTTAACAATCCGATTGATTGACTGATTGGACTGTCATTCGCGTCATCTGCATATTTTTATACCCGTACTCGTTCTATATTTGATTCTGGGGAAACCATTGATACCCGAAGACCCCGTAAGTAGTCTACTTTACCTATGGATTCATTGGGGAACTATTTTTGAACTGCTGCTACTAACTTGGCTACATTTTTATACCCGTACTCGAAGAGTAAAAAGGGTATATTGTATTTTGGTAAAAGTGGATGTGTGTAACATAGAGAAGGAGTAATTTCCGACCATATAAAGTATATATATTCTTGATCAGCATCAATAGCCGAGTCGATATAGCCCTGTCTGTCCGTCCATCTGTCCGTCTGTCCGTCTTGTTCGTCGCCCATTGCTCGAAGGCTAAAAGAGATGGAGCAACCAAATTTTTCAGACTGATGTGTTCTCTCACTCCTAGAAAAAGTTTAAAATTCCGCCCGCCACTTCCGCCCCAAAAAGGGCGCACATCTCAATTTTGAAAATAACAAAAAACTAAAAATGCAGAATCATAGAGACAGGCCATATCTATCAGGGGCCCAAATCTGAATCGGATCGGATCATTAATATAGCCACAATAGAGGCAAATATACGAAAAAACTTCGCTCCCTCCCTTTCGCACTCACACAAAATCGAGTCGATTTGGTTTTTGTATTTTGTGTAGCCTGGATCTCAGAGACTATAAGAGCTAGAGCAACCAAACTTTTGGCCAAGACTCCTGTGATACCAAACCTGAACAAGTGTATTTCAAAATTTCGCCCCGCCCCTTCCGCCCCCACAAAAGACGAAAATCCACAATTTTGAAGATAGAAAAACCAAAAATGCAGTATCAAAGGAAAGGATCATATCTACCAGATTCCCGAATTTGGTGCAGATCGGATCATTATTGTAGCCACAATGATCAAATGAATTTTCAGCAGCGGGAATACCCGCCGTTCTGTGTTTCCCTCGCCAGTTTGCTGCGTAAGTCATTTATTGGGGTTGATTGTCGCAGCAGATTCTCTCACACACACACTCACGCTCAAACATGCTGCCTCGTGCAGTGTACGTGTGTTGTTGTGAGAACTGATGTAGATGATGTAGATGTAGATGTCGATGACAGATGTAAGAAAAATGTAAAATGTAAAAACTGATAAAACATTTTAAAATTCCACATAAATCACTGGGTATAACAGTAAAGTCGCGTTCGAAGCGACTCCGTACGTTCTTTCTCGTTATTTAATACATATATGCATTGGCTTGGACCGTGCCTATTGTTTTCCATTGTATGTATCTAAAAAACAAACTATAGAATGAGACACATCGTTCAAATATACGCATGGTGGATATGTCTCTAAGGCGATGGCATTAAACTGATTTGAGTCTTTCCTCGTTATCTAAGCAAATGCTTGAAAATCACGAGCTTAGGAGATGTCGGGTTTGTTTCGGGAGTAAAAATAGGTTCGATTTTCTTACCTAGTTTTATTTACTTAATATTTGTCAACGGAATTAAACATTATCCGTATTGGGCTAAACTAACTTATTTCTATCTTAATTAATAACAAAAATAAAGTCAATAAAATTATAAATGAAACAGAAAAAAAAGTTCTGCAAGTAACCGTCTGAAGGCTCTGTCCCCCTGGCAAAAGTCGAATCGCATTCTAGCTGGCAGTGTGTTGCGCTGTCAAAGAACCGTCCTGATGGGCACATTATTGGTCCATAGTTGTTCCGGTGGCGATCGACCACATATGATGCATCCTAAGGCATACTGGCAAGCGTACTGAAAATAATTCTATTAAGAAGGTTAGGGGTAATCGATGTTACCCACTAACAGGGTCCTACAGAAGGATCTCAGCCGTAATGTTCCCTTCGATCCTCAAAAGAGGAGAGATGCACGAGGCGACATCTGCACTCATAAGAAGCCAACGAGATTGAAATGTGCAAAGGCTGGCGTGGAAACTTGAAAAAACTTCGATTTTTAAATCTCTCGATATGTGCAATTTGAACAACCCTAGTGGGATTCTAATCAGCTGACGCGTACTCAAGGCGCGAGCGCAATCGGAAACTTGAGTGCTGAGACATGTGTCACTAATATATATTGCGAACAGCAGTGGGCCACTTACACTTCACTGTGGAGGCATGTGTCCGAAGACTTAACATTGTCTTTAATTTGGGTTTATGTGCATTAATTAGGGAGACGTTTAAGGTATTGTTCATAAAAAAATCTATGGAGAAACGGCTGCGCTAAAAATGGTCGCTCTCGTGTTTACTGCGACAACTACCACGTTCTTCGACTGACGTCATATTCGTTTTATGACGTGACGAGCCGAGCGAACGCAGCCCAAAAATCTGTTGTCGTTCAACCATTTCATTTTTCGATTGAGTTGTGTATTTTCAGTTACATATCTTTTACCTTCGAATTTTAATATTATGACATACAATGTTTTTTGTAATCAAAGGCAGTTGTTAAACTTAAAAACGAGAAGGGACGTTTTGTGTCGCTGTTAACGGGACACTTGTATTGAAATTGTATTATATGATATCACAGGGGCTTGGACAGAAAGTTTGGTTGTTTTAGCTCTTGGTCTCTGAGATCTATGAAATCTCTTTGAAATAGAGCGAGACGGAACAGTGCGGGAAAAATGGTTTTCTCCATTGTGGCCATACAAATGATCCGATCCGATTTTAGATTCGGGGCTTTGGTAGATATGAGCTTTCTCTATGATTCTGTTAGTCGTTTTCTGTTATCTTCAAAATTGTGAACGTTACAGATGTGCACCCTTTATGGTGGCAGAAGGGGAGGCGTGAAACTTGTAAGAGTGAGATCACAATACTTTTTCTTGTTTCCTAACATCAAGAATAAACTACGGGGTCACCGGTTTTCAACGCCAGAAGAAGCAATGGATTGCATTCAAAATGCATGTTTTAGAGGTGTCTTGATGGGGACTGGAAAATATGTCAAGAAAAATTGGTTCAATCGAGTGTATTAATTATCAAGGCGGATATTTAAAAAAAAAACAATAAAACCATCTTCAGACCCCTAAGTCGGGGTTTTATATAGTAAGGCCAACAACTTAAATAGCAACCTACGTAGTGACACAGTTCCACCAAACCCTTAAGAACAACAGAGAAAAACGCCATAGAACCACAAGTCTACAAAACACTGGTCAGCACCGTCTGGATCCACAAGCGACGTCGGGAAGAGCTAGAAGCCTTCGCCGAGTAATTAGAAATTAGCAGTGAAGTAACTGTAGCGGAGTTACAAAATAACTTTTTGCCATGTTAGTCGCAGTGCCCCTCCAGCATGACACCTGGGTTCGACTGGCAGAGTTTGAACGGCAATAAGCCAGACACTCAGGACGCGCCAAGTAGCCACAGCCCACTACCCTGGACAAGTCAACAAAGGAGAAACTAGATGACAAAGCCGAAATATAAATTCCGCAGCCCCAGAATACTTGACCCCGGACCTCAACTAACTTGTTCCTCGCCCACGAGAAGGATACTGTCAGCGAACGACCAACACATGGAAGGGCACTACTACAGGCACGCTGCACAGATGGCGGAACCCATCCGAAGTGTGGAATCCAGTTCGACGGACAAGACGACCCACTATTGTTTCTAGAACTAGTACTCGTAGAGCGTACGTTCTCCTACGGGGTGGACACAAACCAGCTGCCCCAGGCTAAGGCCAAACTCTCCACGGATCGGGCTTTGGTTTCGCACCAGCACACTGCAGGCACATGGCACCTCGTGGGCGTATTTCCGCAAAAAGTTTATGACGTTCTACCTGCCACTACGGTACCTTAAACAATTGATGACCATTTTCTAGCTCGCAAGCAAATGGCGTTAAACGATTTCATTATCAAAATGCGCCTACCATGCAACACGCTTGGTACGACACGACTAAAGGAGCTTCACAGAATCTACAACTTTTTGCTGGCATACAGCTTTACGTGCGACGACACGAGCTGCAGAGCTTGGCACAGCTAACACTTTTGGACACAGAGTTCGAAAGGATCCAGAAGCGGACCGTCCGAACCATCCCTCGCACTCCCCACGGAACACGCAGAGATAAACCAGGCCGGCCACGGACGCAGAGCAGAAGGTAGGCGAACCGAACACAAATCCGGAAACCACATTGGAACTCAGCTGACGTAACTAGGAGACATGCGCTGACAGCTAGACGATAACTCCAACATGCAAGATGCCTGCGTCCGCATACGCCTCGCCGACAGTGCAGTCAGAAAGATCACACAGGTTTTACTGGCGGCTGGATCGATGAGAGGTTTTAATACCACTCCTGGTTCTCCGAACATATGGAGAAAGTTATTGTCGTTATGGATTTTATATGCCCTATTGAAACAACAATCCAATGCAGCACAGTGCTGCTACAGCTGCGAGACCATCACCCCACGATATTTACACACGTAGTTCCGAACGTAGCCCCCGAACTCAAAAACCCGAAACATAAAAAACCCGAAAAACTCACATCCCAAACAAATCACAAATATCAAGAACACAAAATATACACATACTACTAACTTAAACCCGGCGTTGGACACAGGAAGCCCAGGTCCAAGACAAGTTACAGAGCACTCAAACACTGAATCTTCAACGCCGAATATGAACAGAAGGAAGCCTTCAGGCCACAAACAAGGACAGAGACAACGGCAGCGACAGTGCGACGACCAAGCAACAAGGAAGTTGCTACGCTAGCCCCACGCTGGTCAGGGGCCAATAATTAACCTTATATCCCAGAAGCCAACAATTGAAAACAGGACGATGGCCTCCCGACCGCAGTGATGACGTAACCAGGACCAATGCCATCACGATCTTCGCCAACAGAATGGAGTACCTTCCGCGTACCGATGTGAATCCAAGAGATATCCGTAGAACCACGTCCGAAATCTTCATCGCCGAAACAAGTCGTTGGTTCGACACTTGAGGAGTCATCGAGACCCGCCTGTTCATGCATCAGTCCAGATACAACACAGCCCAATTATTTCAACGGACCTACGAAGAGTATTTCGGCCCACGACCAACGCCATGGGATCGAAACCTCCAGCGCGTTCGACACAATAATCCTGCCGGAAGACCCAAACCAACCGAACACGAGCCAGAGCCATCCTCGGAACCTTGGCCACCAGACGTAGAGCCGCAGATCAGAGAATTCGAAGGAGAAGAACGAGTAATCGCATATGGTAGCCGACGCTGAACAAGGCGGAAGAAAACTACTTCGCTAACGACAAGGAATGTCTAACTACTAGCATACGACGCTACCTAGACATATACCGATTGAGAGTTATAGCCCTTAAGGTAGAATAGCGAGATGGGCGCTATAACTCTGACAAACCAATGCAATATTCACTATCGAGCTGGGAAAAAAATGTGGTTGCCAATGGCCTCCCCCGACAACCATTGTAAACGCTCGCAAAGATGCCCTCTTTGGCACAAAAACCTGCTCTTGGCTCACACGAAGGATACGAAAACCAAAGAGAAAGAAAATCCGAGTGCAACAATTTGCAAAATTTCTTTCAAGATTTTGCAAAGCCTTGCATACCCCCCAGGGTGAAAAAAATAGAAGTGCATATTTCGAGGCTGCACAGGCGGCACTTGGGGAAAAGGTCACGGATCCGACCATCCTCCGATCCCTCGCCCAGGCGGTTGTCCCGGTCAGCGGGATGTCGGGGACCGGGAAGGCAACGTCGCCCACAGCAGCAGGACAGAGCTCGGACCCGACTCGAGGGGAGACCCCGAAGAGGACGAGAGATCCTTTGCCAGAGCAAGGCCTCCCAGTAGGCAAAATGATGGACGAAACAACGCGCCACATCACCATGCCTACGAGGGGCGACGTTAGTGCGTATGAAGGCGCTGCACCGAGCATCCTGGAGGCCAGGCGAGCAGCCGCCAAGGGAGAAGGCGTCGGCAGGAAGACCGCGACGCGGAAAACCCTGTGCTCGAAATGCTTACAAAGCACACAGAGCGTGGAGAAGGAGCAGCAGACTACGAAAGTCTGGACCAAGGAGGGCCGCAGCGCAGACGGAGCCGTGGCGAAAGCTAAGCCAGCCAGACGTGCCGGAAGAACCGATAGTGGAGCCGGTTCAGCCTCCCGTCAGAAAAGCCCTACAGGAAGCCCGTCCGGAAGCCCGCCAGGAAGCATGAGAGCCAGGAAAACCCGGAGAGCGCATGGAAGGTGGTGGCCAAGAAGCCGAGGACAGCACGTCGCGCACGCCCCGACGCCGTCATAGTACAAGCGGGCGGAAAGTCGTACAGCGAGGTGCTGGCCATGGTGACCAGAAGGGAAGACAACCAACTGTCGGACCTAGGAAGCTGCGTCAGCAAGGTACGCCGAACCCTCAACGGCAACCTAGTGTTGAGGTGGCCAAAGGCAGCGCAGGTCCTCGGCGACGCAGCGACGGTGCGTGCCATGACGGTGGACTCCAAGGTGGTCGTGCTGTAGATACGCGACCTCGACTCCCTCGCGACGGAACGGGAGATCTGCGGCGCCATCGCGAGCCAGCATAATATCGAGGAGGGCCAAATCTGAGTGCGGAGCCAGCGACGAGGCTGCCTCGGAGTCGCAGTTGGCGCTGGTCAGCTTGCCCTTCTCCGTGGGCAAAGCCGTTTTGCAGTGCGGCGAGGTGCGGATCGGCTGGACCGTCTGCAGGATCCGCGAAAGAGAGGGTCTCCCAAGATGCTACACGTGCCTGGAACCCAGGCATATTGCAAGTAATTGCAAGAGCTCGGTGGACAGGAGCGCCTGCTTCATGAAATTCGGTGGACAGGGGCACAAGGCAGCCGAGTGCAGTAAGGAGCCATCGTGCTTCATCTGCTCAGCAGCTGGGAAGAAGGAGACATCAGGCAGGCAGGGGGAGCTGCCCAGCCGCAAGCAGCGGGGTCAAGAACGCCAGATCCTCATGCAGTTGATTCAACTAAATTTGAATCACTGCAGAGCTGCACAGGATTTCCTGGCGCAGACGGTGCGTGAGCTGGGCTCCGGAGGTGGCAATCCTCAGCGAACCCTATAAGGTGGGGAGCAGCAGCGTGTGGGCCACGGACAGCACTGGCAAAGCTTCCCTGTGGCTCTGCGGAGTGAATGCTCCAGCCAGATGCGCGACACCAAGTCAGCAGAATGCTTGGTCCTGGCGAACGTTGGAGGTACGTGGCTGCACAGCTGCTACCTGGCGCCCAGTCTCCCGCTGGAGAGCTTCAGCAGGATCCTGACGATTTAAGCAGCGACCTGAGAGGACGGAGCAACGTCGTGGTCGGGGCGACTTCAATGCCTGGGCCCAGGAATGGGGTCCTCCCGTACGCTGGCACCCCACGCTCGATGGAAGATCAGCGAGGTCTTCACCGCCAGCGACCACGAGGCAATCGAGTGCTCGGTGGGCTAGCCGGGGCGAGGGACGGAAACACCCCCCCGGAGGAAGGCGTACCGGCAGGACACGCTCAGGCCGCAGATCTTTGCAGGCGCACTGGGGAGCTTCACGGCGTCAGAAGCGGATGGAGCCAACGAGAGGGCCAACAAACTGGCCGCCACATTGAGGGCGCTGCGACCAAAGCATGCTCCCGAGGCGGACATTTCGGTCGCACCACGTGCCGGTGTTCTGGTGGAGCGAGGAGATCGCAGAACTCCGCAGAACATGCCTCCTCGCCAGAAGGCTTCTTCAGCGGGCTGGGGCACTTCGCGCCTGGACAGCTGCAGCGAGCGCTACAAGGCGGCATAAAGGAGCTGAAGACGGCTATCAGGAGCAGCAAGAGGGAATGCTTCCTGAAGCTGTGCGATGCAGTCGAAGAAGATCCCTGGGGACGTGCGAACCAGATGGTGGTGAAGAGGGTCAACGCGGGAGGCAAAGCCCCAACTGATCCCGAGGAGCTGGAGGGGATAGTCAGCGCACTGTTCCCGCGAGGGCAACGGGTCGTGAGCTCTCCACGGTCGGAGTCAAGCCCAGGCGAGATCTCCGAGGTCACGGAAGACGAGGTGCGGCGTGCGGGCAGACGCCTAAAGACCAAGAAGGCACCGGGCCCAGACGCGATCCCCAACAGGGCGCTAAAGCTGGCGCTAATGCTGCTCCTGACAGAGGTTGCTAGCCTGTTCAACCAGTGCCTATAGGAGGGCACGTTCCCCGAGAGGAGGAAGAGGCAGCGGCTGCTACTTCTGGCAAGCCAGCAGGAGAGGCTTGCTCCTAGAGGCCCATCTGTCTGCTGGACACCATCGGGAAGGTCTTCGAGAGGGTGGTTGCAACGAGGCTGAGTGCAGCCATCGAAGCGGCTGGCGGTCTCTCCTGGGCCAATACGGCTTCAGGAAGGGAAGTCAACGCTGGACGCCATCTCAAGGGTGGTAGTAACGGCAAAGGAGGCATGCGCGGGGACCAGGTGGAGAGGTGGAAGCAAGTCCTACCGTCTGGTGGTGACGCTGGATATAAGGAACGCCTTCAACTCTGCCGATTGGGGCTGAACGCTGGAGGCCCTGAGAAGCTTCAACATCCGGGATACCTGCTGAATATAGCTGACAGCTATTTCAGCGCCAGGGTACTCACCGCGATAGTGGTGGTCGCAAGGACCTTGCCGCCGTGGGAAAACCTCGCCAACGAGGCTATCCAAGCCGTGGAGTCATGGCTAGCGGTAGCAGGCCTCGAGCTGGCAGCCCACAAGACGGAGGCTGTGCTCAAATCGAGCCGGAAAGCGATGGAGACTGCCATCGTGCAGGTCGGAGGACCACGATCACCTCTCAAAGGTCAATTAAGTACCCGGGTGTCCACATAGACACGAGGCTGTCCTTCAAGGAGCACCTAGAGTACGTCAACAGGAAGGCCAGCGGAACCGCAGGATCGCTCTCCAGGTTGCTGCTCAACACCAGAGGCCCAAAGCAGACAACGAGGAAGTTGCTGACGAGCGTTCTATCAACGCATATGCTCTACGCCGCGCCGGTGTGGGCTAAGGCCGCAATGGTGAAAAGCTATATGCGAGGGCTGGAGGCCACGTATAGGCTATGCGCCATTAGGATCGCATGCGGACAGCTCCCAAAAAGGGCGCTGGACGCACTCCCTCATCCCACACATCTCGTGCTGGGTCGGAAGGAAGCACGGGCAGGTAGACCACTACCTCACCCAGGCGCTGAGCGGGCATAGCTGCTTCCGCAGCTACCTCAAGCGCTTTGGACACGAGACGGACAACTGGTGCCCGGAGTGCGGCTCTGGCATTGTGGAGGACGCTCAGCACGTCCTCTTCGAGTGCCACCGGTTCGGATACGAGCGACAGGAGCTTGAAGCTATCGCCGGGGCTGCAATCTATCGACAACCTGGTGCTGCTGATGCTGGCAGACCAGAGGATCTGGGACGCGGCCGCGGTGTTCGCCGCGAGCGTTATGAAAACGCTCAGGCCATGAGAGAGAAGACGGAAGGAACAAACGGAGTAGGTGTCCCAGCGCGGGCGAAGTAATGCCTTGCGGCAGTACCGCTAGTCGCACGACCCCTACCCCATCTGCCCCCAATTGTCAGTATTATACGTTATTTTTTTTTAGTTATAAGCACTATTGAAGTAATACATTAAATGAATACAAAAAACCACAAATACAACAATATACCCTTTTACTCTTCGAGTAAGGGTATAAAAAATAATTTTATAGTTGCAAAAGGGTGTTTATTATTCGATAGCTTAATTCATAATGTAAACTTAAATGTTCAACAAGATTCCCAAAATAGCATCCAAAACCGAAAAATAGAATATACTGAATTATATGATATTAAGCAATTAAGAGAACTTAAAGACATGAGTTTTCGTAGAGTTCTATATTTTTAGAAGCCTTTTGCCATAAAATCCGCGATTTCCAATTAGTGGGACAATGGTAGTCCATTTACCAATAAACTATTATCGTCACTTAATTGACAGGGTCCATCTCCAACTTTTGTGTGGAATATATACTTCAGTAAGTTCTTGGGTTAAATATTTTACATTCCATTGATTGACTGATTGGATTGTCGGTCGCGCCATCTGCATATTTTTCTATATTTGATTCTGGGGAAACTCTTGATACCGGAAGACCCCGTAAGTAGTCTACTTTTTCTATGGAATCATTTGGGAACTCTTTTGAACTGCTGCTAGTAACTACATTTTCCTTTAATACATATATGCATGCGTTTGGACCAGCATCAAATGTATACGCTGCATGGACCTTGCCCATTGCTTTATTGTAAGTATGTACAAAACTAACTATAGCATGAGACACATCGTTCATATATACGCATGGTGGATATGTGTCTAAGGCGATGGCATGAAACTGATTTGAGTCTTTCATCGTTATCTCAGCAAATGCTTGAAAATCACGAGCTCTTATGGCCTTTTTAAATTCGCAATCCTTTCCGGAACTATTTTATCATTAACTGAATTAACTGCGATGTAGTCACAGAACGTTGCATACCGTTAGTAGAGCTTGTTTTTTTCGTTCATCGTTTACTACTAAAATAGTATATATGCATATTGGGCCAATGCTGGGCTGATACAACTGGTTTAGCGACAGAGTCGCTGCCATCATCAAGAACCCCACGATGCCATTGAACAAAGCCACCAAATAAACTACGACTTGCAGAACCACTTCCTTGTCGCGCTATAGTCGTCAATTCTTCATTAAGCGGAATACCATATAATCGTGCCGGGAATATACCAGGCAAGCGTAACCAGCTGCGCTTGATGCAAGACCAGCAGCGATAGGAAAATTGTTGCGCGATACTATATGTACTTTCCAAGAAAGTGAAACTTTTAGAACCGTTCACAAGGGCCAGACGTTGAACTAAAAATATAAAAAGAAGTGAAAAAATAAGCGCATGTAAATTTTTATATTAAAATCTCACCTCCTTTTAAACAGCGCATTAGACGTGAGTCTTCTTCAAAAAATCAATTCATCGTCATTGAGCCACATTCGATTTTTTTCGAAATCCCTCTGAAGCAGTTATTGTTGTCTTAGCGCACAGCTATATAAAATCAATAAAACATATTTAAACAGACTTATAACCAGTAAGGAATCTAACACCTAATTTTATATACCCTGAAAATTGACGGAAAGCCCATATCTTAACCGTTTTCAAAACGTCAACAAATGTGCAAATGTGCAAAGACTGGAAACTTAAACGAGAAAAGAACGTACGGAGTCGCTGTAGGCGCGACTCTACTTTTATACCCGTACTCAATCAGTACACACATGTGTTTTTTTGCAAATATTGTATCAGTTTTTTACATTTTACATTTAACATTTGTTTGCTGCATCTGTCATCTACATCAACATCAGTTCTCACAACAACACACGTACACCGCACGAGGCAGCATGTTTGAGAGTGCGTGTGCGTCTGAGAATCTTCAGCGACAATCAACCCCAATGAATGACTTACGCTGCAACAGGATTTGGGGAAATGCTACTGAAAATTCATTTGATCATTGTGGCTACAATAACCAAATTCGGGAATTTGGTAGTTATGGTCATTCTCTACGATATTGCATTTTTGGTTTTTTTCTATCTTCAAAATTGTGGATTTTCGTCTTTTGGGTGGGCGGAAGGGGGCGGGGCGAAATTTTGAAATACACTTGTTCAGGTTTGGTATCACAGGAGTCTTGGCAAAAAGTTTGTTGCTCTAGCTCTTATAGTGGTCTTTGAGATCCAGGCTACACAAAATACAAAAAACCAAATCGACTAGATTTTTTCGTATGTTTTTTTCTCTATTGTGGCTATATTAATGATCTGATTCAGATTTGGGTCCCTGATAGATAAGTCTTTCTCTATGATACTGCATTTTAGTTTTTGTTATATTCAAAATTATGGACGATACAGATGTGCGCCCTTTGTGGGGGCGGAAGTGGCGGGGCGAAATTTTCTAGGAGTGAGATATCATATCAGTCTGTATAAGAAGTTTGGTTCTAGCTCTTATAGCCTTCGAGCAATGGGAGACAAACAAGACGGACGGACGGACAGACGGACAGACGGACGGACAGACAGGGCTATATCGACTCGGCTATTGATGCTGATCAAGAATATATATACTTTATAGGGTCGGAAATTATTCCTTTCTCTATGTTACACACATCCACTTTTACCCAAATACAATATACCCTTTAATCTTCGAGTACGGGTATAAAAAATTCCTTTTAAATCTCTCGGTAATTTGAACGACCCCAGTGGGGGTTCAAAACAGCGCGATCGGAAACTTAAGTGCTGAGACATGTGTCACTAATCTATATTGCGAAACAGCAGTGGAGCCGTTCCTTCTGTTTTTTTTTTAGATTTGCGCACAATTCTTGCATCTATATTTCACGACTCGCTTCAGTAATAATTGTGTAATTCCTGAGCTGTGTATCAGGAATCTTTAAGTCCACACACGCTCTCAATAGGCAACTATCGATATAAATCTGTGGATTCCTTTCATGTTACTGGATACACACGCCAGAAAACGGAATTTTTTCGATTCCACGGTGCTGGACACAAAGCTGAAAGTCTTAAAGCTTCTGTGGGTTTGATTTCATATTGTGAAAATAGATATTATAAGCAAATTATTATAATCGATAAATTTAATCGATTCAATTCAATAACATTTTTGAATGCACTTGTATTAAAGCAGGTGTCACAGGGGCTTGGACAGAAAGTTTGGTTGGTCTAGCTCTTATAGTCCCTGAGCTCCAGGCGCTCATCTGTACGAATGGGCAAAAGCAGGCGCTCGGCAACGATGCCTCTCCAAACGGGTTTCTCCATTGTGGCTATATTAATGATCCGATTCAGATTCAGGCCTTGGATAAAATATGAGCTTTCTCTCTATGATTCAGGATTTTCCGTTTTGTTCTATCTTCAAAATTGTGGACCCTAACATATGTGAATCCTTGTGTGTGGGGCGGAAGGGGAGGGAGAAATTTTGACATACACTTCCTTAGCAGTGATATCTCATCAGTTTGGAAACAAATTTGGTTGGTCTAGCTCTTATAGTCTCCCAAGACCTGGGCACTCAACAAGATGGACAGACAATGAACGGACGGCGCGTATATATATATACTTTATGGGGTCGGAAGTGATTTATCTCTGCGTTTGCATACATCCACTTTTACCACAATTAGAATACACCCTTTTTACAATTTTTTTTCAAATGGGTGTTTATTATTCGATAGGTTAGCTTTAGGGTTTATAATAAAGTCGATGGAGGCAAGAATTGCCCATTTTATAGTTGCAAATGGGATTTTGTTTCAACCATCCTGAGGCCTCAACAAAGAGCATCTCCAAAGTGCATGTTTACCAGTTCGGTCTCAGTTCCTCGTGTAAGTGTTTATGCCCAGTATTTCCGCTGATGGTGACACAGCCACAGAGAAGATGCTGGATGTTCTCTATTTCCTCCTCGTCCCTGCAGCTGCGGCAGAAGTCATGAT
>CM019041.1:27002970-27185694 GCA_009664405.1 Drosophila bifasciata
TTCCCCGATCTGGAAGGAATCATTTATTATTCCTCTCCATATGAAAGGCAGTAGGTCTGACGCAATGAATTATAGAGGTATATCGAAGTTATCCGCTATTCCTAAAATGTTTGAGAAAATTTTAGCCCCGCACTTGCATCATCTCTGCAAATCACTTATATCTCCAACGCAGCACGGACTTATGTCATTTACGGATGTCATTTACACCGATTTCAGTAAAGCATTCGACTCTGTAAACCATTCCCTTTTAGCACAAAAACTTGACATTTTAGGGTTTCCGCCCAATCTTTTAAAATGGCTTTCCAGCTACCTTTGCTCTAGGTCTCAAAGAGTCCTCTTCAAAAACTCCTTGTCTTCACCTGTTCAGGTTACCTCTGGAGTACCACAGGGCAGCCATCAAGGCCCCCTACTTTTCACACTCTTTATTAATGACCTGCCTTCAGTATTAACAAACTCTCGAGTACTCATGTATGCGGATGACGTTAAACTCTGTTTCCAGGATAAGGACATTTCATTTCACTCTCGCTTGCAATCCGATCTCAATAACTTTCAGTAATGGTGTTGTGCAAATATGTTAAACCTAAATGCCTCAAAATGTAAAGTAATGACATTTCATCGCTCCAGCCCCTTGTTGGCTCCTTACACTCTCTGCGGTGGTTCTCTTGCGAGAATTACATTAACTAGACCCAAAGTTAAAGTTTTCTAAAAAAATTTCTACCATGGTAAATAAAGCCATGGGAGTGCTTTGGTTAGAAAGAGGTGGTCAAAGGAATTTGACGATCCCTATATAATCTTTATATTTCGCTTGTTCGTCCACTTTTAGAGTACGGCTCTTGTGCATGGTGCCCTCAGTACAAAGTAAACCAAGACCGTATAGAATCAGTCCATAACAACTTTTTCTGCGTGGTCTCAACTGGGATGAAGGTGTGCCTTTTTACTCTCGTAGATTGCTCTTAATAAACCTTCTTAACCTACTCAATTGTAGAAAAATGCTTGGTGTGATTTTCATGCACAACTTGATCAGGGGTGACATCGACAGCTCTGACTTGTTGAGCCGCATAAACTTCATGATTCCTATTAGATCCTCTAGAAATTATTCCTTTGTACCTTCCACTGTGTAGATCGAATTATTCCTTGCATGAACCATTTCGGATCTGCCATATAATATCCACCACTAATTCACTTCCTCTACTTAAATCACTAATACTGACATACCTTTCCCGTAATTAGTAATATTCTTTTGTAACTTTGCATGCTTAGCGTTGAGTTTAGCCCTAATTTTCCTCGACTATTAGTCTAACAACTATCCTTCCTGCATGTTCGCGATCGGTTGGGCGGGAGGAGGGCTGCGTATCTGCCAGGGATCCGCACGTAACAGGCATCGGATTGGTGTCGCATGGGCTACTTGATGGTGCTGTCATTGCACATCAACGTCCTAAAGTTGGCTTTCTTTGCCTGGTATTTAAACTTCGCATTCGCTCTTTTATATTCCAACATGTTTTCTGTGGTTAAGAGTTTTCCATGCTCTCCATGTTTCTGTTCTAACAGTAGGTTTTGCACCTAGTGGGTTTTCCGGTACAGCTCGCGAACAGAATCAGGGTTGATATTCGTATGAAACCGATAAGAAATAATTTCGAGCAAAAAACTAGAGTCTGTACGGAAGGTAGTACTCAGTTCAAGGAAAAACGAGAAGGGACGTGTAAGTCGCCGTTACGCCGACACTATTTTCATACCCGTACTCAGTCAATACAAATCTGATTTATGTGGAATTTTAAAATATTTTATTAATTTATTACATTTTACATTTTTTTGCTACATCTGTCATCAACATAGCTTCTCACAACAACAAGCGGGCACTGCACGAAGCGGAGCGTGTGGGCAGTGTGTGAGCGAGAGAGAGAGAATCAGTAGCGGCTATCATCGCAACAGGGCCTTGCAGAGGTAGGGGCAAGCTGCTGAATATTTATTTCATTATTGTGGCATTCTCTACGATATTGCATTTTTCGATTTTTCTATCTTCAAAATTGTGGACTTTCGTCTTTTGTGGGGGCGGGGCGAAATTTTGAAATACACTTATATATTGTACTTGTGGTAAAAGTGGATGTGTGTAACATAGAGAAGGAACCGTGTCCGACCCCATAAAGTATTTATTATATATATATATTCTTGATCAGCATCAATAGCCGAGTCGATATGGCCGTGTCTGTCCGTCCGTTCTCCTTGTTTGTCGCCGATTTCTCGGAGGCTATAAGAGCTAGAGAAACCAAATTTTTTTTCCAGACTGATATGATATGCTACTCCTACAAGTGCATTTCGAAATTCCGCCCCCACATAGGCACACATCAGTGGCGTCCACAATTTTGAAGATAACAGAAAACACAAAATGCAGATCATAGAAAAAGCTCAAATACAACAGAGGCACGGATTTGGATCGGATCATTAATATAGCCACAATAGAGAAACCCATTTTAAGAAGCAACGAAAAATGTAGTATCGTAGAGAATGACCATATCTACCAGATTCCTGAATCTGGTTCAGATCGGATCAGTTTGCCCACGCCCCTTCAGCCGCTTACGATGAAAACGAAACGGCGTGTTGTTGTGAGAAGTGATTTTTTTTTGGGCTATCGCTAAGCAGGGCGGATCAATTTACCCCTGAACTATCATGCACAGAGGGTGTACGATTTAGATTACTCATCAAACCGTATGGTTATATGTACCTAAATGAAATTTTATCTATTAGGTATGAAGAATTCCCAGCAAACCAAATAAATAAAGACGATAGTCGCTAAATGACCCAAATAAATATGTAATAAGAACCGCTGACCTAAATAAATATACAACAGACAGCTGGATGCATTTGTATGCACACAATATTGTTATATTGATAGTGCACTCATAAATTACAGTCGGGTTTACCTGCAGCTGATAAAATGTCACACCATCTGCATGATAACCTTTTACGATAGTCATAAAATTATCTTAGACCTGACCCTCGGACCTTTAGACCCTGACCCTTGCAGTTAGAATTGTAATAATTATTTAGTCATAAATAAATATAACATGTTTTCATACCAGATTATACTCAGAACTAATTAAACAAGCCTAAGATCCTAAATTTTACCAAATAAAATCAGTACGAAAGAAAACTCTGACGTATTCACATCTCCGAAGCCCACGCTTCGATTTGTTTTTGGTTTAGTTTTAGCGAATGTTGGGTAAAAAAGAATAAGCGCTTAAGGCTTTGATAAGCTTTAATCTAAACTTTACTTATTCATTGCGGTCCGAAATACGACCAGTCGATACACAGTTTAGTCGCGGACTGACAAAATAATTAATGAATTAAAATTGTAACGAACCCTGGGACCAGGGCCCGTTACATTCATATACATATTCATATTCATAGCACTAAGTTACTTAGTCATATATATATATATAATCTATGCACCAACAACACAAACACAATACACCTGACACTGCCCGCGCGCCGATCGGGTTCTGCGGAAGCAACACGCGCGACCCAGTTTCCCCCGATTTTCAAAACTACACTCAGGTCATTTCCCGGTGCAACCGAGTCACTGACCAAAGTGCCAAATCTAGACTCAGCTCATTTCTCGGAGCAATTGAGGCAATGACCGGGTCGATGGCACAAGTGCAGAACTCGACACCACTTCCGTAACGACAAACTTGCGGACTCAGCCATCGAGATCGGCCTTAAATAGCCCGATCCCTCGATCAATCGAAGCAGTCCATCGCCTATCGTAAACAGTAACGGCAGTCCATCGCCTATCATAAAGCAAAACGGCAGTCCATCAGCCGAGCACCAAACGGCAGTACATCCGCCGCGGCTACCAACACCACGCCTCAGTAAGAAAACACACGCAAGAACTACCACGCGACACTAGCAATATAAAAAACCCAATATATATATATAAACAAGAATAAAGACAAATCATAAACCTCAAAAGCTCAACGAAGTGTCGTCATTCCTTCGCCGAACGCGAATACAAATCAGGTGACCCAGAAACATATTGCCGCGCACACCAAAACTCAGCGTTTTTCCCTTTCATCGCCCAGTGCGATTACCAAACTACCTACACGGTAGCCAGACTCGACGCCCGCTCCACTTTCCGTCTCACGGCCAAGCCCTGCCCTAAAGTTCCAGCGAACTACAAATTCCTTGTAGGGAAGAATCCTGGACAGACTGAGCCTATCTCAGCCTGAGATAGGTTTCATTACAAGTGGCGCCCGAGCAGGGACTTACGGAAACTTTAAGGAGATTTCAAAGCCAACTTTCTGGCAACTTTAAGGAAACTTAAAGAGAAAACCTTAGCACGGGGCTACGTGGATTAAAGACCCACGGCCACCGAGAAAGTATAGTAGAGCTAACCACAGAACACAAGTCCGGTACAAAACCAAATTCGCGCACCCACTCGAATCCAGTCGCGAGTGCCACTGGGAAAGTAAACGCAGTGACCAAGTGCTAAAACAGTGAAAAGTACCCAAAACAACACCGAGGAAAACTCAGTCCAATCACCATGGAAGCCTACGAAGACGACGCGAGCATTGATTTCCACACCAGCGAGCGAATCGCCAATCCAGGCGTCAGCATCGGCTGGATCTACAAGCGCCGCCGAGACGAGCTGGAGGCCTTCGCCAAGGAATTCGAATTTGACACCGAAGGAACTTTTGAAGAGTTGCGCAAGAACTTTGCCACACTAGTCGCCGGACCACTCCCGCCGGGTGCCTGGACTCGCTTGGCAGAACTCGAGAGACAATACGCAAAACCAGCAGGACGCTCCAAGTCCCCGCTGCCCACTACTCCAGGACCATCAGGCACCGGAAGATGGGACCCCAAAGCACGCTTGCATGTCCCCGCAGCCCCAGAGCCCACGCCCCGACCACCAGTGGTCACAGCCGCCGATCTTCCAAGGCCGCCCACTACGGAAACCTCCCGCTCGCCCACACAGAGAATTGTGCCAGCGATAGACGCACCCATAAGCGGGCCCGACTATAACCACGTCGCACGCACGGCAGAATGCATCCGCGGATGGGACATCCAGTTCAACGGAGAAGATTACCCACTATCGTTTCTGGAACTACTCGAGGAACGCGCACGCGCCTATGGAGTGGACACCAACCAGCTGCCTCGGAGCATGGCCGAACTACTCACCGACCGAGCCAGTCGCTGGCACCGCACCAGCCAACTACAGGGCAGTTCCTGGGCACATTTCCGCCAGGAGTTTCTGACGTATTTTCTACCGCCAAGGTATTTCGAACAATTGGACGACCAGATCCGAGGCCGCAAGCAAGCGGTGGGAGAACCATTCAAAGACTATCTCATCGAGATACGGCTACTCATGCACCATGCCGAGTACGACCTAGACACGGAGCTAGTGAGTGATCACCACTCCCATTGCCAACCCACGCGCAGCCTGTCGCCGACGTGGTCAAGCTGGACACGCCGCCTACGACTGTACCAACGCTTCGATCCTATTCTGCTGGGAATGTGGAAAGCGCGGCACTCGAACCGTCGACTGCTGCCGCCGGGCCACGTCGGGAAACGACACGCGTCCTCGACTGACACGGGATCAGCCGAGAACGACGTCTCCACAGACCCGCGACTAAGCAACCCACTACACGTGAACGACGGCCGAATAGTGGCGATAGTGACAATAGGAGGACAAACAACGGAGGCCACCATCGACACCGGGGCGTCCCGAAGTTTCGTCAGCGACAACCTGGCCCGACAACTAAACAACAACTCCAACCTGCAAGATGCATGCGTCCGCATACGCCTGGCTGACGGCTCAGTCAGAGAGATCACACAAGTTCTACTGGCGCACATCAAGCTGGATCAACGAGAGGTTCAAATCCAACTCCTTGTCCTACCAAACATGCTGGAGCAAGTTATAGTCGGCATGGACTTCCTATGTGCTATCGAAACGACGATCCAATGCGGCACCACGCTGCTAAAGCTACAAGATCGCCACCTCACGCCAACGCCACCGTCAGTTCGATCCAACCACGTACAAGTCACCGAACCCAGCACCAAGAAATCTAGGTCAACAGCGAACACATTTCCCCGACCTACCACAAAGAATACGGCACCCAATACCGCAACGGAGAATACGACCCCGAAACCAACCACAGCGAACACACGTCCCCGACCTACCGCAAAGAAGACGGCACCCAATAATGCAACGAAGAATACGACATTGAAACCAGCCACAGCGAAAGCGAACAACCGGCCCACAACGGAAAACACGAATGCGAAGCCAGCATCGGTAAACTGCAACCAAGCAAACGGGAAAACGAATCCCACGGCCACTACGGAACACCCGCGTCCTAAGCCAACCACAGGGATCACACATCCCAAACACACCACGAGGATCTCACACATGAGACAAGAATCAACACACGTGAACCAGGCGCTCGACACAGGAAGCCCAGGATCAAAACAAACTACGGGACACACGCACCCCGAACCCACCACAAGGATCTCACCCACGAGACAAACCCCAACGAACTGGAACCCGCTCTACACAGGAAGCCCAGGTCCAAGTTCAGCCACAGCGCACCCATGCACCATTCCCTCAACGGAGAAGGTGAACCCACGGACACCCTCAGAGACGACCACCAGCCCCGAACAACGACAACGACAACGGCAGCAACAGTGCAACAACCCAACCACGAGGGAGACAGCCACGCAAACCCCTTGCTGGTCGGGTCCAGCCATCGAACTAAGATCCACGGAACATCTCCACTCCGGAACCGGAATCTAGCCCGATGACCCCCGAAACACCGACCGCAGCCCTGTCGTACCCACGGCCGACGTCACCCCGATCTTCGCCAACCCACTGGAGTACCTTTCGCGTACTGACGTGCCCACTAGCGCCATGCACCATGCCATGCCTAACACCACGTCCGAAATCTTCGTCGCCCAACCAAGTCGTTGCTGCGAAAACAGAGTCGCCACTGTAACCCGCCTGGCCACACATCGTTCTGGAGACATTACGACCCAGGTATACCGCCAGACCGACGAAGCTACGCCACCCACGGCCAACGCTAGCCCGATCGTCGCCCACATAAGCGACTACCCAGGTAGGATCGAACCCCCAGCGCGTTCGACACAACCATCCTCCCAGAAGACCCAAGCCAGCCAAAGGACCCCGACACCCCCGATCTCACCAAACCCGATCCAGAACTGATCTCCGATCCCTGGCCGCCGGACATAGCGCCACAGATCCAAGAATTTCTGGACACGGAACTCCCAAAGTTCAATAATCTCCACGGGATAATCGACCCATCAAACAGAGGTACTACCCAAAGAACCCAGCCATGATGCGGATTATCGATGAGCAAGTCGACCAATTGATCCAAGAAGGTCTCATCGAACCCTCACGAAGCCCACACAGCGCTCCCATCGTACTCGTACGTAAAAGAACGGCAAATGGCGCATGTGCGTGGACTACCGACAACTCAACGCTCACTCTATTCCTGACGCATACCCACTGCCCAGAATCAACTACATCTTGGAGCGCCTACAGAACGCACGCTTCATAACCACCCTCGAACTGAAGAACGGATACTGGCAAATACCCATGGCCAACGGAAGTCGAGGAGCCACCGCCTTCACGGTCCCCGGCAGAGGTCTCTATCAATGGAAAGTGATGCCCTTCGGATTACACTCTGCACCAGCAACATTCCAACGGGCCCTTGATACCGTGATCGGTGCCGACATAGAACCCTACGCATTCGCATATTTAGACGACATTGTCGTCGTCGGACGAGACTTCAAGGACCACCTACACAACCTGGCAATAGTCCTCTCGCCTTCGAAAAGCGAACCTGCGGATAAACGCGGAAAAGTGCACCTTTTCCAAAACCGGATCAAATATCTTGGTCACGTCATCAGCGAAGAAGGTATCCACACAGACCCCGACAAGATTGCTGCCGTCAAAGAAGCCACCCACGAACCTAAAGGAACTACGTCAGTGCATCGGAATGGCATCATGGTACCGAAGATTCATTCCAAACTTTGCTACAGTCGTCCAACCAATGTCCCAGCTACTCAAGAAAGGACAAACATGGGCATGGACCGCAGACCAACAAGCGGCCTTCGACCAACTAAAGGAACTACTCACGACCGCTCCCGTACTTGCTTGCCCCGATTTCAACGTCAAGTTTTCACTACAAACCGATGCGAGTAACCTCGGAATAGGCGCCGTACTCACACAGGAGATCGAAGGAAAGGGACCAGGGCCCGTTACATTCATATACATATTCATATTCATAGCACTAAGTTACTTAGTCATATATTTATATATAATCAATACACCAACAACACAAACACAATACACCTGACACTGCCCGCGCGCCGATCGGGTTCTGCGGAAGCAACACGCGCGACCCAGTTTCCCCCGAATTTCAAAACTACACTCAGGTCATTTCCCGGTGCAACCGAGTCACTGACCAAAGTGCCAAATCTAGACTCAGCTCATTTCTCGGTGCAATTGAGGCAATGACCGGGTCGATGGCACAAGTGCAGAACTCGACACCACTTCCGTAACGACAAACTTGCGGACTCAGCCATCGAGATCGGCCTTAAATAGCCCGATCCCTCGATCAATCGAAGCAGTCCATCGCCTATCGTAAACAGTAACGGCAGTCCATCGCCTATCATAAACCAACACGGCAGTCCATCAGCCGAGCACCAAACGGCAGTACTAGCAATATAAAAAACCCAATATATATATAAACAAGAATAAAGACAAATCATAAACCTCAAAAGCTCAACGAAGTGTCGTCATTCCTTCGCCGAACGCGAATACAAATCAGGTGACCCAGAAACATATTGCCGCGCACACCAAAACTCAGGTGTCAGCGTTTTTCCCTTTCATCGCCCAGTGCGATTACCAAACTACCTACACGGTAGCCAGACTCGACGCCCGCTCCACTTTCGGTCTCACGGCCAAGCCCCGCCCTAAAGTTCCAGCGAACTACAAATTCCTTGTAGGGAAGAATCCTGGACAGACTGAGCCTACCTCAGCCTGAGATAGGTTTCTCACAAAATCTAATGAATTAGACGAGGGGAAGATATATTATATGTATGTGTTATGTAAAAATGTGAGTTTTTAGGGATGCTGCAAGTCAATAAATCAAAATATTTTCCATTTCAGAAAACCACTTCAACCTGGCGCTTGCTTTCGTAATGGCTATAAAATTCACAAATCACTTTTATCATAGTAATGCAAAACAAATATATACATATATCGTTCAACTATATAAATTAAAACATATTCTTTTCCACTTATTTTTTCTTTAATCTAAAAGATAAAACGGATGCAAGAATCTATGAAGTTTTTTTTCTTTTACTTTTTCTTGTTAGTCATTATTTACATTTTCACATTGACTTGAATTTTTCCGTTGTAAATGTCAATTATTGATGGTTATATTTGAAAATTACCGAACATATATTGCATAAAAACGAACGAATAAGGAAATTCCCAGATAGATGGTGGAATAACTGGTCAATTTTTGGATCGGCAAAACATTATGGACCATACCCGAAATGCTTAAAAAGCTAAAAAAGCATCAGGGATATAAAACACATCAATTAAAAAACATCTTATGACCATAAAATTAACAGAATTGTTGTAAAATTTCAACAAAGTGAAAAAACAGTTTCACTTTACTTTCAATTTGTTTGTGATTGTGTCCTCAATTCTAATAATTTTTCAAATTTCAATGTTTAAAGCTCAATACAAACCATACTGTTCAGGCAATTCAGTAGCGTTATCTCGTATTGTATCCCATTGGAAGATGAAGTAGAAATTGTAAAATGAATTTTAGAAACTACACTCTAAGTTAAGCTCCAGAATCTTCAATTGCCTTTTCTCTTCAACATAAGTTAAAAGCGCTTGTACTCGCACACTCGCATACAGCCCGAACACGAACCTTGATATTAAAACGCTCTCGAAGTGCTTGAAGAAATAGTTGGAGTGACTCCTGTATTGGATATGAATGTGCGCAGAAGCGTTTTGTTCCATCTCTCCGACCAATTGTGTTTCCCAAAGTTAAAAGGAACAATTAAAAAATAAAGTCGCCTGTGCCTTACCGGTGCGTTCTCATATTTGAGACTTGCACAAATATTTTAGCGCCCCGGGTGGATACGATTGAGTTAGATATCCTTGGAACTGTCGTGATAACGTTCTGGACACATTTTGGATTTGGAGTGGTCTTGGACTTGCCCACCATCAAGCAGCTCATTATTTGTTGGACATTACTGAAAGCCTTAACGTCGAGCGGGCCAGCTACTTGGATTTGGATTGGAATTGAAGTCGCCCACCGTCAAACATCTCATTCTTCGTTAAACAGCACTTAAAGTCTCAACGTAGAACGGACCATCTATTTGGATTTGGTATGAGAGAGTATTGCCAAAATAGTTTCCATCAAATGGCAAAGGTAATACAAATTTAAAAATAAAATCATAGCTATCGCTTCATTGGTCAGATTCTGGGTCTGCCATGGGCATATACTTGCTGACAGTACTAAGGTTCTCTCTCTTTTTTTCCATATCTTTCGTCGCGACGCGTCGCTAAGGCAAACATAGCCAGCATAGCGAAATGTATTGGAACATAGACAGCAGAGCATAGCCCACAAATTTAGCGCTGTCGCTATTACTGTTCGTTCTCTCTTCACATCTTTCGTCGCTAAGCCAAGCATAGCCAGCATAGCAAAACATGTTGGAACTAGCCAGCAGAGCCGAGACCTGAGCGCTGCCGCTATTACGGTTCGGCCATCCCAAGGCACGAACTCTTTTATGAACTTCTGTATATCTGTCTCTGTCTTGCCTCTCTTATCAGACATGGCGTCAAAGCTCTCTTAGTAGTGCGAGCGTAAAATAGGCCACGGAGCTTACGGATGGGATCACTTTGTGTATTATTTCATCATGATATCTTGCGTCGTTGAACTCCTACTCTTTCTCTCAACTGATCTCAACGTTAGAGCTAACTTTGCCGATCACGTACCTGAATTATTTCTAGTACTTAGCTTTTCTTACTCATTCTGTCAACAGTTCTTAGCGTTGGAGCTAACATAACCGACTCATTTGATTGATTTCTGGAAGCTAGTTCTTCTCAACTTTTCTCAGCGTTGCAGCTAGTAAAGTGATTTTCTGAGTGTTTGATAATTGAATACTTTATTTATTGGATTGGATTTTAAAGATTGGAACACTTAGTGGTGTTTCGAGCAGGAATACTTCTATTGTCGAAGAAGAGTAAAAAGGGATACTGACAACAGCAAAAGTGATACAAAATTACAAAATATCGTATAATCCATTTCAGCTGGAGTGTTGTTTAAGTATTTTAGATATATACGTAGATCTCGCATTCTCTTTGCAAATTCAAATGGACTGAAGTTTCAGAATTTAAAAATATCATGGAATTTCTTTCATGTCGAAAAATTAAATAATCGATTGAATTGTTTAGAAAACGAAGAATTAGATACTGTCAAAGCTGTACTGTCAAGGTGACAGATCAAAATTACTCCAAGTCTCCCGAAGCTTTAAAGCAGGTGTACGATAATGAGACTTGTTAAGTTACAGGCGCTACCGACTCCATCGCCAAGCCCTTTACGATAACTTATTGATACGGGGTCTGCCGTCAATGAGTCTTTACAATCAGTGGGGGATGAAAAGGGCATCCTCTTATTACACATCGTCATGTTCAAAGTTTACTGAAAAACTCGCTCTAGATGGGATGAAACTTCCGTTGTGGACGGATTGTGTAGCTGCACTTAATAAGAGTTTGTCAGCTGAAGAGTTTAATGCCGGGTGGTTAAGGAGTCGAAAGGGTTCTCAAGAGACAAAAAATAGGCAACCTGGAAAAATATCGCTGTGCAGAGTATGCACAAAGCCCACCACACATTAATGTATCGATATAATTCTGAATCCGGGCCGCAATCTCCGGCGGTCGGTCCTCAGAAAGCATTGAGTGCCGAAAATTCGAATGAATTATCTTCGAATCATGCTCGAATCAGGTAGTACCGGCGACAGCGGTGGTGGACATAAAAAATGGCTCTTGTCAGAGTAAGCCAGCCAGGGTGCTACTGGTTTAGGGCATGCAAGTAAATTTAATTACCGAGGAGCTTGCCCGAAGTTTAAAATTTAAACGCATTCGGCATAATATTAACTTATTGGGGATCGGAAAAGTTAGCTTAGCAGCGCACCTGGTGGTCTAAACAAGTGTTTCCTCTCGCGTGTATGAATTTGAAATAGCCACTGACTTCGTAATATTAAAATCGATTTCGTCATATTACCCAAATAAAGCTGTTCCATCAGACTCGTTGATATTTCCGACTGTTCTCCCACTGGCTGATCCAGGTTTCCATAAGCCCCAAAAGGCTGATCTCCTGCTAGGAGTTGATGCCTTCTTGACATCCTAAATTAAAACAACGAAATGCGCTATCTTTGCAAAATACGGTCATTAGTTGGGTAGTTTCTTGTCGCTGCACAGAAGTTCACGGTCCACAGAACCCTAAAGTACTGAAGTATGCACTATGCACACATCGCAAGAGTTTTGCCCTCTCGATGAGTTTGTTACGCGATTCTAGGAGTTGGAAAAATTTTCAACGTATGCCATGACAGACTCTACCCCAGAGAAAATGATTTATGAGAGTCTTTCGAAAAAATATCGTTCGCTTGCCCTCAGGTCTTCTTGGCATTAAAGTCAAGCCCAGTCAGTCTTGGATTTTCGTTCGAAACTGCAAAAAAGGGGTTCGTTGGAAAGATGACTGTCAAAAATGCCCTCCTGAAATCAATTTGTACCAATTGCATTGAAGAATATGTTGACCAAGGCCACATGTAACAAAATCATGGTTTCTCAGACGCGTCGACACGAGCCTATGGCTGTTGACTGTATGTCCGAATGGTCGACTCAAGTAGAGTATCAGTAAGTTTACTAACTGCAAACTCAAGGGTGGCCACATTAAAAAGAAAAATAATGCCTAGATTGGAGCTATTTGCAGCGCATTTGCAGGCCAAACTTTGAGAAGAAGTGAGTAGCATTGTATCCAATTGTGTTGCAGAATTTCAAGACATAAATTCATCAGCTGTGAGGCGACGCTCGCCGAGAATGCAGTGCCGATGTCCTGCTATGCGTTCATTTCTTCCACAATAAGGCTGCAAACATAGTGCGCGCTGAGACGAAGACGAAGATGAAGACGAAGCTGAAGACAAATTGCTTGCGTTGCGAGTAAGCTAATAGGTTGCACAGTGCAAGAAGAATTGGTTGCGCTCTTGTAATGTTAGTCGCAATGGATTTCTCATCAGATGATGACCTGCTGATTGAGCAAAGTTTATTTTTTAAATTAAAACGTAAAAAGTAAATGAAAAAATGCACCCTATAAATCTGGGAAGAAAAGCATTTGGCGAATTTCATCATTTGTTTGATGAGCTGCGCCAAGATGAGCAACAATTTGTGCAATATACTAGAATGAAAATGAGCACATTTGATTACATTTTAATACAAATTGAATCACTTATTATTAAAAATTTGACTAATTTTAATAAAACCCCAAATATGCCTGCTGAAAGGCTAATTGTGACGTTAAGGTAAAAAATTATTTAAAATATATTTAGTTTTATTCATTTTATTGATTTTTAGTTTTCATTTAATTACTTGTTTATTTACTGTCTTAACTTAATTTGAAAATGTAATATTTCCTGATGTAACAAAAGTGCTCGGTTTCTGTGGGGATAAAGCATTATCAGAATATTGATTTGATGAAGATTCAAGTATAGTCGGTGATGGTACAGATATATAAATAGCTTGGTTCTGAATATTTTGTAAATAAAAAGAGCGCCCCACGTACGCCCCATGTACGCGTGATTATAGACCGAATTTTGCATTTTCATTCTGCACAAAAGCATCGTTTGCGGATCCATTTTTTTTAACATGTGGCAATAGGCCAAAAGCCATGTCTTCATCGTCGGGCGCAATCTTGTACTTTGTTTTCTGTTCTAACAGCTCCAACTTCTTTTTTTTGATGTTGAGCATTACACCTTCTATGTTATTATGAAACCGTTTAAGATTTCTAGGAGGATGATGTGTGGAATATACATTTGGTATAATTAACTCAAAATGGAGAATATTATGGAAGCCAATTGAAACGACACCATCTAACGCAGAAATTACTATTAAAGCAATTTGTAAACTGCATAATACAATGTTAGATTTAGAAGATGTGGACACGCACATGAACGAGGGACAAAAATTTATCAGCAACAAACCAAAAAAGATATTGGAAAGTTAAAAAAAGAGGTCGATTAATCAGAGACACGTTCCGTACTTATGTTTGCAGCCATAGAAATGCTGATAGTATTAAAATTTTCAATTTTATTATTATTTCATTATTGGTTCTGAATATTTTGTAAATAAAAAGAGCGCCCCACGTTGTACGCGTGATTATAGACCGAATTTTGCATTTTCATTCTGCACAAAAGCTTCGTTTGCGGATCCATTTTTTTAACATGTGGCAATAGGCCAAAAGCCATGTCTTCATCGTCGGGCGCAATCTTGTACTTTGTTTTCTGTTCTAACAGCTCCAACTTCTTTTTTTTGATGTTGAGCATTTCACCTTCTATGTTATTATGAAACCGTTTAAGATTTCTAGGAGGATGATGTGTGGAATATACATTTGGTATAATTAACTCAAAATGGAGAATATTATGGAAGCCAATTGAAACGACACCATCTAACGCAGAAATTACTATTAAAGCAATTTGTAAACTGCATAATACAATGTTAGATTTAGAAGATGTGGACACGCACATGAACGAGGGACAAAAATTTATCAGCAACAAACCAAAAAAGATATTGGAAAGTTAAAAAAAAAGAGGTCGATTAATCAGAGACACGTTCCGTACTTATGTTTGCAGCCATAGAAATGCTGATAGTATTAAAATTTTCAATTTTATTATTATTTCATTTTGATTAAAATTAAATAAATTACTTACCATCAACATTCAAGTCGTTTGAAATTTCGTTCCAATGTTGGTCAATTATTTGCCTATTGTGGCAGAGTTTGTTTTGCTGGTCCCATAAACAGCTTTTTTTTAAATACTGCTGCAATTCCTCGTTAATTGCAGACATTTTCACAAAACATATGCGTCCATCAAATCACAAACTACAACTAAATTTTAACATGCTCGGCGCCAAAGCAGAGACAGAAAAACAAAAAAAGCCGTAAAATAGCAAGCGATTCGTCTTCAAAATCAGTACAGCAGCGTTTGAAGCTGATTGCTTCCGTTTCGTCTTCATCTTCGTCTCGGCGCGCACTATGCTTGCGGGCGAGCGAATTCATATGATTTGTTCTGCACTGTTTTTCGTCTTCAGCTTCGTCTTCATCTTCGTCTTTGTCTCAGCGCGCACTATGTTTGCAGCCTAAGCCAAAGCTGCTGACACACATAATGGGTAACCTACCCGCCGATCAATTTCATGGCAGTAGACCCTTTGAAGCAAGCGAAGTGGATCTCTGCGGTCCGGCCACGGTGTCCCCTGGTATTCGTGGAAAGCAACCTATAAAAATGTATACAGCAGTTTTTGTCTGCCCCCAGTTTTGGATAATAGGCTTGGTCGTCAAGACCATTCCAGGGAGTGATGCAAAGGTTCTTGTGGCCGTCGTCAGAACCAAGTCAGGTGTATATATGCGTTTTGTTCATCGCCTTGCACCGATTCCGACTAATTGAACCCTACAGGTTGTTAAAATGGCCAGTGTTCAAGCAATTAAATTGCATGATCTCGTCTTAGATCACATAAGAAGATAGGTTAGGTCCGGTATCTAGGGAGGTTTCGCGAACCATCGCGAAATAAAGAGCATCAGCCTGTCTAGAGGCATGTTTGCCAGGTTATCCAAGTCCTTGTGAAAGGCGCTGACGAGTATTCGGAGACGCCTTTCCATGAGTGCAGGACAACCACAGAGAAGATGCTGGATGCTTTCTATTTCCTCTTCGTCCCTGCAGCTGCGGCAGAAGTCATGGTGGGGCAATCTGTACCTAGTGGCCATGTGGCCGATGACACCCCGTTATAACTCCCGTCAGTGTTCGCACCTGACTCTTCCTGAAACCTAGAAGAGTCTTAGTGCGTTTAGGGTCATAGTGGGGCCAGAGCGAGCGTGAGATCTCACAGTTGGGTGTTGTGTTCCACCGTCTGTCTGATCTCGTTCTAGCTCGACCCATCATCTGCGAGATGATGTCTCGCAGCGGCCTCCGTATTTCGCTGACTGCGTCCGCCAGTGGCTTCCGATCTTTTTCTGGCACACTCGTCCGCACTCTTGTTGCCCGCGATGTCGGTGTGACCCGGGACCCACGTGAGTGTGATTGAGTGCGCCCTGATCCGGTTAAGTGCGTCCGCCGTATCACGTACGAGTCTGCTCGTGACTTTACAGGAAACCAGGGCTTTGATAGCAGCTTGACTGTCAGCGCAGATGGCTATGTTCCTCGGAGGTGTCTCCAAGGTGTATATCAACTTTGCCGCTTGCCATACTGCGTATATCTCCCTCTGAAATACACTGCACCAGTCTGGTAGTCTTAGGGATATGTTGTTTGCTAATTTTTCAGAGAAGATTCCAGCTCTTGTTCCTTCGACTGTCTTTGACCCGTCAGTGAAGATGGAGAGCATGTTCTGCCCAAGGGCAGCGTTACGCATCCATTCCTCTCTGTCCGGTATGTGTCCTTTAAAATTTCTTTTCCATGAAAACTCTGAGACACAGTAGGAGCGACTTCACCCGTTCCACTTTCTTCCTCAAAGAGTATTGTGGCGTGGCCATAAGGCGATGGCTTGAAGAACCGCGCGGCACTTAAGGGGGAGGTCTATGGGATCCAGGTCTAGAATGGTATCCAGAGCAACCTGTGGGGTGGATTTGAGAGATCCGGTGACCCCAAGGACTGCCGTCCGTTGGACTCTGCGGAGGTTCTCTGGGTGGGATTCGGTGATGGCCGCTTCCCATCACACCAAGATTTCGTACGTCAGAATGGGTCTTATTACCGCTGTATACATCCAATGGATGATGTGCGGTTGTAAGCCCCATGTTCGCCCAAAGGTCTTCCTACAAATGTAGAAAGCAGCCATTGCCTTTTTCTTCCTTTCTTCCGTGTTTCTCTTCCAGGAGAGTTTGGAGTCTAGGATGACACCAAGATACTTGGCTTCGTTCGATAACTCAGGCGTCGTTCCACCAATTGCTGGTCGTTTGAAATTTGGTATCTTATATTTTCGTGAGAACAACACCAGTTCTGTTTTCTGGGGATTAACCCCCAGACCGTTCTGTCGTGCCCAGCTAGCGCTCGTTCCCAGTGCAGATTCCAGAAGGTCACTGATTGTGGGTAGGAACTTACCCTTTACCAGTATCAATAGATCATCCGCATAGGCCACGACCTCATATCCACTCCTCGCCAACTGAAGAAGAAGGTCGTTGAGGACTAAGTTCCACAGGAGAGGGGATATAACCCTCCCCTTCGGAGTACCTCGTGTGACAGTCTTCCTTGAAGAGGAGGTGCCCAGTGCTAATCGTTCTGCTCCTGAGAACGCTGTCCAGCCATATGGTTACCGTCGGGTGTGTGCCAATCTTGGTCAGTGCGGCCGTTATTGACTCGACCCTGACGTTGTTGAAGGCTCCATCTATGTCTAGGAAGACCGCCAAAGCATATTCCTTATGGCTGAGAGTCTTTTCGATACTCCCCACAACTTCGTGTAGTGCGGTCTCAACGGATCTACCTTTGAGGTAGGCGTGCTGAGATCCGCTGAAACTTTTCTGTCGAGCTTAGTTCTTATGTATAGATCAATCAGCCTCTCCATCGTTTTCAGCAAAAATGAGGAGAGACTGGTGGGTCTGTAGTTTTTTGGAGAGATGTGGTTTATCTTCCCGGCCTTGGGGATGAAGCCACTCTTACCTCTCTCCATGCTTGGGGGACGTACCCAATTTGGAGACATCCTTCGAAGATTTTCTTCAGACATGGTAGCAGGGGCAGGCAAGCTGCTTGCAACATGGCTGGTCGTATATCATCCGGCGCCGGTGACTTGTAGGGACCGAAGGGTTTAATGGCCCAGATAATCTTGTATGGTGCCATAATTTCTCGTATGAGATCCTCAGTTTCCTCTCCCTGGTGTGGCTCAGTTTCGTTGATATCGTTGGATTCGTCACCGGTAACATCTGAGCATCCCGGGAAGTGGGTGCTCATGAGGAGCTCTAGTAATTTTTGGCAGCTTTGGCTGCGGAGCAGGCCAGGTGTGGTTGGCGCCCTTGATAGGACCCGTCGAAGCATTGAGGCCTCGGTGGTACCATCTATGGCATCGCAGAAGGCAGCCCATGACTCCCTTTTCGCCTGCCTACAGGTGTACTTGTAGGTGTTAAAGCTGCGGCGATATTCGGACATCCTTCATGGCGGTCAGGATCTCTGATTCTGCCTTCAGCCAGTTAACGTCCGATATCTTCCTTTCCGGGTGGCTTCGGTCGATAATGGCTGTCTGCAGCTCAGGCGATGATCCTAGGCTGGCCAGAATGTCCTCTGGTTTCGCCTTCTTCGGCTCGGAAGCTCTAATGGAATCATCCGTCCTCTGCCGCTTGAACCTTGGATCTCGACCAGTCGGTTCCACCGTTGCCTTCAGAACAGAAGGCGTTAGTGGTACCTTGGTGCTTGCCGTGTTCTGCGGCTGAGGTATGGTCTTCCCCTTCTGCTTCCCAGATACTTTCTTCCCCTTTCTCCCTCGCGCGTTCGCAGACAATGACGTTGAGGGTTGGTCCACCATCGTCTTCGTGCCAGCTGCTGCTGACGGTGAAAACGACGGCTAAGGGTCCTCTGCCACCGTCGTGTGTGCGCTTGGGGAAGTCTGGTCTCCGTTGGCAGGAGCGACTCCGTTCAGCCGCTCGTACCTCCGCACGTTCTGTTCATGCTTCTTTCTCCTAAGCTCCTTTCCCTCGCGGTCAACGTTTCGGTGGGACATTGGCGTATACCACGAAGGTAATTTACCGATGCCCTGTATCCCGAAAACCGTTTGCATCGGGTCTGAGCCTCCTCATCTGTCCCAGGTAGTGGACCCGAGTCGACTTGTATGTTGGGAGCCGTGACTTTAGGCTCCGCCTTCTGCAGCTCCTCGCTGTGTCCAAAGGGAGAGAAGGCCTTAGCCAACTCTGCCTCCGACACTGAGCGGCCAGTGAAGACGAAGCTACCGTCGCTGGTTTCCGGTTCCAGGTCCTCTATCGTCCCTTTTTGCCTGCGGATCCTCTTTTCGCTTGTGGCACTACACGATTTGACAGACAAACACTCCACTGCCATTTTGTGTTTCCTGCAGTCACAGGATATCAACGCCGGGGGGCCTGCGTTCGCACCCCCAATTCCGCCGGTACTGGGTCTCCGACTCCGTGCACCGTAACTGTTAAGTCGTTAGCGGACATTGCCCCATTAAGTGCGCTTTTGAGCCCTACCGCCGGGGTGAACTACTGTTAGCTTCAGCGCTCGCCCTTGACCTGCCCGGCTTGGTTGGCCCTTCTGGCAGCATGCGCTGCCACCGGTATAGCTCTCGGGTTCCTTACGCTTTCTAAGCCCCCTCATCACGGCCAGATGGTAGTTCTCCGAGGCGGAGCCCATTGGATTCTATTAGAGGATTTTATATCCATTGGGTACTTGCCCACTTGCTGTGCTGGGCATTGGGGTCCGTACCAATTAGAAATTGCTGGTTCTTGCGGACGGTTTCCGCCACATGACTCTGTAGCTCTTCGGGTGGTGTGTGTCTATCGCATTCCTTGTAGAAAAAAACTACCAGAAGGTGCTTTTCGCTGTCTATCACCACCAAAGTCGGGTCAACTGTGCTGTAATGAGACATAAAACAAGCATGGATTCCTTTCTGTATAAGTACGGCGGTTCTGTTCCTGCTAACTGATGTTGAATGGAATAAAAAGAACATAGATAGATTGCTCGTCTTGCGGAACATATCATCGTCGACTTACCGAATTATCATGTGACAACGGCGTTCCCTTCTATTATAAGATCACTTCTATTATCGCGTCTGCATCAGTTTTTCAATAAAGGCCGTCTGGCTGAAACTGGTGGAGGACCTCACAACTTCTGCGTTCTTGAGTGCTCTCAAAAGCACTACCATTCCCCGATGCATTTTGTCGGACATTGCCGACCAATTTTTGCGAGTTGGAACCTTATGCTGCCGTTTATAAGAGAGGAACATCGTGCTGAAGTTCGTAAACATTGCATCAACAACAGATTTGATTAGAGACCGTCTATTTCGCCATATTGCGGGGGCTTATGCGAGAGGGCAGTGAAGACCGCCAAACAGCATTTCCATCCCTCCGTGGGATGGTCACTATTTGGCTTTGATAAGCTGCAAACATTGGTTTGCCAAACTCAGGCTTTGTTTAGATAAAAAGCCTTTAATAGCTCTAAAGATAGTCAATCATCCCGTCTCTTAAACATGTCTTATACATATTCTTTTAATATTACATTTCTCTCATATTGTGTCGCGCTCATTTAAAATCTCGCTATCAGTGCCTACACGCAGTGACATATACCCTTACCTTGCATTGCCTCGCATTACCTTGCATTGAAGTCGAGCGTGCAACATTTCGCAGTACATATTTTGGACAGGTTTTTGGAAAGGCTGTGGAAAAAAAAGAGTTTCTTCTTATCGTTAAAATAAATTGATTTAGGAAACACATGAAAATGTTTTAACCGAAATAATCTGGCCGAAGCTTTCCCTTCGTGCTCTTCCGTTAGTGGAAATACTGCCTCTAAGACTCAAAAAAGGCGATATATTCTTTATCGCGTGGTTAGCAGGATAAGAGTATTTACTGTCCAGGAGATAAAAATATTGCAGAAACAATTGAACGATTTGGTAAGGAACAGGACTACCAGACTCGTTCGTAACGCACAATTTTAAACGACGAAGGATGATAAGTCATTTGCAGACTATTAAGGAACTGGTTAAATGTTACGAGCCACAAGATGGGACATTATTTGTTGACAGCAGCAAGGAAAATTTAAAGGATGTTTTGGTACACAATGGAAACCAAAACCCGTCTGTTCTCATCGCCCATGCTATAAGTATGAAAGAAACTTATAAAACATATAAACATATGGTTAGGTTAGGTTAGGTAGTATTGGCTATCGGCTGTCCTAAGCCCGACACACATAGGCCGGTTTCGGCCCGTTGTGGTACCATCGAATCATATTTCCCTTCCCTGCTGTGAGAGACATCCTGTCAGCAATTATCCCATCCGGCTGCGCTAATAAAATTCGCTATCTTTCTGGGACACATATTGGACATTAGTGATATGTCTGTGAAAAAGGGCGAGCTCAAGTGTTGTAGCCTTCTTCTACTGAGAGCCGGGCAGGAGCAGAACAGGTGCTCCACTGTCTCCTCCTCTTCCTCATCTCTACAGTTGCGGCAGTAATCATTATATGGGGCTCCCATCCTTCTGGCTTGGGTTCCTATTAGCCAGTGTCCCGTGAGGGATCGAATGACCGTGCTGCACCTTTTTCTGCTTAGCTTGCAGAGCTCGGTGGTGCGCTTCTTGTTTATATTGGGCCACGTTTGTCGCGTGATGCGACATCGTGGTGTGTTTTGCCACCGACTGTCGTCTAGTCGCATGAATTGCTCTTTTTATGATGAGCTTGCAGGTGGCCATAGGCATACATGTATCCTCTTTGTCGTGGAGAAAGGAGGTGGTAGTGCCAGCTCTGGCCAGTTCATCTGCTATGCAGTTACCTTCAATGTCCTGGTGACCCGGGACCCATATCAGGCTAATAGCAAACTGCTGGGCCATCTCGTGAAGAGATTTGCGGCATTTTGCTACATGGGCCGAGTTTGATGTAATCGCATTAAGTGATTTGATCGCAGCTTGGCTATCACTGTAGATGTTTATATGGGTTGCCGAAAAGGCAACTGATTGGATGCAAATCAGAGCTTCCCAGATCGCTGTGACTTCCCATTGGTCGGAGTCTCTAAGACGAATTGCTGCCATGAGTGCCTGAGCCTTACCTGCGGGGTCAGGACTCTGGAGGCACAGGACAGCGTTTAGAGCATCATTCGGAGTGGTGCGAAGTGCTCCACTGATGCAGAGTGCGGCAGTTCTTTGTACCTTGCCGAGCATTTTGGTGATGGACTTTTTGATAGGGCCGGCCACCACACCGTGACTCCGTAGAGTAGTATTGGTCTAACTATTGCTAGATATATCCATTGGACTATACTTGGGTTAATGCCCCACCTTAGACCAATGGCTTTCTTTGCAGGTGTAGAGAGCTATCGTAGCCTTCTTCACTCTTTCTTTGATGTTTAGGTTCCAGTTGAGCTTACTATCAATTACCAACCCCAGGTAACTAGCAGTATCGCTGAAGGATAGCCTGCATTCGTTAAGCATTGGAGGGCTAAGGGGGGGAATCTTGTATTTACGAGAAAATAATATAAGTTCCGTTTTTGAGGGATTTACTCCCAGACCGCGCGATTTTGTCCAGTCTGACAGTTTCGCGAGTTTTGCAGACATTAGGTCGCAGAGTGTTTGAGGGAATTTTCCCGAGAATATTATGGAAACGTCATCCGCGTATGCCACAACTTTGCAGCCCCCCCCATCCAGGTCACACAGAATCTTGTTGACTGCTATGTTCCATAGAAGGGGAGACAGAACCCCCACCTTGCGGTGTGCCTCTGTTGACATACCTTGACTGAGTGGACGACCCCATCGACGACGTCACCGTCCTGCATATTAGCAATTGATCGATAAGCGTTGCCAAGTGATCGTCCACCCCCAGGCTCGTCAAACCTTCCGTGATGGCTCTTGGTATGACATTGTTGAAGGCTCCCTCGATATCGAGAAAGGCAATTAGGGAATATTCCTTTGAATAAAGGGATTTTTCCACCGAAGTAATTACCTCGTGAAGTGCCGTTTCTGTGGATTTTCCTTTCCTGTAGGCATGTTGTGCGTCTGACAGCATCTTTGGATTTATCGTAGTCCTTAGATGTAGCCCTAGTCTCTCAAATGTCTTGAGGAGAAAGGACGACAGACTGATTGGTCTGAAGTCCTTTGCGGTGGAGAGCGAGGCTTTTCCCGCTTTGGGAATAAAGACAATCTTTGCCTTAAGCCATGCGTCAGGAATTTTCCCTACTATGAGTATCTTGGAAAATATACTTTGAAGCCAGTTGGTTGCCATGTTTCCTGCCTTTTTGTAGTTGGGCTGGGATAATCATGTCAGGGCCTGGTGATTTAAACGGGTTGAAGCTGTTTACTGCCCAGCTGATGTTCCGTTTCGAGAGGATGTGTGCCATCGAGGTAACCGAGCCCACTATAGCTGAATGGGTCGGCTCCATGGTTGTACATCCGGGGAAGTGAGTTTCTAGTAAGATGTGTAGGGACTCCTCACTGGAGCTAGTCCACGTACCATCGTTACGTTTTGAGGTATCCCACTGAGGTGGTAGTTTTTTTGAGAGGATCTTACGCAGCCTTGCTGCCTCCGATGTTTCCTCTATTTCTGAGCAAAATTTTTGCCACGAGGCCCTTTTTGCCTTTCTTGTTTCTTTTTTGTAGAGGGCTAGATTATTCTTGTAGTCGTCCCAGTGTACCTCCTCGTTGGCGCTTTTGGCTTTGTTAAAGAGAGCCCTGCTACTCTTACGTAGGATATCTATTTCTTTTGACCACCATGGGGGTTTCTTTTTCCCCCTCGGTTTTGGAGCGGGGCATGCTGCCTTAAATGACTTGTTGCATGCTTCCGTGAATGTGTCCACTAGACGATTTAAGTCATCTTGAGTGTCCGGGCACCGTGGTGCCGTGATGGGGAGCAATTCCTCCATTTTTTTTAATATATCTATCCCAGTTGGCTTTCCTGGGATTGATGAAATCAATTCGTTTTGGGCACTCGAGCCTCATGATTGTCTCAATGTACCTGTGGTGGTCAGAGAAGGAATGGTCCTCTAGGACTTTCCAGCTCTCGATTAAGTCTGACATTGCGTGAGACACTAGAGTGAGGTCAATGACCTCCTGTCGGTTCTTTATAATGAATGTGGGGTCGTTACCCCGATTACAAATAACCATATTAGAGTCAAGGATAAAGCTTAATAGTGACTCACCCCTCGCATTTGTGTCCGAGCTCTCCCATTGTGTGTGGTGAGCGTTGGCATCGCAGCCTATTAAAAGGCCTATGTCCGAACTTTCGCTTTCGCTGGTTAGCGCGTGTATAAGTTCTCCTGGAGGATCGCTTTCCTCGTGCGCCATATAGGACGACACCAACCTCAGCTGTGTTCCTTGCAGCTCTAGGCTAACTGCCGTGTTGTCGCCGTTGCTATAGTTATGGAGCAGAAAGATATTAAGGTGCTTTCTAGCAAGAATACAGGTGCGAATTTTACCTTCGTTTTGAGCAGCGATTAGCTTGTACTCCTTCATCGCTAATCCACAGACCTTGTCACCAACTACCCAAGGCTCCTGGATTAGGACCTGGATGGAGATTGATTTGCAGTACCCGAAGGCACATCATCAGGTTTCTCCACCACTGTAATGTCGGCGTCAGTGTCGTCGACGATATCGTCGTCCTCCCGACACATGGCCTCAAAATTCTGCATCAGCATGGTATCAGAGGAGTAGCCGTCCAGCTCCGGCTCCAGCTCGCAGTCGGGTGCTTCGATCTCCAAGGCAGCCTCCTGCTCGACTGGGTTGTCGACAGGACGCGCCTCGGCCGCTGCATCCGACTTGTACACCTTTATGGTGACTGAACTAAAGCCGAAGTTCAGCTCTCCTCTAGCTGCCTCTATCGGGGCCAGCGACTCCTTATTGAGGACGACCACCGCTTGGTTCGTGGGGCCTGTCGTCCTTTCCACCTTCACTACCTTCCAGTCCGAGGACAGAAGGAGTGGGTTGCATCGCTGCAACATCTTGAGGATACGGTCTGGCTCCTTGAAGGAGGCAGGCACCCACACTCTAGCCCTGGGTCTACTGGCCACCTCGCTCCAGTCTACAGCGACCAGCTTCGCCCCTGGGTAGACCTCTCCGACTTGTGCTACCGCTGCTTTATAGAGCTGGACGGATCGCGCGTCTTCGCAGGCGATGATTTTGATGGTGATGGTTTATATAAACATATAAAACTGATAAAAAATATAAATATAAAATATAACCAGTGTAAAGATAGCGTGCAACTTGAAAGTCTTGCCATGTTAACGGGATTGCAGGATGGTTAATCAAAATAAAGCTGATTTCTCTGCCTATCGGATAGTATGGCTAGAACAGGGCATTACTCAGGAAAGCACTGCCCTAAACGGGACGCATTTTTACAATTGCAATTTACAAAATGCTTCTTTCGTGAAGCTTGAAGACTATATTTTACCACCATTGCATATTTAGTTAGGGCTAATGAAACATTCTATCACTAAATAAGGAAGGTAAATCGATGGGCTACCCAAAAACTTGTTTTCAACGTCTGTCGCTGGCAAAAGTGAATTTGCGATTTTTGATGATCTTGTATTATTAGATAAACATTTAACGTTTGAATAAGAATAAGTTGTAATAGCGAACCAAGACATCCGTCTTGGTTCAAGTGATTTTATTGAATGATCATTGGATCTTTTACATAAAGGGTTCTTAGCTAGGGCCGCGTAGCTGCGCTGTCGGAGACGCCGGCAGCGGAGCGGCCGCTTATGTTTATTCGTTTTATATGCCCAGCACTTCTAAGAGCGGGGGGCGCGAGGGGAATATGCACATGCTTGTGTGGATCATATTCAAGTGCCGTCGGCTATGCTATACATGCCGACGCTGCACTAATGTAGTACCAGGCATATATGTGTGATCGTATTTCGTCGCACTGAATATGCCTGGGAATGTTTATTGCATAAACACTGCAACAAAGTTTTACAGTGTGTTCCCTTTTAAGTACTCTTGGTACAGTGGGTATTGGCTATATATGCATACTACAGTCTCAAATTCAGGTAACAACTGGAAGGAAAAGCAGCCTTAAACAAATTCTGATTGGCAAAAACAAACTTTCTTCGTAACACCTAACTGAGAATACGTTGAGCGACTATATGTGGGATCTCATATGAGAATCTGACTCTTATGACAAAGAAAGATAGGAAACAAATAAGTAAAGCAAGCAGTAGCAAACCAAATTGATAACCTATCTTAAAAAATTTGTAGCAAAAGGAAACTGACAAACCTTCATTATTTTCTTAAAAATTACTGAAAACACTGCAATTTACTGAATGTTGTATGGGGTAGGGCCTGAAATCATTTATCTTAAAAATGTATGGAAAAGATCCTTGGTATCGGAGAGGTCCGAAATGTCCGTAAGGAAGGGGGCTCCAAGGAACCGTAGTCTACGGTTTCCCACAGAAAAATTGGTGGACCGACTCCTCCTCTTCCTTGTTCCTGCAACTTCTACAGAAGTCGGATCGACAGCCTTGCAGCGTGTGTGCCGATCTGCCAGTGCCCCGTGATAGCTCGGATAACTGCGGAGCAATTGCTCTGCTGAGTTTGTATAGCTCTTCCGAGAGTTTTTTCGAACGATTTGGCCAGATCTGTCTTGAAGTTTTACTTGTTTTACTCGTGCGCTATTAACCTGCAAGTTGCAAAAGCATCGCTACTTGCTCCCTCTCCGGTAGGAGAGGTATGATAATGCCCTGCCTAGCTAGCTCGTCGGCGGCATCGTTTCCATTAATGTCCCTTTGTCCGGGGACCCATATTAGGAAGACATCCAGCTGCTCTGCGGTCTCATTTATAGACCTACTGCAGTCGTTGACGGTCGCTGTTGAACTCGTCGCAAAAGACGCCCCCACCACGCGGCCGTCTAACTTTGAGCCATCATTGTATAAGTGTATCGCGTTTACAGGTCCAGGTTCGCCCCTCTCCCAGTGTTCCCTAAGCGGGATGGATACTTGGAAAGGCCTCGAGAGATAGTCACTAGGGATGCAGCAGTCTGTTTTGTTAGGGTCCCGAGTGGCTGACCGCGGATATTTTTTACATGTTGGATTCTCTCATTCTGAGAGCGGAGAGTGTTGCAACATTTACCCCATAAGTTCTACAGGTAGAAGCTACAGCATGCTATCGAGGGCTTCGCTTGGGGTAGTGCGTATTTTGCCTGTTATTCAAAGCTCTGCCATGCGTTGGACTCTTGTGAGTTTATTGAGACAAGTTTTCTTGTCCAGCGCTGGCCACCAGACTCCTCCGTACATCAGGATTGGTCGTATGATGGCGGTGTATAGACATCGGACTATATACAGGGTCATGCCCCATTTCAGTCCGATAATTTTCCTGCAGGTGTAGAGGGCTAGTGTGGCCTTCTTCACCCAGTCCTCTTTGCTCAATTTCCAGTCGAGCTTCCAGTCGAAGATAAGACCAAGATACTTGGTGTGTTCGCTGAAAACTAGCGGCTCTCCACATAGTTTTGGAGGGTGAGTGTCGGAACCTTTTACTTCCTGGTGAATAGTACTAGTTCCATCTTAGATGGGTTAGCACCTAGCCCACATTTGTCTGCTCATTGTGACAGCTTTGTGAGAGTGCTTGTCTTGCACTCGCATAGGGTCTGTGGAAACTTCCCAGAGAATGCTATAGCGACATCATCAGCATACGCCACCACGCGGCGTTGTGCCTCTGCTGACAAACCTGGTGGACGTTGATGTCCCCCATGAGGCCTCAACGGTCATTCATTGCAGCATCTGATCGATGACACTCACCGTCCGGGACAAATAAAAGTAACTGTCAAAAATAATTCAAGGACGGTTTCAAAAATACACGTCCTTTTTGTTTGCTTTGATTACAATATGGCAGTTGAGAATGGCAATTCCATTTTTTCAACCTTCCAAACGGTAGCGGTCTGCGTTTCCCAGGGCAGGGCAGAGACAGAAGAGGTGGTGGACCGAATTCTCCTCTTCCTCGTCCCTGCAACTTCTACAGTAATCGTTTAAGGGATTGACAGTCTTTTGGGAGAGCATTGTACTCTGCTGAGTCTGTATAGAACTTCCGAGCGTTTATTCGAGCGACTTGGCCACATCAATCTGGAAATTTTACAAGTGATGGTCCATCGCCTGTCGGCAAAAACCTTGAAGGTTTCGTGCGTTTGCAGCCTACACATAGCCAAGGGCATCGCTACTCGCTTCCTCTCAATAGAAGAGGGTTGGTTCGTTTACATCAATGTCCCTGCATCCCTCATCTACAGACATGCGGCAGTCGTTGAGTTCGACGAATTTAAGCCAAGTGCCTTGACAGCGGCTTTGCTGTCTGAGAATATGCACACTGAGTGTCCGCTAAGGTGAGTTTGCAGAAGATAGAGATAGTCTCATTGAATGCGACGACCTCTACTGTTTAAATTCTCTCATTCTGAGAGTGGAAAGTGTTGCAACTTTATTCCCCACTAGTTTTTCAGGAAGAAGGTACAACATGGTATCGAGGGCTTCGTGCTGAGTGTGATAGGCCACGTTTTCTTGTCCAGGGCTGGCCACCAAACCACTACTCCGTACATCACGATTGGCGGTATATAGCCACCAGTGATGGCTATATACGGGGCTTGCCCCATTTCAGTCCGATGGTTTATTTGCAGGTGTAGAGGGCCGCTGTGGCCCTGTTCTTTTTTCTCACTTTCCAGTCGAGCTTCCTATCAAGGATCAGTCCAAGATACTTGTCGTGGTTGCTGAAAACTAGCGGCTCTCCACATGGTTTTGGGGAGGTGAGTGTCGGAACCTTGTACTTCTTGGTGAATAGTACTAGTTCCATCTTAGATGGGTTAGCACCTAGCCCCCATTGTGACAGCTTTGTGAGAGTACTTGTCTTGCCCTCGCATAAGGTCTGTGGAAACTGGAGAGGACTCCGCTCTACGGGGTGCCTCTGCTGACAAACCTGGTTGACGTTGACGTCCCCAGTGAGGCCTCAATTGAATCCTGCATTGCAGCATCTGATCGATGACACTCACCGTCCGGGAAGCAATCCCCATGTCAGTCAGTGCTCCCGTGATGGCAGACGGAATGATGTTGTTGAAGGCTCCTTCTATGTCAAGAGGGTATATTCCCCACTGCTAAGGTACGACTCGATTACCAATGTGATCACATGTAGGGCCGTTTTGGCGGTTCTGAAATCTTCCCAAGTTCTTTGTTGTATGTTGACAGACTGACCTTGTACTCGCTTCAGTTCTGCTCATCGCTGAGAGCTTTCGCTTTGTTGAAGAGATTTGTTTACCAGGTGGACACACTCCGCATTGACAGCATTGCAGGCGTCGGTAAAAACTTTTACCAGACGAGTCATAGTCTCCCATGAGATATCTGGGGGGGTGGGGACTCAAGGAGAGTTTGGCAAAGGTAGTCCAAGTAGCGGTTCCAGTTTGTCCGCCTTAGGTTTCGCAATTTGATTGGACTCGGTATCGAGAATGTGAAGACAGTTTCCACGTACCCGTGGTCCGAGAAGGAATGTTCTTCAAGGATACTCCAGGATACTATGTTGTTCTGTAACGTATGAGAGGCAAGCGTGAGGTCCAGGACCTCTTGCGGTTCTTAATAATAAAATTGGGATCATCCCCGGTTTAAGATGACCATCTGAGTCACCCCGTTTGTTAGTGTGAGTGCTTCCCCACTGCCTGTGGTGAGCTTGGCGTCGCATCCCACTATTAGGCCGATGACCTTGGCCTCGCAGTCTGCGATGAGCGCCCTCAAGGGCGCCGATCTCGGCAAGCTCCTCCAGAAAGCGGTCCTGAAGCTTTGCCTCAACCAGGTGCTGGGTAGGACGGCTTACCTCCTTGGCTTGCAGACCCACCGCCTGCCGAAGTTGAATGTGTTTTCCCGGTCACTAGGCGCTTACCAGCCACGATAACGCTCTGCTTGGCAGCCACCCCGATGACCGACTTGATCCCGGTGCCCCCCGACGTGGACGGGCCCGATTGGCTTATCGGAACCCTCCTCTCAGAGGTTTCTGCTTGAAGACGGTGGACCGACTGAGTCTCCTTCCTTGTCTTCTGAGGATCTGGTTTCCCAGGCGTTGATGTATAGGGATGATCTTTTCCCTCCGGTACTTTAAGGGGAGTAACAAGCTCCTTTGCGGTGTTTTTTATTATACTTAAGTCTTTTGGCATTTTTGTTCCCACGAGTAGGCGGGAAGCGGTTAGTCACCCGAGGCATAGCCCGCGTGGCCCGGGAAGCCTGATTTAAACTGGAGGTCGGCAGGTATCCATAGTTCGCAAACTAATGACCGAGCACCCCCTCGGACATGCATGCATCTGCGCATGTTGTTCCAACTAGAGTTGAGGTAATTACACTGAGAGTTTTCTTCTCTCCGCCCCACTACCATTAGCCAGCATCCGTGGCAGATACTTGATCGTGCCAGGACCTGCTACCAGCCTCCCTCACGAGGAGACTATAGTCGCACTTCCACTGGTGTGTACTGTTACGGCTCGTGGTCCCACTGTGTCATAGAACCGGGGCATGGCACCATCGGGTTAGGGCAAGCCCCAGCCAGAGGCATCCCTACCCCTGTCCAAATGTTCGGTGATGGCGAGACAGCCCGTCATCCGTGACTTCCCCTGTATCACCCGCATGGCTGACGGCCGATATGCCACTTAAATCCTGGACAAATAGTACAGGTACCATAGGGTCTTGACATTATTGTAGAAAATTATATGCACCAAAGAACCTTGTTACCTATGCGCATGACTACAGTTTAGCATGCCATGGAGATCAGAAACATTATAACATTTAAATACAAGTATGCACTCCTGCACAAAGTGGCGATTTTTTGTATATGCTGTTCGCATTTCAAACCAACTTCCACACGGCCTTAAGGTCATTCAGTGCCGCTTAGCAATTCAAAATCGCACTGAAGGAACATCACGCACTGCGTAAACCAAATCAAATTTAAAACTTTTGAATAGTAGGGATCGATGAGGAGAGAGCGAGACCTTTAGAAATTAAAATATACTATATGACGTTAGTAAAAAAGTTAAATAACTTTTAGCTTCGCTGTCTCTCTATAGGTTTTAGTGAGCATTAATTTATACGACACCTAATTGGGGCCCCTATACAAAAAATACAAAAACAAAATATATCATTTATTCGATTTATCCTTAGTTTTTAAAGTAAAGAATTTGTAAGAAGTACCACGCAATAATCATATATTTTTTCTTTTAAAAGCTTAACACATACTAGACGATAAAATGAAATTACAAGGTGCTTCGAATCAATGTTTAGTAGGTCATCTAGCTTTGAAGAATGGTAAAGTTTTTTACAGCCAGATGTAAGTTACGTAAAATGCGTAAAAAAGAAGCAAAATACCGGTTTTAAAAATTCTTAATAAAATAAGTTCTGCCGTACAAAAAAAATAAATATTATCAAACAATTTGTAAGCCCCGAATCTTTCAGTAAAATTTGGTTTGGTTCCATAAGAAAAACGAGAATGAACGAATAGTTCAGTTCAAATATCATTTATGTGGAATTTTTAGAGATTCTATTCTTCTTTTAAATTTTTTTTGCTGCATCTGTCCTCTACATCTATAGTACATCACTGCTCACCGCGTACACTGCACGAGGCAGAAGCTGCTGAAAATTATTTTCATCATCGTGGCTATAATATTCATCTGATCTGTACCAGATCTGGCAATCTGGCAAATATGGTCATTATCTACGATACTGCATTTTTTATTTTTTTCGATCTTCAATAATGTGGACTTTCGTTTTTTGTTTGGCGGAAGGGGGAAATTTTGTAGTACACTTCTATTGAAGTGTTATACTGGAGCTTGTACAAAAAGTTTGATTGCTCTAACTTTTATAGTCTTTGAGATCCAGGTGCCCATCTGGACAACAGGCAAAGGAGATGCGGTGTATGTATTGTATGAGAGAGAGCGAGAGGGAACGATGGCTCCAAATAAAATAGCTCCTTCATTGTGGCTATCCGATCCGATTCAGATTCGGGCATCCGATATGTATGAGATTTCTCGAATATTCTGCATATTTCGTACGCTGTTATCTTCAAAATTTTGGATGCCACAGACTTTTCTCCACTGTGGTGGTCGATTTTAAATACACTTGTAATATCACTTGTGAGATGTCACATAAATCTGGAAAAAACGAGAAAGAACGTACGGAGTCGCAGTGAACGCGACTCTACTTATATACCCGTACTCAATCAATACACATGTGATTTATGTGGAATTTTCAAATGTTTTATCAGTTTTTACATTTTACATTTTTTTGCTACATCTGTCATCTACATCTACATCATCTACATCACTTCTCACAACAACACACGTACACTGCACGAGGCAGAGCGTGTGAGCGTGAGTGTGAGTGTGAGGGAATCAGTAGCGACAATCAAACCCATAAATGACTTACCCTGCAAGGGGAGGGGTGAAATTTCTGCTGAAAATTCATTATATCATTGTGGCTATAATAATGATCCGATCGGAACCAAATTCGGGGATCTGTTAGATATGGCCATTCTCTACGATACTGCATCTTTATTTTTTTTTCCTATCTTCAAAATTGTGGACTTTCGTATTTTGGGGGGCCGGAGTGGGCGTGGAAAAATTTTGAAATAAACGTGCACTGAAGCGATATCACAGGAGTCTGGACAAAAAGTTTTGTTGCTCAAGCTCTTATAGTTTCTGAGGTCGAGGCAATCATTTGTACGAAAAACAAAATCGACTCGTTTTTGTGTGAGTGCAAAAGAGAGGGAATGATGTTTCTCGAAATGGTTTTCTACATTGTGGCTATACTTATTATCCGATCCGATTCAGATTTGGGCCCCTGATAGATATGGCGTTTCTCTTGATTCTGCAGTTTTAGTTTTCTGCTGTCTTTCAAATTTTGTAAACAACAGATGTGCGTCTTTTTTGGGGGCGTAAGTAGGCGGGGCGAAATTTTAAAATATTTTTCAAGGAGTGAGATATTATATCAATATGGAAAACAAATTTGGTTGCTCTATCTCTTATAGCCGAGTAATGAGCGACAAACAAGACGGACAGACGAACAGGCGGACGGACAGACAGGGCTATATCGACTCGGCTATTGATGCTGATTAAAAATATATATACTTTATAGGGTCGGAAATTATTCCTTCTCTATGTTACACACACTACTTTTACCACAAATACAATATACCCTTTACTCTTCGAGTACGGGTATAACAGAGAATTTAGTAGCAAACAAACATATGCGGCGGAAGGCCAATAATGACATTGGTAAACGGCTAGCCGACGGGGTTCTGCTCTGATCATTCACCCCCCCGTTAGAAGGCAAAGGCTTCAACATTTCCGTCCTGAAGGCGCAGAACCCCTATTTTTCCAACGGCTCTCTTGAAAAAGTCTGTTCGGGGTGCGGACGACGACAACTCGGATAGTCCCATCTTTCTCTGGGATGACGCTCTCAATGCGGCCAAGAGACCACCTTAACGGTGGCAGTGATTCCTCCTTGATCATAACGTGCGCTCCTGGCTCGATATTTGGAGACGATGCCCACCACATGCTCCGCTCCTAAAGAAGCGAGAGATATGCCTTACTCCATTTTCTTCATTTGGCACAAACGCTGCCATCGGCTAAGCAGATTGCCCCGGAGTCGCGTCACGTCTGGCTTATCAAATGTAGCATTCGGGGCCCGATTAAGAAAGTGGTTTGGCATTAGCACATCCAGATCATTACGACTTTCTGTGATTGCAAAAAGTAGACGGGAATTTAAGTAAGCAGAGATTTCACATGCCAAGGTCTGAAGCTCATCAAGTGAGAAAATGTAGGTGCCAACGATGCGATGAAAATGATATTTGGCTGCTTTAATCGCCGCCTACCATAATCCTCCAAAATGCGGTGAGCGAGGCGGGATGAACTTCCAATCGATTCCACTAGAGACGCATAGATTGGATACCACAGACGCATGAGGATCGCTGAGGAACAGCTGCCGAAGTTCCAAAAGCTCATTTCTTGCTCCCACAAAATTATTAGCGTTGTCCGAACAGATGATTTGAGGTTTGGGACGCAGACTTATAAAGCGTCTTAATGCTTCCAGAAAGGATTCTGTGGACAATTCCCGAACGACTTCCAAATGAGTTGCCTTGGTGCTAAAACAAACGATGAGGGAGATATTGCATTTGATTGGAGGCCGGCTTCTGACTTCCGACTTGTAGTAAAAAAGTCCGCAAAAGTGCACGCCTGTAGTTTAAAATGCTTCCCATGATATGCTCCTTCAGCACTGGCTTCAAAAGAAATCATCGAACACAATTGCGAATGATGCTTGCAACGTATTTGCGTGAGCTGTGAGGACCTATCTCAGGCTCAGTCCGTCCAGGATTTTTCCTCTACAAGAAAGATCGCTGGGAACCTTAAGCGGGGGGCTTGGCCGTGACTCGTTACTCGGTTTGATGGTGGGCTGATGAACTTCCCTGATTGATCGACGGCTCGCGCTATTTAAAACCGGCACCTGGTGTGAGGGGCTGCTGAGTCCGCAAGTTCTGTCTTAAAACTAGGAAGTGATTGGTGCTTATGCTAGGGTACGGGGTCGTAAGGGGTCGACCGGGAAATTGAGGCGTGGTTGTGGATTGGGAACTCGGTGGTTTTTCTGATCTCGCTAAGTTCGCAAACTAGTAGGTGGGGAATTGTGTCTTGGCGCGTGTGCTTAATTTACTCTTATCGATTTCGCAATGCGGAAATCGGTTAGTGTAAGTGGGTTGAATCTTGGTGCTGTTTCGACGATCCTACGGTGAGTCAGTGGGTTTGTGGTTGCGAAATTTTGCCGATTTCGCACCGCGGAAATTGATTAGAGTATGTGGGTCGAGTTGACCATTGCGAGAGTCGGTATAACTGTTCTAGCTTAATCTAAGTGTATAGTTGTTCTTAGGTTTACGGATGTAATGTATCTTATGCATTAAGGAATGTATCCGGCCAAGGCTCCAAGGTTCGTTTCACCGCCTATGGGCCAGAACTTTTTACACAGTAATCAGAGCAATCCTTGAGCTCCCGCATGAAGAAACTTCTCGTGAAAGAAAACGATGATAGAGACAATAACGAGGTGTCCCTTAGGAAGCCAGATTGGGTGCCTCGCGTCGTAGTCCAAATCGGAATTCTAGAGTCGGCCTCCAACCCGAATCAATCTAAAATCGTCCTAAAATGGGTTCAGTGAGGACATTGTGCTCTTTAGCGGTAATGACTGCTTGCTGGCAAGGGCCCTTATCTCTCCCGGAAATTGATGCTGCTGTATTGTCTTTATGAGAAAATGCGTTCCATTTTTGACGTAGCTTACAGTAAGCCGATCCTGTAATTGAGGCACGTTTTGGCCATTAGAATGTGAAATCGATATACATAGGGCTGCATCGATCCAAAGGAGTTTTGAAATTTGCAATTGTACAACATATCTTTTTCCTTTGCAATGAGTAACGCTACACGACGATGGTACGCTCTCTGGTACGATGGTCCAGAAATCCGTAGGCTACTGTCCATTATTTCAGCAGGCGTGGAACCGCGGGATATAATGTCGGCTGGGTTCATCTTCGTGGGAACGTGATGCCAAATCATTCCAGCGGTGGGTTCCTGTATCCGCTCCACTCTTTGAAAACAAATATGTTAAAATTCAATAACGATTCACGAATCCAAGAAAGGGCTATGGTAGAGTCCGACCAACAATACACTTGGCATGGAGCTGATAATCCCTCAACTACAGTGGAGACCAGCTCGGCTAATACGAGGGCAGCCGATAGCTCAAGCTTGGGGATAGTCATCTTTTTTAAAGGTCTATACTTGGCGTATAAGAGATGACAGCGAACAATTCTAAGAGCTTCTGAACGCATGTATACACAGGCGCCATATGCTGCCTGATTCGCATCACAAAATGCGTGCATTTCCACTCTTGCCTGATGCTAAAGCACATAGCGTGGAAACTTAAAGTTTTCGACCCTCGACAACTGCGAAGTGAGTTCGTTCCAAACTGTGTGCATATCCTGGGAAATTCAACTGAGGCTTTCGTTCCATAACGACTGCCTAAATATTTTCTTTGTGATGATGGTAGAGATGAGTCCGAAGGGATCATAAAATCTGGCTAGCGTAGACAGGATCGAACGCTTCGATGTTGCGCCAGTACCGGTTCCGACGTGAGCGAAAATAAAAAGAAGATTGTCGTTGTGGGATCCCAAACTAGGCCAAGAGCTTTAGTTACTTCCGTGCCGTCATGAGAGGCAAGAAACTTTTCGCTATCTGCGTCAGATTCGCCTTCCAAAGTAGCGGCATCATCCTCCTTCACCTGATGACGAATCAGGATAACCGAATCGATGCTGTCATTTCCTGATATGAGATCATCGACATAGAAATCTCTTCGAACAATCTCTGCGCCAAGGGGAAAGTGGGAATCCTCATCATTTTGCCAGTTGATGCATAGAACGAATTGCTAGGAAATCGGCAGGTTTAATTCCGTAGGTGACCTCCTTCGGATCGTTGCGCCATAAGATGCACTGCACGAGGTGATCGGAATGGGAAACGCCTACGCAGCGATACATTTTACAGATGTCGGCGCACAAAGCGACCTTAAAAAAAGCGAAAACGAAGCAGAGTTTCCATAATTTTAGGATGGATAATGGGTCCAGCCATCAGTGCATCATTCAGTGATACTCCAGACGCTGTTTTGCCGGAACCGTCGACAACTACGAGTAATTTGGTGGTTGTACTTTCCTGCTTATGGACGCAATGGTGGGGCAAGAAGTTCTGCGGGAAATCTGACTGCCATGAAGATGGCGACATGTGTCCTAAATCCAGGTACTCCTGAAGAAATTTGGTATATTTGCCGTAAAGCTGAGCATTTTTGGGTAGCTTCCTCTCCAAATGGAGAAACCTACGTAACGCCGGATACGTCTCTCCGAATTACACTAGACTGAATTTAGTTGGCAACCGCACGGAATACGCTCCGGAATTAAAACGCTCGTAATTCGTGACGAATTGCTGTTCACAATGAACATCCTCCTCCTAAATTAATGAAGGCAAATAATCAGCATCTATCTCCCAAAACGCATTACAACGTCGCTCAAATTAGTCTCATCAGCGGCGATGGTAGGGGACTCTTTAACTACTGCAAGCGCAGCATGCTTATTCTCAGAGCTTTGAATGCTTCCGGACACTATCCAGACCAGTTTTGTCTTTTGCAATGTCGGCAATTGCTCTGACAGTCGAATCTGACCGACGCACATTACATCAAAAAACAAACCAGCACCTATAACCCGTTGCGGCTTGAAGAAATTAGGGTCAGCAAGTTTGAGATTATTTGGCATTGGCCAATGCTTTGCGTCCAGGCCAAAGTTTGGCTGCATTCCTGTAATGGACGCAGTGATAATTGCTGAGAGAAAGCCGCGATAGCTTGCGTCCAGGGATTGCAGGGCGATGTCCACAGCCTTGCTTAAAAGAAAAATTGCCTCCCCAATACCGGCGATTTTAACGTGAGACGGATGAGGACATATATATACAATATATATATACAATATATGACCTCTGATATATACAATTGCACTAGCTAGCAAAACGTTTTGGCTAGGAAGAGATTTAGGACTCAAAGGGGAAGGGCTAGGATATTGCTTCGCCACTGAGGCTGTCGTAGGATCTTGCGGGCTCGATTCCGTGCTCGGCAACGCCAAAGCAGCCTCAGCGTCCGGTTGCATGTGGAGCAGTTATGATGCTTTGCCGTGCAATACTTTCATGTTCCTGACCGCCAGCGCTGCCATGTATGACCTTTTTTGAGGCAGTTTAGACATAAGTGGTTTTTCTTCGCCTCCTTGTGTCGAGAAAAAACAGGGAGGTTAAAAAAGCCTAACATCGAGATATGTAGTGATAGGAGGATTTGCAATAATTGCATATTAAGATAGAATGGTCGTTAATGTCGGTGATAAGCGTGCTAGGCTTGTTTTTCCCACCTGTTGGCTAGGACTTAGTGCGATAGCCGATTCCAAATTCTCCAGCATCCGACATCTTGTTTCCAAGAATGAGGCCATGCCTGAGCACAGGGGCAGTTTTAGGTTCGGCAGGTTCTCATTCCACTTTTCCTGTGTGTTTTTGGTCCAATTTCCTGCACACTATGTATATCAGCAGGCCATCCGAAATCTCCTGAGGCGTAGCCAGGGTCTGAAGAGCACGTAAGTGAGCATTAAGCTTGTCGCTGAGCTCATGCAATCCGCTGGCGGATTGTGTGGAATTATGGCCAATCCCTGTAGTTTCCACTAAATCGAGGAAGCTGCAGCTCGGGAAGTTGAGAACAGCCTAAATCATAGCCAAACGAAGACGAATGATCCTCGAGAGTATGCCGAGCCGTTGAATGAGCAGCATGAACCGCGCGAGCAGCCATGAACTCCCGCGACATCTTGGACCAGACCTACACATAAACAAAAAAAAACCCAGACGGGAATCATTAGCTAACTGCCGCAAATCCGGCCTTTCAAGGTTCGTTTGCACGGCATTGAAATCCGCGTTCATTCTCTCGAGCTGCTCTTTGGGAACTTTAAGCTTTTCCTCTTATACATGAGCAAGCTCCTCCTTTGTCAGAAATGAATCCATGACCTTCATTTGTAGCGCGATGGACTCTGCCTTGTGCTTATAAAAATCTGCGGAATCGTCACTGTCGAATTGTTGGACTCAGGTGCTGCCATTTAAATGCCTTTTTAAAAACCACTTGGCACGACAGAAAAAGCACCCTGTACAGTAAGTGTTCGCTTCGATGTATTAGTTAGTTCGCTGCACGATCGAATTATATGACACTGGGAGCGGAATAGCCAGAAATGAAGCTAGTGTGTGTGTGTATACTCTAACACCGAATTGTGCTCAAAGCGCCGAGAAACTTTTGAGGCTTGCAATTGTTCAGCCCAAAAATAAATGTTCAATAAGTTTACACTGCAACTTCACCAAATTGTATGTGGGGATATTAGTTCGAATAATTATTCCGAATAAATAAGAACACGGCGCAAACGTAAAACTCAAAGGTTCTTTAATGACATCAAAATTGCAAGTGCTGTTGCTTGCCCTTTGCATTTGCCGATCCGACCGCTGAGCGCAGCTTCGCTCGGCATAGATAAACAGCGCAGAGTCAATAACGAAGAGCGAACTTCTAGAGAGCGCTTTGCAGGGCAAGAAAATACAAAGTTTAAGCGAACATAATGAAAAACGAGAAAGGGCATGTTGAGTCTTTGTTAACGCGACACGACTTTTTATACCCGTACTCAGTCTGTACACATGTGTATTATGTGGAATTTTCAAATGTTGTATCAGTTTTTACAATCTACATTTTTTTTTTGCTGCATCTGTCATAGGTTAGGTTAGGTTAGGTTTATAGGGCTGCTCCACCTAAGTCGAGGTCACTCGGAGGCAAGAATTGCCCATTGTGATGCCCACACTCGTCATGGGATTACGTCCGGCGCCTAGGGAGATTTCGTGAACCATCCCGAGGCCTCAACAAAGAGCATCAGCCTCTCCAAAGGCATGTTTGCCAGGCTATCAAGTCCTCGTGAAAGGCGCTGCCGAGTATTCGGTGACGCCTTTCCATGAGTGCAGGACAGCCACAGAGAAGATGCTGGATGCTCTCTTCAGCTGCGGCAGAAGTCATGATGGGGCAATCTGTACCTAGTGGCCATGTGGCCGATGACACAGTGCCCCGTTATAACTCCCGTCAGTGTTCGCACCTGACTCTAAAGTTAGTTTCCACTAAATCGAGGAAGCTGCAGCTCGGGAAGTTGAGAACAGCCTAAATCATAGCCAAACGAAGACGAATGATCCTCGAGAGTATGCCGAGCCGTTGAATGAGCAGCATGAACCGCGCGAGCAGCCATGAACTCCCGCGACATCTTGGACCAGACCTTCACATAAACATAAAAAAAATCCAGACGGGAATCATTAGCTAACTGCCGCAAATCCGGCCTTTCAAGGTTCGTTTGCACGGCATTGAAATCCGCGTTCATTCTCTCGAGCTGCTCTTTGGGAACTTTAAGCTTTTTCCTCTTATACATGAGCAAGCTCCTCCTTTGTCAGAAATGAATCCATGACCTTCATTTGTAGCGCGATGGACTCTGCCTTGTGCTTATAAAATCTGCGGAATCGTCACTGTCGAATTGTTGGACTCAGGTGCTGCCATTTAAATGCCTTTTTAAAACCACTTGGCACGACAGAAAAAGCACCCTGTACAGTAAGTGTTCGCTTCGATGTATTAGTTAGTTCGCTGCACGATCGAATTATATGACACTAGGAGCGGAATAGCCAGCAATGAAGCTAGTGTGTGTGTGTATACTCTAACACCGAATTGTGCTCAAAGCGCCGAGAAACTTTTGAGGCTTGCAATTGTTCAGCCCAAAATAAATGTTCAATAAGTTTACACTGCAACTTCACCAAATTGTATGTGGGGATATTAGTTCGAATAATTATTCCGAATAAATAAGAACACGGCGCAAACGTAAAACTCAAAGGTTCTTTAATGACATCAAAATTGCAAGTGCTGTTGCTTGCCCTTTGCATTTGCCGATCCGACCGCTGAGCGCAGCTTTCGCTCGGCATAGATAAACAGCGCAGAGTCAATAACGAAGAGCGAACTTCTAGAGAGCGCTTTGCAGGGCAAGAAAATACAAAGTTTAAGCGAACATAATGAAAAACGAGAAAGGGCATGTTGAGTCTTTGTTAACGCGACACGACTTTTATACCCGTACTCAGTCTGTACACATGTGTATTATGTGGAATTTTCAAATGTTGTATCAGTTTTTACAATCTACATTTTTTTGCTGCATCTGTCATAGGTTAGGTTAGGTTAGGTTTATAGGGCTGCTCCACCTAAGTCGAGGTCACTCGGAGGCAAGAATTGCCCATTGTGATGCCCACACTCGTCATGGGATTACGTCCGGCGCCTAGGGAGATTTCGTGAACCATCCTGAGGCCTCAACAAAGAGCATCAGCCTCTCCAAAGGAATGTTTGCCAGGCTATCAAGTCCTCGTGAAAGGCGCTGCCGAGTATTCGGTGACGCCTTTCCATGAGTGCAGGACAGCCACAGAGAAGATGCTGGATGCTCTCTTCAGCTGCGGCAGAAGTCATGGTGGGGCAATCTGTACCTAGTGGCCATGTGGCCGATGACACAGTGCCCCGTTATAACTCCTGTCAGTGTTCGCACCTGACTCTTCCTGAAACCTAGGAGAGTCTTAGTGCGTTTAGGGTCATAGTGGGGCCAGAGCGAGCGAGAGATCTCACAGTTGGGTGTTGCGTTCCACCGTCTGTCTGATCTCGTTCTAGCTCGACCCATCATCTGCGAGATGATGTCTCGCAGCGGCCTCCGTATATCGCTGACTGCGTCCGCCAGTGGCTTGGCCGATCCATTTCTGGCACACTCGTCCGCACTCTCGTTTCCCGCGATGTCGGTGTGACCCGGTACCCACGTGAGTGTGATTGAGTGCGCTCCGATCTGGTTTAGCGCGTCCACTGTGTCACGTACGAGTCTGCTCGTGACTTTACAGGAAACCAGGGCTTTGATAGCAGCTTGGCTGTCAACACAGATTGCTATGTTCCTCTGAGGTATCTCCAAGGTGTATATCAACTTTGCCGCTTGCCATACTGCGTATATCTCCACCTGAAAAACACTGCACCAGTCTGGTAGTCTTAGGCATATGTTGGTTGCTAGTTCTTCAGAGAAGATTCCAGCTCCTGTCCCTTCGGCTGTCTTTTGACCCGTCAGTGAAGATGGAGAGCACGTTCTGCCCAAGAGCAGCGTTACGCGTCCATTCCTCTCTTTCCGGTATGTGTCCTTTAAAACTCCTCTTCCATGAAAACTCCGAGACACAGTAGTCGCTCCGTTCGCCCGTTCCACTTTCTTCCTTACGAAGTATTGTGGCGTGGCCATAAGGCAATGGCTTGAAGAACCGCGCGGCTGAAAGCCTCGCGGCACTTGTCTCAGCCTTGCACTTAAGGTGGAGGTCTATGGGCTACAGGTTTAGCATGGTGTCCAGAGCAGCCTGTGGGGTGGATCCGACGGATCCAGTGACTCCAAGGCATGCCGTCCGCTGAACTTTCCGGAGGTTCTCGAGGTGGGATTTGGTGTTGGCCGCTTCCCACCACACGAAGCTTCCGTATGTCAGAATGGGTCTTATTACCGCTGTGTACATCCAATGGATGATGTGCGGTTGTAAGCCCCATGTCCGTCCAAAGGTCTTCCTACAGATGTAGAAAGCAGCCATTGCCTTTTTCTTCCTTTCCTCCGTGTTTCTCTTCCAAGAGAGTTTGGAGTCTAGGATGACACCAAGATACTTAGCTTCTTTCGATAACTCAAGCGTCGTTCCACCAATTGCTGGTAGTTTGAAGTTTGGTATCTTGTATTTTCGTGAGAACAACACCAGTTCTGTCTTTTGGGGTTAACCCCCAGACCGTTTTGGTGTGCCCAGCTCGCGGTCGTTCCCAATGCAGATTCCAGAAGATCACTGATTGTAGGTAGGAACTTACCCGTTACCAGTATCACTAGATCATCCGCATAGGCCACAACCTTGTATCCGCTCCTCCCCAACTGAAGAAGAAGGTCGTTGAGGACTAAGTTCCACAGGAGAGGGGATATAACCCCTGCGGAGTACCTCGTATGACCGTCTTCCTTGAAGAGGAGGTGCCGAGACCAGCGCTGATCGTTCTGCTCCTGAGAACGCTGTCCAGCCATAAGGTTACCGTCGGGTGTGTGCCAATCTTGGTCAGTGCGGCCGTTATTGACTCGATCCTGACGTTGTTGAAGGCTACCTCCATCGCCTCCAGCCTTTCCATCGTTTTCAACAAAAAAGAGGATAGACTGATTGGTCTGTAGTCCTTGGGGGAGATGTGGTTTATCTTCCCGGCTTTGGGGATGAAGACCACTCTCACCTCTCTCCATGCTTGGGGAACGTACCCAATTCGGAGACATCCTTCGAAGATTTTCTTTAGCCATGGTAGCAGGGGCAGGCAGGCTGCCTGCAACATGGCTGGTCGTACATCATCCGGCCCCGGTGACTTGTAGGGACCGAAGGATTTAATGGCCCAGATAATCTTATCTGGTGCCATAATGTCACGTATGAGATCCTCAGTGTCCTCTCCCGGTATGGCTCAGTGTCGTTGATGTCGTTGGATTCGTCACCGGTGACATCTGAGCATCCCGGAAGTGGGTGCTCATGAGGAGCTCTAGGGATTCCTGACTGTTTTCTGCAAAGACACCATCCTGGTTGCGGAGCAGTCCAGGAGTGGTTGGCACCTTTGATAGCACCCGTCGAAGCCTTGAAGCCTCGGTGGTACCATCTATGGCATCGCAGAAGGCAGCCCAAGATTCCCTTTTCGCATTCCTACAGGTGTTCCTGTAGGTGTTAAAGCTGCGGCGATATTCGTCGCAGCTTTCCTGTGTGTTTGTCACTTTTGCCCTGTTGAAGAGCCTCCTTGACTCCCTCCCGACTTCGCTCAGCTCCCGCGTCCACCACGGATTGCGATTGGACTTCGGAGGTCGGCTGATCGGGCAAGATTCAAGAAAGGCCCCCTGTAGGGCTTTAGTGACATTCTGAGCCGCTTCCTCTAGTGCTTCCGTTTGAAGGATGTTCCCTTCCGGTGGGGAGGGTAGTGCCTTCTTTACGGTTGCGGAGAAGCGGCTCCAGTCTGTCCGCTTGGGATTGCGGGAGGCCTTGGGCCTTTCTCTGTTCCACTTGATGCTGAACACTATCCTGTAGTGGTCCGAGAAGGAGCACTCACCGGACACATGCCAATCATCAATGGTTAGGGGAGTCTCTGTCCGAGGCAAGTGTTATATCAATAACCTCTGCACGGTTCTTGTTGCGGAAGGTGGGGTGGTCTCCCCGGTTGCACACAACAAGATTTGTGGACAGAATGTACTCGAACAGCGACTCTCCTCTGGAATTTGTGCCCGTGCTTCCCCAAAGGGAGTGGTGGGCATTCGCATCGCAACCTAGGACGATGTCGAGACCCTCTTTCCGCGCTTAGTGAAATAGGGCCCTGACATCCCCGAGGGTGGGTCCTTCTTCCTCGTACGGCAGGTATGCCGAGGCTAGGTATAGGTTTTTCCCGTCCTTCCTCTCACATAGTGCCACCGTTAGGTCCGGAGTGCTGTACCTGCAAGAAAACAGAACATTAAGCTCGCTTCTTACCACGATGCATCTGTCATCTACATCTACATCAATTCTCACAACAACACACGTACAATGCAGGAGGAAGAGTGTGTGAGCAGAGTGTGAGCGAGAGAGACAATCAGTAGCGGGTATCAACCCTTAAAATTTATATTTTGTTGCGGGGGGTGTTGGGAATCGCTGCTTAAAATTAATTTCATAATCGTGGTTATAATAATGATCCGATCTGAACCAGATTCAGGAATCTGGTAGATATGATCATTCTCTACGATAACGCATTTTTCGTTTTTTCCTATCTTTAAAATTGTGGACTTTCATATATTATGGGGGCGGAAGGCGGCGTGGCGAAATTTTTAAATACACTTGTACTGAAGTGGTATCACAGGAGTTTGGACAGCAAGTTTGGTAACTCTAGCAGTTATATAGTCTATGAGATCCAGGTACTCATCTGTACGAATGGGCAAATTCGACACGTTGGTGTGTGAGTGCGAGCGAGAGGGAACGATGTTTGTCGAAATGGTTTTCTCCATTGTGGCTATACTACTGATCCGATCTGATTCCGATATGAGATTCTGATAGATATGGTCTTTATCTATGAATCTGCATTTTTAGTTTTCTGTTCTGGACGCCACAGATGTGCGCTCTTTGTGGAGGAAGTGGGCGGAACGAGCCAGACTATATTTTACAAATGGTGCAGTCATTGCATATCAACGTCCCAAAAATTAAATACCGTGAAGTTCTTTTGCGGCTATGAATTTCCTGGCAACTGATGCCTTCTCAAACGAATAAAATCAGTTTTCCATCTCCATTACAGTAATTATACCCGTACTCGAAGAGTAAAAGGGTATATTGTATATGTGGTAAGAGTAGATGTGTGTGACCCCATAAAGTATATATATTATTGATCAGCACCAATAGCCGAGTCGATATAGCAATGTCTGTCTGTCCGTTCGTCTAACTATAACTCTGACTATAACTATAACTGCTTGGATACTATAACAGCTGGAGCAACCAAATTTTTGTTTCAGACTCAAAACATCACAATCCTACACCGACACCGCCTTGACGTAGAGGGCCGCCGATCGTGAATCTTGGCAGGCGATGGCTTTCACCGTGCCCTGATGCCACCCGGCGTCCCTACATTTAGGTGGTGAATCCCCTTTCTCGGCACGCTCCTCCAGAAATCGTACCGACTCATTCCCCCTGTATCTCCCGAATGGCTGACGGCCACTTGAAATAATATCTTCTCGACTAATTGTTATTTTTGATGTTACAAAAATTTTAAGGGAGATAACAAAGACAATATAATAGTAAGCTAAGCAGCGTCCATACATTTGAAATGCCATATGCAACCAATGTCTCTGCAACTGATAAAACTCGCGGCATCTCGCTCGCACAAAGATGAGAGTGTAAAAAAACTACAAATATAATCTGCTTGCATTTGTGAGTACTCACAGATCCTCAATGTGCGTATGTATGTATGTGTACTTGCGCAAAGCGAATGATTTTCGAGTCGAACAGCCGTGTCGAGTTGAGAAACGAATTTATTTACATCCGTTGAAAAGGCATCTTTACCACGTCGCACGCTGAAAATTATGAAAAATATTGAAATGGGAAGTCACGTTTGAAATATACTAGTACTCGAAGAGTAAAAGGGTATATTGTATTTGTGGTATAAGGGGATGTGTGTAACATAGAGAAGGTATAATTTCCGACCCTATTAGGTATATATAAATTACTAGCAAACCCGGCGAACTCCGTTTCGCCACCAGTTGGCTTCGTTTTATGTAACATTTCGTTTGGTTATTATAAGATGAAGAACAATTTTTTAAACCACATTTTGTAAACCACATTTTTTGTTTTTTGGTCTGAAGTTAACACAAACAATGCGGATGGTTTCCCAACTCGTGAACACGCAACGTATAACTGCCCATGTGAAAAACAATGATTTTCTAAATTTATCCCGCAAACACTAATAATAAATAAAAATAATAATAGCAATAATTATTGTGTGAATATTGTACCTGTAATTGGATCGACCATCTTCAACGTGATGTCGTATCCGTCTTGCCCTCGCCAATAAATTATTGATATTGTAACGCATCGTACAAACGATGTGTCTCGTTTACACGATGCATGATATTGCTTCTTCGCTGAACGACAATGTCTCGCGATTTAGTTGGATCGCAAACAATAATTGCAGCAACATCATTAATGGTGGGTGCATTGAATCTTCGCACATGTTCACCTGTTGGGGTACAATCCGCTCTTATGACAAATTTGTGCGTATCCGATGGCATTCGTTCCAATGCTGTTTTGAACATATTAACCACAGCATTATTAGCGTGCAATGCTTGCAACTGTTCAATAATTCGTCTCTTTAACTGTTGTGTTCCCTGTATATTGCACCGCACATTCAGCTGATCCACCATCGACGAAATGAAATATATTGCAGAAATTGATGCGGTTCATCTGGTGTTGGCACCATTGAACCATGCAAATGATATATTTTTCCTTGTATCTGTAATTGCAAACAATCATTTGTTGAAGAATACGGTGTAACTTCTGATCGTGTGATGGTGTAGTGTGTGGTGTATATGTATGTAGTTGTTACGTGTTGCAATTCATTGTGTTGGTGTGAGTGATTGGTTATGTGTGTTATATCTTTTACCTTGCAAGTCGGCATGAAGCCGCCTTCTCGAATGATATTAGCTCCAAAGGAAGTCTTGCGAAAGCAGTTATTGTATCCAAGGATGTGTTGAAGAAAATGGCTGGAATCGGGATCACTTCCATCGAACAATGGTTTCAGTGGCTGTGGTGGTGTAATTAATGGATCCAATTTGACTTTTCCACTTGCGAAGCACAATCCAGCCGTTTCTCTTTTGAACTTTAACGCATTGCAATATCGGCATATAGTCATATACGTCATTGGTCCAATATCTAAATTTTCATCATCACTGTAGTTCGCAGTGGGATCATATTCGAATGCCAAGCGATTGTATGATGCCAATGATCTTCGTGTCCTCACGCGTTGTCCCAATCGGGAATTTTCTCTTATTATATTTTGTCTTTCTTCGCTTAAGTTCTGTAAATACACTTGATGCTGGCTTGCATGTCTTGTGCGGCGGCCGATGTTCGCACGTCGTCCTATAGGTATTTTGGACTGTGGACAGAGTGGTGAATTTAACCTCAAATGCACGATCCACATAATTTACACAGTTCAAGTTAGCACCATAAAGACAAATTGCCTGCTGTTGAAATTGAATAAAAATGTTCACAATACACGTGATTGATTTGACGGTTTCCAATTGAAATGTGAGGAAACGAATAACTTTTTTTAAAATTTCGTTTTCACAGTGAACACAATACCGGATTGTCACATGAAATTAACTGAGCAGAAAACAATGAGTAGCTGTCAAACAATGTATCACGCACCGGCGACTACTTAAAATATTGGTTTGTAGTTCATGCTATGTATCAGAGATGGCGCTGTATGTAGTATATAGTAGATAATACAAATACATTTTCCCGCTTTTCTGTTGAAATTTTTCGTGACTTTTCTTTGCTATAAACCTCACGGAGCCCGAGACCTTTCCAACGAATGCAAAACCGTGCAAATCGGTTCGTGCGTTCTGGAGTTATTGCGTCAAAAGGAAAACCCGACTTATTTTTATATAGTAGAGATAAGAATCGTTGTTAATTAATTTGTGTTTCTTTATTTTACCGTACGCCCGTTAGGGCATAGGTTTTTCTTTTTATGTTTAGGCAGAGCTTTCGCTCTGGAGTACAAATTACGACTAACTTAAACTCCTATCCAGCTGCAGCTCGAGGCCTTTGCCTTCCTGCAGCGCTGTCGTCAAGGTGCCGGGTCAGCGTTTGGTCCCGGCCCGTGGCGATCACTCGCTCCGCGAGTGCTCCGGTGTGGTTTCGGGCATTTGCACTCGGAGCGCGCGGTCAGCTATTTCCTCGATGCGCGTGCAGGCCACCGAATATGGCCTGCAACTCGGCAGTTTCTCTCCGTGAGAACTGCCTGCGTTAACTCCTCCCTCCTTCAGGTGGTCGACGTCCCGGGGACCCGCTCGTTCCACATCATTGTCCGTTCCTGGGCTTGTGCGAGTTCTGGCCCTCAGGTATTTGTAGCTGACCCAAACGGTGGAACACAGCAAGAAGGCAGCGAGAAGGGCAAAGGAGTTGCTGAGGAAGGATCCCAGTGTAAGTTCTTCTCTGAGGGTCCCGATGTGGTGGAGATTGCTCAAACTCAGCTCGTGAAGAAATGGGAGGCTTAGCCGGTTCTGGTGGGCCGTGATGTTGACTATGGCCATGGCTGACACAGAAGATTTTCTTATTGAACTTCCCAATTGATTTACCAACCAGGTTCCATTGAGGGCTACCTTGTTGGAATAGGTTACCAGGTAGGTTCAGGATATTTTTTGGTCTCGCCCTTGGTCGTCGGTTATGGTCATGTTGGCATCGTTCACGATGAGGGTGCCGTGATCGACTACGGTAACTGGATCCAGATGACCTGGGAGCGTGGAGCAGTGCGCAAGAGCCTCAGAGACTATTTGCTGGGCGCAGGTTCCATTTTGGAGCTCCCTGCAGAAGGTGGCGCCGACCGTTGTCTTGCAGAAGCCGATGTTGAGGTTTCGTTTTGGGCATTCAGCGACTAGGTTTCCATTTTCGAAGTCCAGGATCTTTTTCTGGTGCTGAACCGGATAGACTGTTATCTTCTTACATATAAATTTAGGACTAGGGAATTTAATGAGAAAATGTAGAATTTCAGAATTTTGAAAAACACTAATGCTAGATACTTCTAATAATTCTATCAAACTAACGTCAATAGGCTGTCTGTCCCTGAATTCGCCAATATCGGAACTATCCAGAATCGCTGGACTTACGATGTTTAATTTTGCTAGGGTTAAGCCCATTAAAATGTTTTCTAGATCTGTGATTACAATTCTATTTTTTGCTAGAATAATTTCCAAAAGGTGGGTTTCTTTATCTGTTTCGAATTTTTTAGACTTGGTTCATCGCATTTGCGAGTTCATTTAGACGTTTCTGAAATTTGATATTTAATTCTGTTTGTCCTTCATCTGTTCTCATTAGTTGTTCTTGATTGAATTTTATTTGCTCCCAATCGTTAAAGTCGGGTGTGCCGGCAATAACTTTTAGGTGGTCCCGATTAAGTTAATACTCCTAGCGGCCCTATGGTGGATTTTCAAGGTAGTCACCAACTTGCGAATATTTGTAAGGTCCGTCATTATAACTGGTGTCCTGTGGTCCCCTGTAAATGTCTTCGTCATTGCTTCTGTCTGGTCGGCGTAGTCTTCGTAAGTCGTCATGTTCGTTGAGTGTTGTAGGTATCCGTAGGACTCCCAGATGACAATTTCATTGTCCTCTATCGGAATATAGTCTGCGTTCGTGTAGTCGTTAAGTTTTACTGTCGCGTCCGTCCTGACAGTCCTGACAGAATAGAAAAAGGGGTCAGTAATCTCGCGAAGATGGTTAGCGTAGATTGTCCTTGTGGACCACTCTCCCCTCAATTTGGACCGTGGTCCCCAGGTCTGCTTCAATTATTTTTTCCGAACATAGTGGCGAAGCTTGTTTCCTAGGCGTTTGTTTGCTTTTAGGAAGACCTTTTCGCCAGCTAGATAGTCTCTATTGGTCCTATCTTTGTTAACATAATCAAGGGTTTTTCCTGAGCCTGTTGAATTTTTTTACTAATTCTCATTTCGTCTTCTAAAACGTTTATGTTTTGGCGGGACAACGCGTCCGCCACATGGTTTTCCTTGCCAGGTTTATAAACTAATTTTTCGCCGTGATCGTCGATAATCCCCTTCCAGCGTTTTAGTTTCGCGTTAGGGTTTTTGTCCGAGACGGCAAGGTAAGTGGCTGATGATCGGTAAAGATCTGCAAGCCTTTTACTCCGTACAAGTAATTCCGGAGGTTTTTCAGTGCCCAAACTATAGCGAGGAGCTCTCGCTCGTTGGTTGCATAGTTTTTTTCGTTGTCTCGTAGGGCACGTGATATCATTGTGATTGGGCGGCCATCTTGAGATAGTACCGCTCCCAGACCAAAACCTGAAGCATCTGTTGTCAAATCGGATGGTCTCTTGAAGTCCGGGTAGGAAAGCAGAACGTCTTCTGATGCCAAGATTTTTCTCTCAGCCTGTCAAACGTTTCTCTCTGTTCCTTGGTCATATCGACGTCAACTTTTCTTGACTGATATTTGCTAGTTTTACCATTATCTCCCTTTAGGATGCTCGTTAAGGGCCTTGCGATTGCCGCGAAGTTTTTTATGAAGCACCTATAATAGCTTGCTAATCCCAGGAAGGATCTGAGTTCGTAAAGCGTTTTTGGTGGGGGGAATTATCTTATTGCCTTGACCTTCTCAGGTGAGGTTCGTAGGCCCCCTTGAGACACTATGAACCCCAAGTATTCAACGCTCTTTTTAAAGAACTTTGACTTTTCTTGGGATACTCTCATGCCTGCCTCTAAAAGTTTTGTTAAGACCCAGTCCACGTCCTTAACATGGTCTTCTTTTGTCTTGGAAAATATTATAACATCATCGACATACACGTAGCATAACTTTGAAATTCCTTCTCGTAGGACATCGTCGATGGCCCTTTTGGAAAATGCTTGGGGCATTCTTAAGTCCAAATGGCAATCTACAAAATTCGTACTTGCCGTTGTTTATTGAAAAAAGCTGTCTTTTCTCTGTCCTTTTCTGCCAGCTCTATCTGATGAAAGCCTGACTTGAGGTCAAGTGTCGTAAAAAATGTCGACTCGCCCATATTCGACAGTATTGTCGAAATGGTAGGGATAGGGTATCTATCGTCAGCGGTTTTTTGGTTAAGTTTCCTAAAGTCGATAACCAATCTCTTCTTTATAACCCCATTTTGGTCGGTTCCTTTTTATCTACAACCCAGGTAGGGTTGTTTATATGGGGACTTGGATGGCCTTATTCCGCCGTCCGCAAGAAGTTGTTTAACCTCTGCATTGACGAATTCAGTTACACCCATGGGATGCGGGTATGACCTAGAGAATACCGGCTCCCCATCCGTTTTAATCGTGGCTAATGTGTTTATGTTAAAAGGTAGTGCCTCGTCCGGGTGGCGAGGCTTTATGATTTTTTACAATCATTTTATCGAAGGTGATTTTAATTGCCGGAGGAACGTCTGCGTCATCGATTTCTATGAAGTTAACGTTTTCCGCTTTAGTAAACTGGATTTTTTCAGTTCCTTTGCTAGTGTGTAGAACATTTCCGGTAAAATCGAGTTTCTCATTCACTTGTTTAAGTAAGTCGAGTCCGATAATGCCGTTAAAGTCTTTAAGGTCGTTAAGAATAAAAAGGGCGTTTTACGTTGAACACTGAAACTAGACATTTTTATTTATTTTAGTAAAGCCATGGATCGACTTTACTGTAACGGGTTTATCTGCTTCCACGATGCCTTTCAGCCCCGGGAGTGGAGTAATGTAATTTTTAGAGGTGCCTGTGTCGAGTAATAGTTTTATTTCTCTTCCTGCTACCGTACGTGTAATGTAAGGATGTAGGGATTTTACCCTAAAAATTGCAGTAGTCTTCTTCATCTAGCTCGTCCTCTATCTGTGTGACGCTTGCTTGCGCGACGGAGTCATACTCTTCATTGTTGGTTTTTTTTTCCGGCATGAAGTTTTTTTTTTGGTGAGACCGTGTCGACCCCCTTTGCCACGCCGTGGGCTGCTTGAACCTGGAGGAGATGTCGACCTCCATTGGTTCTGGCGTTGGTTGGCCTTGACCTGCGTTACTATGTGGTCTTTGTTTAAAAGAACCACCCTGATTATTTCCTCCCCTTTGGGACCTGACAAAGTGAGGGTTCTTTTTATCGCCCCTGGCTTTGGTTTTGTTCGTAGCTTTTCCAACCTGCCTGTCGCTGGTTGTTGGGCCTATAAATTTTTTCTTCGCTATGGCGGGTGAAGGTGGCCGAGAAAGCGCTTCTATCATTACTTGCCTCAGCCTCTTGTGCTAATGCCAAGGCTGATGGCAAGTCTTTCGGTTGTGCCGGAAAAACGGCAATTTTCAATGACTTTTTTAAGCCAGATATGAACGCATGTAAAGCGTCATCTCTGTGTTGTTCGTTTAGGACGGCCGCTGCGTCGTGAGTCATGATAGTTTTGTTTGTTAGAAGCGTCAGCTTCCGTTCGATCTCGTCATAGTATTTAAGAAGGGACAATTCTCCCTGTCTTGATAAACTCAACTCTTGTTTAATAACGTGCGCCGGAGTTTTATCCGCATACGTAAAATCTAACCTTGCCAGTATAACATGAAAATTGAACACTGTGTTAAAAGAGGCTAATACAGCCGCTGCTGCGCCTATCGTACCTTATTTTTAAGTATTCCTACAGCCTGGTAATGTCGGCTGCTGCCTTTGTAAGGCACAAATACCTTATATGCTGCACTAGCAGCCTGTCTCCAGGAAACGTAATTTTCCTGTTTCCTGTCGAATTCCGGGACAGATTTTACCATGTCCAGGGGCTCGCTACATTCTTTCCCCGGTTCTATTTCTAGGAAAGTCTGAATTTTCGGAGTTTTATCCTTAAGTGAGCATAACTCCCCCATAACTATAGCTAATTTTTCATCAAAAAACTCCTGATGCCTTTGGAGCGCAGAGGCTATGGCAGCTTCCATCCAAAAAAAATTTGAATGCTATAAAATTCAATTAAGAGTTTGTAAAAAATTTGTAGAAAATTAAATATAAAAATAAACGTTTTATTATTGAGATTTCAATAAAAATTGTATTGACCATTATTTGTCCAGTATTTTCCGCAACGAAAATTAAGTATCAGAAATAAATTTTTATTATTAAAAATTTTAATTTTCCCTAATATATAATAAAAATTCCAACGCTCCAAGGTTTGTTTTTAAAAAGTGTTTTTATTTAACTAAACCTTATATTCGAACATTGATGTGATTTGAACTCCACGACCTAATATTAGAAAGTCTCAAACGGAATTGATTTCTTCTTGGCGAGATCTTGATCTCGAAACCTCCTTTAGAAAGCTTTTTAAAGCTTAGTTACTTAAGCTTTCCACTTCGCGGCTTACTCGGTCTTCGGATACGTCGGGGATGGCTTCGGCTGAGAGAGTCGAAGCTTCGGTTGCGAGAGGCGCTACTTTCGTGAGAGCGACTGATAAACAATGCGTTGGCGTATGTGAGGGTGGCGTGGGAGATGCGTCGGCTTAGATGAGAAGGCGGCCGCATCTGGTGATCGGTATTGGATTACGTCTGGGGAGCTCATTTGTTTACAAGAACTATTGGGGTGTGGGAACGCACTGATAACGGAGTGGTCAGTGTCGTTTGATCGGAATGCCTGAGACTTCCTGTTGATCTCGGCTTGGCGACTCATGCATTTGTTTATGCAGGTGTTGGGGTGTCTCATCTTATGTTTATTATATCTCTATATGGGAGTAAGGGTGAGTGCTAGATCATATGCATAATGTGTATTGGTATTGGTGTGATTATGGATGTGGTCTAGTGCTTAACATATAAATGATGCGTAACATGTTGTGGAGCATTATGGATATGTTACTCCCCCGGCATTTGTCATAAGCCTGTCCTCAGGTTTTTATTTTTAGGATATAGGGTTGGAGTTTCATCCACTACTATTGGTGTGTTATTTGCTTCCTCCTCTTCTTCTCGAGGTTTTACATATTTGATAGTTATGTTTTTAGGTATTTTCTTAAATTTAACAATTAGATATCCAATTATACTAAATATTAATAATATGAACAATGTTATTATAACTATTTGTATCATGTTATTGAATTTTGTATGTTCTACAATTATTTGTTTTGTCTGTACATAAGACAAAGGTTCTAATCTAGTTATATTATTACTGATGTAAACATTTTGTGTGAAATCCAGCATTGAATTAGTTATTGTAAATTCGAATATTTGGATTGAACAATTATAAATTTTAATTATGTTGTTTCCTTGTATTGTGATATCTTTGTCTAAGCAGTTTTGGTTTAATTTTGATTTTGGAAGATTCCAAGTTAACAATATGTTTGGTTCAACGTAATTAATTTGGAAATTTTTGTACGTTTTTGTGTAAGGACATTTTGTTGGTTTTTGTTTTAAAATTCCTTTTATACATTCGTCTTTTATTAACTCTTTAGTTTCTTTATTATAAATCTTATTTTCATAGCAGTAATATTTTTCAGATGTTACTTCTGTCAAAATATTATTTTGTTCATCTGGATAGGGAATTATTTTGAATACGGGTACATTGGTACTTTCGCTTGGAATGTTAGAAATTATGTAAATTTCGTTAGTGTCAATTTTTAACCAAGTTGAGGTTTTTATGTTCAATAATTTTTCGGAATTTATATGTTTCAAGTAATCTTGTTTTAGTAATTTTGGATTAAAAATGCCCAGCCTAGTTAATTGCATACCCATTTCTATGTCTTCTATATATTCCGTAAAATGTTGTAAATTGAAAATAAGAATTTCTAATTTTTGTTTCCTATTGTTTTCTTCATTAAGTCGGTTAATCAATTCGATTCCGTGGTTTATTACGTCTATAACTAAATTAAGTTCATTGGATTGTATACTAAGACTGGCTAGATTGTCGATTTTCTGTTCTAATTCTTTCCTATCTTCTTGGTCTAGTGTGCCGAATAGGTATTTGTACGCGGTACCTACTATGTTTATCAAACCTCTCTTGTTACGTTTGGCTATCTTTAGCCCATTTATTTCCCTATTCAGTTTATCTATTAAATATTTGACTTGTATTTCGTTCTCGAAATCTTTAGCCATTATTAAAAGGGTATTATATGTTTCTTCGGTTTTGGTTACATTTATTATTAGATAGTGGTACTCAAAGTTAGTTGGCAGATCGATGGATCCGGTTTTAAACATTAAGTATCCATTTTTGGACTGAATTGGGTTTATTTCAATATTTTGTCCAATAGTTGTGTCAATCAGGAGCGAAAGGAAGATGAAGATCTTAATTAGACTGCTGATGATTGTTCGCATTGATTTCGGGGTTTGGCCTGGAATTGTCGTATTTGCTAAGGTTAATTTTCTTTTTCTTTTTAAACTTAGATTTATAGTGCGTTATCTTTCTACCTCTGTTTTTCTCTTCGTAGTGCTTATCATCTAACTTTGTTATTTCTCCTGTCTTTTTGAAAGGGTTAGTTATCTTGGATTTTACTAATGGTGATTGTCTAAATCGCGTGTCCACTTCGAACTCGTTACGACGTGTGTTCAACTGGGTGATTTGTTTTACCTTATTTAGTTGGGTGTCGTAATCTGGAGTTCCGGCGTATATGAAAATATCCGCAGGTGTACGGTTTGTGGTATTGTGTCTTGTCTTGTGGTTGTAAGTATACAGGATCGATTCGAACTTGGTATACTTTGTTTCTGGATCGTTTTCGCTTGTTATTATTCTTAACTTTTCGTTAACGGTTTTGTGGAATCGTTCGATGTCCGAAATGCCGTTTTTACTGGATGTGATCTCTATTTTTACCTCTTCCGAGATTAGCCATGCTTGCAGGGCTGCGCACATGAAAACTGAAATTTTATCGGCTTTTATTTCTTGAGGTTTACCCATCTCATTAAAGACTTTCAATATGGCTCTTTTTGCTTCGAGCCAGTCGCGGCTGTTTACCTCTACGAGGGTGGCGAACTTGGAATAAATGTCTATGCATGATAGAAACTGTTGGTTGCCTATGAGATAGAAGTCCATCACGTATCGTTCTCTAACGTTTTGTATTTCAGGTGTTATTTCGAATGCCAATTTGGTGTCTCTATGCTCCGTTTTGGCAATATTGCACGTTGGACATTCGTTTATGATGTTCTGTATGAGTTTCTGGTGGTCTGGGTAGTAGTATTTCCCTTTAAACCAATTGATGGTCTTTTCTATTCCCGGATGAAGTAGTTCTTTGTGTGTTTTCATGATCAGTTGCTTAAATTCTGAATAGTTTGAAAGGTCGATCAGTTTAGTACTAGACTTCATGACTTTCGTGAAGTTGCTAGGACTGATTATTTCCAAGAAAGCTTGTTGGAATATTGGAAAGTCGGTATCGTTGTGGAAATATAATGCGCTCTTTTTCGTGCATACATATTCCTTGATAATTTCTTTGGCTAAACTGTTGGTCATTTCTTTATAAGTGATTTTTATGATCAGCTTGTGGAAATAATGATTTGTGACTACTTCATCGTTATCTCCTTAATGAACTCAATCTGGCGATTGAAATAGTTGACGGGTCGTTCGGTAAGGGGGATGTGGTTGAGGTTATCCTCGTGTGCGCTGTGTATTGTGGCGCCTGCACTATCGGAAACCTCTCCAAGTAAGTTTTCGTTAACTTTTACTCGGGACAATGCGTCTGCTACGTGGTTTTCCTTACCAGGTAAATATTTGATTTTAAAGTCAAATTCGTTCAATTTGATCTTCCACCGTTGCAGCTTCATGTTGGGTTCCTTGAGGTTATTCAACCAGACCAAAGGTTTATGGTCGCTAAGTATTTCGAAAGTTCTGCCGAATAGGTATGATCGGAAATACTTGGTTGCCCATACAATTGCTAGCAGTTCTTTTTCAATTGCGGAGTAATTGATCTCGTGGTCGTTCAGCGTTCTGCTGGCGTAACAGATCGGCTTATGGTCCTGTGATAGAACCGCTCCTATCGCCATGTTACTAGCGTCTGTAGTGACTGAGAACATTTTGTTGAAGTCTGGATATACGAGAATGGGGTCTGAGGTGATGAGTACTTTTAGTCTCTCAAATGCCTCGACATATTTCTCTTCTTTAGGATCTATGACAGCTCGCTTCTTTAGTTTGAGAGTCATAGGCTTTGCTATGTTCGCGAAACTAGGAATAAACTTCCTATAAAATCCGCATAGTCCTAGGAATGACTTGATTTGTTTCGTAGTTTCCGGTATCGGGAATCCGGTTATGGCTGAAATCTTATTTGGATTCGGAATGATTCCTTCTGGTGTGACTACATGACCTAGGAACTCAGTTTCTTTCTTCAGAAACTCACACTTATCCATTTGAAGCTTGAGATTTGCGTCTCTTAACTTCCCGAAAACCTTTCTTAGTGACAACAGATGTTCTTCCAATGAAGTGGAGAAAATTATAATGTCGTCTAAGTATACTAGACAATCATTGAACATCAATTCTTCCAAAAGCTCGTTCATGCATCTTTGGAATGTTGCTGGGGCGTTTGTTAGCCCGAACGGCATTCGTGTATACTCGTAATGGCCGTGTTTGGTTGAAAACGCTGTTTTCATGATCGACGAAGGTTCCATTGGGATTTGATGGAAGCCTTTGGCTAAATCGATCGTTGTGAAATATTGACACTTTCCTAATTTGTCCAATATTTCATCCATTCTGGGTGTAGGAAATTTATCCTTGATAGTTATTTCGTTGAGACCTCTATAGTCTACAACTAACCGGTACTTCTGTTTTCCAGATGCATCTATCTTTTTGGGGATCATCGAAATGGGGAACAAAAAGGCGATTTCGACTTACGAATTATTCCTTGCGCCATCATATCTCTGATCTGCTTATTGACTTCCTCGTCATGTATTTGCGCGTATTTGTACGGCCTCCGGTATACCGGATCTTCGTGCTGTGTTTGAATTGCGTGCTTGACAGTACTTGTGAAAGTCAAATTGTCACCTTCTCTATACTGCAAGTCGCTGAACTCATATAGCACTTTCTTCAACTTCTCTTTTTTTCTTCTTCGTTCAAATGTTCTATTCTAAGTTCATGGCATTCCCTTAATTCGTTATCAAGAGCGGAAGTGAAGTATTGATCCTTATTCGAGGATGAATCGAGGCACTTATGTGCGGTCCCGACTTCTTCAATAACTTCTCCACTAGAGATTATAGGGAATATCCTTTCTCCTAACATTACGGTGTTATCCTGTAATTTATTACGGCTTTGCTGGCCATCAGATATTCTCTGCCTAACAGGATATCGTAATTGTTGGAAAAATCGAACACGTAGAACTTCTGCTCGGTTGGGCAGACTTTGTTGGGGGGCCTTATTATACTACTTGTTAATCTGACAGGTCCGTTGATGGTATGGACCTTGAGGTTTTCTTTATTTGTGGTGGCCTTTGGGAAATTTTCTTTTATTATGTTAATTGAAGATCCCGAATCCACTATACCTCTTAAGACTTTGTTGTTTAGGGTAATGTTTATATAGGGTCCCCTCGGTTTCTTCCGAGGCTGCTTGATGAAAATTTACATCCATTTTCATTTGTCCGCTATTACTTTCTCTCACTCTTTTTTGTCGGCTGGTTGGGTTTGCTACTACTAGACTGGTTTTGATTGATTTGGTAATTGGTTAGGTTTTGTGCCTGACCTTGATTTAATGAATTGCGAAATTCGCGGTTTAATCCCGGGTTGATATAATTGTTTCGCGGAGTGTTACTTGAACCGGATAAATTCTGAGTGGGGTAAGCATTGGAACTATAGTTTGGGTAATAATTCCCATCATTCTTGCGAACTGAATTAGGTGACTTTTGAACTGTTTTATTGTTACTTTTATCCTCGGCCCTGGCTTCGTATAAGCCCTCTTCTTGAGCGGCCCTTTTGAGGTTGGACAAGGTGGTTATATCTTTTCTAACGAGGGTCATGAAAAGCCTGTCAGGTAATTTCTTTGATATTACGTCCTTAATTGTATTGTTCAGAGCGTTTTTATAGATTTGGATGTTGGTTACATCTGTCTCTAGTGATAACTTATTGCTAACAATTAATGCTTTATTCTCTATATCTTCTACGAACTTACGGAGGCTTCCAGTGAACTTCGTGAAGTAAATTTGACGCAGGAGGTCCTCGTATGGGGTGTGGTTTTTGAATTCATCGATCAATGCTGCCTTTAATTCCTGCCATGTGTTGGGTTGTATCATCTGCGATGCTCTTTGAGCATCGCCCGTTAGCTGAACTTCCACTGCTCCAAACAGTATACGTTGTTGTCTTGCTTCTTGCGTAGGGTATAACTCTTGGATGTATTCGATTCTTTTTATAAACGAGCTCAGTTGTCCAACTGAGCCGTCGTATGCTGGCACTTGTCTAATAGACAGTAGTGCTTGATTTAGATGGATCTCACTTAAGCTTGGGGGTGGTAATGCCATTTTAACTGTTTGGGTTTGGTTTTATTTTTGACAAGATGTGTTAAGTTTCACTTCACTTGTTTTTGAACTCAACGTTTCGTTGCACTTGCTGTAGTTTTTTTCTTTGGGTAAGTCTGGTGTATTTGTTGTGTGTTGCACTCCACGTTTGTTGAACTTGCTGGAGTTTTCACTTTGGGTAAGTCTGGTGTATTATAATTAAGTTGCCTAGTGCTACGGTGCACCTAGGTTCTTTGGCGGATTCACTTTGCTAAATTTTATTTAGATGTATGAATCCTACCGGCTGCGCCAATAAAAATTCAACGCTCCAAGGTTTTTTTTTAAAAAGTGTTTTTATTTAACTAAACCTTATATTCGAACATTGATGTGATTTGAACTCCACGACCTAATATTAGAAAGTCTCAAACGGAATTGATTTCTTCTTGGCGAGATCTTGATCTCGAAACCTCCTTTAGAAAGCTTTAAAGCTTAGTTACTTAAGCTTTCCACTTCGCGGCTTACTCGGTCTTCGGATACGTCGGGGATGGCTTCGGCTGAGAGAGTCGAAGCTTCGGTTGCGAGAGGCGCTACTTTCGTGAGAGCGACTGATAAACAATGCGTTGGCGTATGTGAGGGTGGCGTGGGAGATGCGTCGGCTTAGATGAGAAGGCGGCCGCATCTGGTGATCGGTATTGGATTACGTCTGGGGAGCTCATTTGTTTACAAGAACTATTGGGGTGTGGGAACGCACTGATAACGGAGTGGTCAGTGTCGTTTGATCGGAATGCCTGAGACTTCCTGTTGATCTCGGCTTGGCGACTCATGCATTTGTTTATGCAGGTGTTGGGGTGTCTCATCTTATGTTTATTATATCTCTATATGGGAGTAAGGGTGAGTGCTAGATCATATGCATAATGTGTATTGGTATTGGTGTGATTATGGATGTGGTCTAGTGCTTAACATATAAATGATGCGTAACATGTTGTGGAGCATTATGGATATGTTACTATATTTATTTTTTGCATAATTTAACACGAGAAAGTTTTTAATTTATTTAACTTTTAAATCTCGACAAAATTTATTTTTTGAATGTTTGTACTGGCGAACACTTTGGACAAAAAGCCTACTCACATGTTCATATATTTATTTTGTCGTCGAAAAGCCGCCGGTACTGTTGCTACCGCTACCGCTGCCGTTGTCGCTGCCGCCGCCGTTGTCGTTGCCGCTGCCGTTATCGCTGCCGCTTTTTGTTTTGTTTTAAAAGTTATGAACTTTTATTCGAATTTCCGTTTGGATTCATTTATTATTATTTTTTTTTTTTTTTGTTTTGTGCCAGTTCTTGGCTGCACTTTAACTTTATCTTCACTGCCTTTTACTTGCACCGGATCGTGTGATTCGAGTCGTTGGGCGAAAATTATAAGAATCGTTGTTAATTAATTTGTGTTTCTTTATTTTACCGGACGCCCGTTAGGGCATAGGTTTTTCTTTTTATGTTTAGGCAGAGCTTTCGCTCTGGAGTACAAATTACGACTAACTTAAACTCCTATCCAGCTGCAGCTCGAGGCCTTTGCCTTCCTGCAGCGCTGTCGCCAAGGTGCCGGGTCAGCGTTTTGATCCCGGCCCGTGGCGATCACTCGCTCCGCGAGTGTATCACATCAGTTTGGAAAAAAGATTTGGTCCCTCTAGCTCTTATAGCCTCCGAGCAATGGGCGACAAACAAGACGGACAGACGGACAGACAGCAATTACCACAAATACAATATACCCTTTTACTCTTCGAGTACGGGTATAAAAACTAAAAATATAATCTGCTTGCATGTGTGAGTACTCACAGATCCCCAATGTGCGTATGTATGTATGTGTACTTGCGCAAAGCGAATGATTTTCGAGTCGAACAGCCGTGTCGAGTTGAGAAACGAATTTATTTACACGCTGAAAATTATAAAAAATTTTGAAATGGGAAGTCACGTTTGAAATATATTATGTATTTATACCCGTACTCGAAGAGTAAAAGGGTATATTGTACTTGTGGTATAAGGGGATGTGTGTAACATAGAGAAGGAATAATTTCCGTAAAATTTTTCGTAAAAATGAACGCCTGGATCTCTGAGACTATAAGAGCTAGAGCAACCAAACTTTCTTTCCAGACTCCTGTGATACCGAACCTGATCAAGTGTATTTCAAAATTTCGCCCCGCCCCCTTCCGCCCTCGAAAAAAGACGAAAATCCATAATTTTGAAGATAGAGAAAAACGAAAAATGCAGTATGGTAGGGAATGGTCATATCTACCAGAATCCAGATCGGATCATTATTATAGCCACAATGATGAAATGAATTTTCAGCATCGAGCTGCCCCACCCCCCGCTACAACCGTAAAAAAATATACATTTATTTTGAGGGTTGATATCTGCTGCTGATTCTCTCACACTCACATTCGCACGCTCTGTCTCGTGCAGTGTACGTGTACTGTTGTGAGAACTGATGTAGATGTAGATGACAGATGCATCAAACACATGTAAAATGTAAAAACTGATACAACATTTGAAGATTCCACATAAATCACATGTTTACTGACTGAGTACGGGTATAAAAGTAGTGTCTATATCATCATCTTTCTCACAACAACACACGTACACTGCACGAGGCAGAATGTATGAGCAGTGCGTGAGCGAGAGGGAGAATCTGAAGCGACAATCAACATAAATGACTTACGCTGAAATCGGGCGCGGGGAAAGCCTAAAACGGTGCGGGGTATTCTCGCTGCTGAAAATTCATTTCATCATTGTGGCTACAATAATGATCCGATCTGAACCAAATAATCCGGTAATCTGTTAGATATGGTATTTCTCTACAATACTGCATTATTCTTTTTTTCCTATCTTCAAAATTGTGGATTTTCATCTTTTTGCTGGGCGAAATTTTGAAATACACTTGTTCAGGTTTGGTATCACAGGAGTGCGGACAGAAAGTTTGGTTGCTCTAGCTCTTATAGTCTCTGAGATCCAGGCGTTCATTTGTACGAAAAACCAACTCGACTCGTTTTTGTGTGAGTGCGAAGTTTTGTCGTATGTTTTTCTCAATTATGGCTATATTAATTATCCGATCCGATTCAGATTTGGGCACCTGATAGATATTGTCTTTCTTTATGATACTGCATTTTTAGTTTTTTGTTATCTTTAAAATTGTGGACGCCACAGATGTGCGCTCTTTGTGGGGGTGGAAGTGGGCGGGGCGAAATTTTGAAACACATTTCTAGGAGTGAGATATCACATCAGACTGGATAAAAAGTTTGGTTGCTCTAGCTCTTATAGCCTTCGAGCAATGGGCGACAAACAAGACGGACAGACAGACGGACGGACAGACGGACGGACAGACAGGGCTATATCGACTCGGCTATTGATGCTGATCAAGAATATATATACTTTATAGGGTCGGAAATTATTCCTTCTCTATATTACACACATCCACTTTTACCACAAATACAATATACCCTTTTACTCTTCGAGTACGGGTATAAAAATACACTCTTTCATAAATTCTTTGAACACCGCAAGCACAAAAATAAAGATACTCCTCGTATAGACCACACAATCAGTATATGCAATGAACAACTACCATACAAACCCCAAAAGATCTTTAGATACAACACACCCTGGGACATCCAAACCTTATAGATACAACAATGCGTATCCATAAAAAACACTGTAAGTCACTTCAGCATCTGTTCTCAGCACCTTAGCGGCAATAGACTCAATTCACAACTTAAACAACAACCACTTTTAACCGAGTTTTACCTTTTAATCAAGTAATATGCCTTCCTCTTCACTCCAAACATAAATTCAATCGACATAAACAGATATGTACCTTAAATCAGTATTCACAATAAAACAAAAACAAAACCTTACCACGGCAGTCAAGGGTACCAAAATATAAACCAATCCAACTTAAATATTATAGACTACATAAGATCGTCCCACCAGATATTCAGCATACTAGACCAAATTAAACGAGAACGAACATATTGAGTCGCGATAAACACGACACTACTTGTTCAAGCGCAGAATTACACATAATTATAATATTAATTAATAATATTAATTTAATAATTAATTATTAATTATTAATTATTAATATTAATAATTAATTAATAATAATTAATAATATTATATTAACACAATATACACTCGCATATATCGCATAAACAACGTTCACCCAGGTAACGGGAGAGCTCATAACCCACGACACGGCATTGTAGTCGAGTCAGCAATACCCGCGTCCGCAGCTACTTCGGCTACTACGTCTACTGCCCCAGTAACACAATAATATCTTATTAATTCCACATTCCCTTTCACCATATTCCTATAGAATCAGCACTTTTGTTACCTATAAATAGAGTTTAAGTTCGTTAAATAAAATAGTATCAGAATCAGTCTTGTACCATAACAACATACTGCCGATATTCATTCTTCACGAGCAATCACCTTGCTCATCCACAGGAAACCCACTCCGCAGTCCAACTGGTTCAAGTGCTAGTTGCAAGTATACAAACATTACACATCTACACTGTTGATGAAGAATTGTGTGGGACGTATCGCGAAGCATGCGAACGATTGAATTTGCTTGAGAATGACATGCATTGTGATCTTACACTCCAAGATGCAGTATTTTCATCAAGTCCACATCAAAGTCTGACACTTTTCGGGATTATTATAGCCACGTGCAGTCCAGCAAAGCCAACTGAATTGTGGCAAAAACATCAAAATCAATTGTCAGATGCTTTTGTGCAAAACAATGAGCCAAGGTTAAATGTCAATCAAAGAATGGGTTACGACAAAATATTGCGAGCTATCGAAGTACAACATGGTGGACTGTTCTTTTTGGATGCAGCTGGAGATACCGAAAAAACGTTTGTCATTTCGATTTTTTTGGCTACCATTCGAGCACAAGGTAGAATCGCATTGGCTCTGGCTTCGTCTGGCATCGCTGCCACATTATTGGATGGTGGTGGCACGGCGCACTCTGCCCTTAAGTTGCCCTTGAACATGCAGGCTGACGATAATCCTACATGCAACACTTCAAAAAGATCTGCAATGGCGAGAGTACTGCAGCAATGCTCTCTTACAGTATGGGAAGAGTGTACTATGGCAAACAAGAAGTCTTTAGAAGCACTTAATCGTACGTTGAAAGATATTCGGGGAGATAATCGATTGTTAAGTGGTGCATTGATATTGTTAGCAGGTGATTTCAGACAAACAATGCCTGTAGTCAAACATAGAACTGCTACTGATAAAATTAATGCGTGTTTGAAAACATCTTATTTGTGGCACTCTGTGAAAACACTTAGATTGACTACAAATATACGTGTTCAATTGCAAGACGATGCTTCAGCAGATTTGTTTCCCAGACAACTGTTAGACATTGGTAATGGCATAGTTGACAAGTATGGCTTTATAACGCTTCCAAATAACTTTTTGCACTTTTGTGTCATCGAAATAATACTTGATTCAGAGTGAAATATTACTTGAAATATTATAGAAACCATGTCTGGTTGACGGAAAGAGCAATTTTGGCCGGAACAAATAAAGATGTCAATGAGACAACGCATCTATTTTGAATTCCATCCCAGGCGAAATATTTGGGTATAAGTCGATTGGTACAATTATCCATCAAGATTATGTTGTAAATTATCCAGTCGAATTTCTAAATTGATTGAATTTACCTGGATTTCCGCCATACTATTTACAAGTAAAAGTTGGAGGCACCATAATTGTGCTGCGGAATCTTAATCCACCTCGATTTTGCAACGGTAAAGACTTGCTGTGAAAAAAGTTATGACTACTTTACTTGAAGCAACTATTTTGACTGAGAAATTTTGAGGTGAATACGTTTTAATTCCGAGAATTCCGATGATTCCGACTGACATGCGATTTCATTTCCAACGAATACAATATTCCATTCATCTTGCTTTTGCTATGACTATTAAGAAATCACAAGGACAGTCGTTGCAAATTTGTGGTTTAAATTTGGAGCATCCGGTATTTTCACATGGTCAACTGTATGTAGGGTGCTCACGAGTAGGCAAACCTTCAGTCTTAATTATTCATTGTTCCGACGGCAAAATATTGTTTATCACAAAGCATTGCAATAAATCAAATATGTTGCTTCATCAAAATTATCATTGTTTAATTTCGATGAATTACTACACATTAAATAAGAAAGCAGCGAAGCGCGCGGGCTTTCTAGTAAAGTTAAAAAACAAAATCTATCATTAAATATTCTGTTACAGAATGACACAATATGAAAAGCAATTGGCGTTCATACACACATTTTAAGACAAAATTTAAGATTTTTTTGATTAATTTATCAGCTGAAGCATCGTTTTGCAATTGAACACATATGTACATTTGTAGTCAGTCTAAGTGTTTTCACAGAATGCCACAAATGTTTTCAAACACTCATTAATCTCATCAGCAGCAGTTCCTACATATGTACATATGTACAAACATACATAATTCCTTCCAGTAAAAATTTGTTTGTCCAAACGATGCCACATTCTCTGCCTGTCAATTAAAAAAAACCGTAATTTGGTGCACGCGTTGCGGAGATACATTCATACACGCAGATTTTTTTCTACATGTTTATAGTATAGATTTAAGATTTTTTTTTATTAATTAATCAATCTAAGTGTTTTCACAAATGCCACAAATGTTTTCAAACACGCATTAATTGCATCAGCAGCAATTCGCGACAAATGTCACCTGTTGAAAGCAGAGCACCAGGACCGTTTTCTGGAGGAGCTTGCCGAGAACGGCGGCCCACCACCTAAATGTGAGGACACCGAATGGCATCAGGGCACGGTGATAGCAATCGCCTGCCAAGATGCACGGTCGGCGGCCCTCTACATGAACGCGGTGGCGGCGCTCAAAGAGGTCTACCCAGGAGCCTAACTAGAGGCCGTGAGCTGGGAAGATATCCTGAACAGACCGAGTGCCCGAGCGTGAGGTGTCGGTTAAAACTGCAGAGCCGGAGAAGATCCTCAAGGACCTGCAGGTCTGCAACCCCCACCTTCATAGAGCCGATTGGAACTTGACCGAGGTCGAGGAGATCACAGGACAGAGGCGGCAGATCATCCTCCTCCTCAATGAGAAGTTACTTGAACCGCTATGAGCGAAGCGAGCGATCTAGCCGGGGTTCTCGGCTGCATCGAAGTCAAGGAGTACGCAGAATCGCCCGAGAGCTATTTCAGACCCATAAGTCTATCGTCCTTCCTCTTGAAGGACTTGAACGGATTTTAGGTATGCATCTCAGGGTGACTATATTGCCGAATCAGATCTCTGACTCTCAGCATGACAATCGGAGGGGAAGATCCACCGAAAAGCCCTACACGCGATCACATCTATAATAGAAACGTGCATTAGCTGTACGGAGTATACCCTGACATCCTTTATAAACATCTATGGAGCTTTCAACAACATCATCCCGTCCGCCTTCACGGGAGCCTTGAATGACCTGAGGCCATCATACTTTAGGACGTTGATGTGCAATGACTGCACCATCAAGCCGAAGCCTGTTACGCGCGGATTCCTGGCAGATACGCAGCCCTCCTCCCGTCCAACCGGCCGAGGGGCGCTGTCGCATGACGCACGACGCGTGTACCGAACCAATCGCGAACATGCAAGAAAGATAGGTGTTAGACTAATATTCGAGGAAAATTAGGGCTAAACACAACGCTATACGTGCAAAGATACAAAAGAATATTACTAATTACGGGAAAGGTATGTTAGTATAGTATTAGTGATTTAAGTAGAGGACGTGAAATAGTGGTGGATATTATATGGTAGAACGAATTATAATCCGAGCATAAGACCAGAAAAGGTTCATACAAGGAATACTTTGATCTACACAGCGGAAGGTAAAAGGGAATACAATTTCCAGAGGATCTTATAGAAATCGTGAAGTTTATGCGGCTCAACAAAGCAGGGCTCTTGATGTCATCCCTGATCAAGTTTTGCATAAAAATCACACCAAGCATTTTTCTACGATTAAGTAAGGATGGAAGTTTTATTAAGAGCAATCTACGAGAGAAAGAAGTCAGTCTCACACCTTCATCCCCGTTGGGGCCACGCAGAGCAAAATGATTTTCTGGACTGACTATAAGCAGGAGAAGCCAAGGAGTTTTTAAAGAGGACTCTTTGAGACCAAGAGCAAAGGTAGCAAAGGAAATCAATTTCCAAAGGATGGGGCGGAAGCCCTAAAAGGTCAAGTTTTTGTGCTAAAAGGGAATGGTTTACAGAGTCGAATTCTTTACTGAATTCGGTGTAAATAACATCCGTCTGCATTTTACCTTGGAAACCTTCAATTATAAAAGAGATCTCTAATAAATTTTAAGTTGTTGATCGCAACCCCGCAACTTCCAGAGAAGACAGACTACTGCATCCCAAGTGACTACCACTCAACGCCTTTCCAAGAATCCATCCAGCTTAGGGAGGACTGGGAGAGGGACGCGATCCTAATATACACTGATGGTTTAAGGTTAAACGGCCGCGTGGGTGCAAATTTCTTGACCAAATTTTAATCCTAGCTAGCAAGAATTCAAGAATTGGTGGATATAATTATTTTTTTCGATACTGCATTTACCGTTTTCTTTTATTCATGTGACGTAGCTTGGGCTAGCTTTTATGGTCTTTGATAACTAGGCGATAAGCAATACGGACAGATAGACCGACGGACAGGCACTCATGGCTATATAGATTCGGCTATTGATGCTGATCAATAGCATATATTATATGGGGTCGGAAACGTTTCCTTCTCTGTGTAACACACATCCACTTTTACCACAAATACAATATACCCCTTTACTCATCGAGTATGGGTTAAGTTAATAATTCTTAGCTATGTGCTACCAAATTTTATACAAAAAATTGCGGGCTACAAAATATCTTATCTACTCATTCTCCACTGTTTCAACTTGCCGCTTACTTTACTTACGATAGTTTGTAAGTGCACTTTGTACATCACTATTTTGACCTTTAGTCTGCTGCAAAACAATAGTGACTATTCATACATCAATATAACACAAAAATTGTAAATGAGTATTTATAAATAAACTTTTCCATAGTGTAAACTGGTATGGTTACTAGAAAATATATGTATTTCCTAATTTCAAAACAGTATATAATGTGAATTGTCTTATTGGGTTGCATAGAGTGTATGTTGGTAGATGTATATGCATGCATATACATAAGTTAAATTGAATTCATTTCTATGATGTGCATACAGATATTTAAATATAGTTTTTAAACGGTTGAAACTCTTAAATATTTTTGAAACAATTTGATAACTCCATTTCATTTGAATACATTAATATAAATATATAAATTCGTTTTTTAACTAAAATACTTCTGAAAACAACTATAAACGATATGCTCCATTTTTTGCCCATTATAAAGTAATCAAAACACACTATGTATGTGCACACACACACATTAATTAATTAATAATTAAATTAATTAAACTCCACCGCGTCTGCTTAGCCCGTTCGTCCAGATGAGTGCTATAAAAGCAACAAAAAGAGCAATTATATCCGAACTCCTGTGTTATCACAATAATAAAAGTGTATTTAAAAATGTTGCCAAGCCCCCTTTCTTCGTGCAGTGTACGCGCAGAACGAGTGTAGATGTAGATGAAAAATGTAGTAAAAATATGTAAAATGTTAAAATAATTTAAAATTTCACATGACTCGAGTACGGGTGTAAAAGTTGAGTCTCGATTACTGCGACTCAACGTTTCTTCTCATTTATGATTAGACAAAGTAACCATAAACACCAAAATTTTTTTAAATCCTTTATTATAGCTCATTCAATGTCGAGTACTGTGAAACTCAACACACATTCATATGATATAAACTCAGCTCGCTCTTTTGTTTGAAAATATACATATGTATGTACATATGCAGATGTGTACTATACATACATATGTACATACATACATATACAATTTAAGTTTTTGAATATCGGCTCCATCATAAAATACTAGAATCAAAGATGATTACTGCGTTACCGTGGTACCCATGAGAAATCTTTTTTGGAGCTGTTAGACTGGACCGTTGAAAAAAGAGCATAAGGCATATGCAGTGTAGTAATATAATTGTATGAATTGCGAAACAAATTTCCGACCCATCTATGCACATACATACATATGTGTATCCGCGGACTTAGTATAATTCAGTGCTGGTTTTGTCTTCAATTTAAGTGTCTTTGAATATGTATCATTATATTATAGCATTCTTATAACACTCTGAATCCTGAATAAGCTCACTTACAAAACAATATCTATCTTTGATCAAACCTGATCTTTGCCTTAAGGCATGAGAATTGTGTAAGTTAGAGAAAGCACAGAAAATAAAATATTGGGCGATGTGTGTATATATGTATGTATATATGTACAAGGTGCCCATATTATTATTTTTGTATTTAAACATTGACAAACATTTGACATTTACCAACATTATCTGAGTTGGCACTTTTGTTTTGGCTATACGTGGGTTGCTATTTATGTTTTTGGCCTATGAAAACCCCAACTTAGACGTCTGAAAATGGTTTTATTATTTTTTAAAATATTCTTGATAATTAAACTTTTGCATTCGATTAAACCCATTTTCGAAGCATTTTTTCCAGTCCGAATGAGACACCTCTAAAAAATGCATTTTGAATGCATCAACCGACTCTTCTTCCGTCTTAAACCGTTGACCGCGTAGTTTATTCTTCGTTTTAGGGAACAAGAATAAGTCATTAGGTGCTAAGTCAGAACTGCACGGCGGATGACCCATCAATTCGACATTTTGGTCGTTAACAAATTCTTTGTCTGTGCCAATGAGTGAGAGCTCGCATTGGAATGGTGAAGAATAACTCGTGTCTTTTTATTAATTTTTTCGAATTTCGCCGAAAACTTCTGGCAATCAAATGGTTGTAGATGGCTGTAGACACGACCATTAATTCCGAAAAAACAGGCCACCATTTGCTTCGATTTGCTTCGCGAGCGAACAACTTTTGTTTGATTTTGTTCATTTTGGAAGACCCAAACAGTCGATTGTTGTTTTGTTTCCGGGTCGTATGAATAGATATTATATACACTTTTTGAAGCAGCACGATCGTACTTTTGGATCATTACGTTGCACCAATCGACACGCGCATTTTTTGCTGGATTGTTAAATTATGTGGGATCCAATGGGAACACACCTCTTTTACACACAGGTGATCGTGCAAAATTTTATTGATGGACGTAATACTTATGTCCAAAGAAGTCTCACGGTATTTGACATGGCTATCTTTGATAATCAGCTCTAGCACAGCATCGATATCTTTTGCACAACATATGATTTTGGACAACATTCACGGAATTTGTCGCTGAGCGTACAGAGCTTAAATATGGTGCTTGTTCGCACCTTTTATTATAATAATAATAGTATACTAATTTTGGGTCATCGATGCATTCTTGTTTACTTAATCCACGCCGAAAGTTGTGAAAAATAATCGCACGAAAATGTTCAATGCCTAATTCCAGTTTGCTACCAAGGTAAATTTTTTATTTATCGTTAATCGATATCAACCGTGGTTGTACATAAAAAGTTGTGTGTAGGCCCATAAAACTCATAAAACTTGGCCAACAACTTAATAGCACCCCTCGTACCGACATATTATATCTATCGAATTGTGCACTGTTTTTATACCCGTACTCGAAGAGTAATAGGGTATATTGTATTTGTGGTAAAAGTGGATGTGTGTAACATAGAGAAGGAATAATTTCCGACCCTATAAAGTATATATATTCTTAATCAGCATCAATAGCCGAGTCGATATAGCCCAGTCTGTCCGTCCGTCTGTCCGTCCGTCTGTCCGTCCGTCCGTCTTGTTTGTCGCTCATTGCTCGGAGGCTATAAGAGATAGAGCATCCAAATTTTTTTTCCTGACTGATGTGTTCTCTCACTCCTAGAAAAAAGTTTAAAAATTTCGCCCCGCCCACTTCCGCCTCCACAAAGGGCGCACATCTCTGGCGTCCACAATTTTGAATATAACAAAAACGAAAAATGCAGAATCATAGAGAAAGACCATATCTATCAGGGGCCCAAATCTGAATCGGATCGGATTATTAATATAGCCACAATAGTCAAAAACATACGCAAGAACTTCGCTCCCTCTCTTTCGCACTCACACAAAATCGAGTCGATTTGGGTTTTCGTAAAAATGAGCGCCTCGATCTCAGAGACTATAAGAGCTAGAACAAACAAATTTTCTGCCTAGACTCCTGTGTTATCGCTTCAGTGCAAGTTTATTTCAAAATTTTGCCACGCCCACTCCCGCCCCCCCAAAAGACGAAAATCCACAATTTTGAAGATAGAAAAAACCAAAAATGCAGTATGGTAGAAAATGACCATATCTACCAGATTCCCGAATTTGGTTAAGATCGGATCATTATTGTAGCCACAATGATCAAATGAATTTTCTGCTGCGAGCTTGCCCCTTCCCCTTGCTGCGTAAGTCATTTATGGGGATGATTTTCGCTAATGATTCTTTCGCACGCACACTTACGCTCAAACATGCTGCCTCGTGCAGTGTACGTGTGTTGTTGTGAGAAGTGATGTAGATGAAGTAGATGTAGATTACTGATGTAGCAAAAAAATGTAAAATGTAAAAACTGATAAATCATTTAAAAATTCCACATCATTCACATGTGTACTGTCTGAGTACGGGTATAAAAGTAGAGTCGCGGCAACAGCGACTCCGTACGTTCTTTCTCGTTATATTATTTATATATAAAGTTAGCTTATAGTGTAAAAACTATAAACTAACTAGGTACGAATTTTTCAGAAGCTGCTTAGGCCTTAAGCTTAAGGTGCTAGGTGCCCTACATAATTATGATTGTGGTGAAAGCAAAACATACTAACGAGTCATTTTTTTTATAATAGTATGGCCGCAGTGAATTTACTTGGTAAAAAGCAGCGAATATGGACACAACAGAAAACCTTGGAACAACTGGAAATATTGTTAGCCATGAATCATTGGATGAGTCGTCATTTGTAGGAAATATTCTACGTGAAATTTTGTATAGTCCAATGAACCTAGCCCTTTTAGCAGTAATAGTCTTTCTTGTATACAAAATAGTGCGGGATCGCACCGAAGTACCAAGTTCCACTGTTCAGAAAACAACTGTACCAGAACTTCCGAAAATACGACGCGATTTAACTGTTAAGGAACTCCGACAGTACGATGGAAATCAACTTGATGGTCGAGTATTGGTGGCGGTTAATGGAAATGTTTACGACGTTAGTAAAGGAAAACGTTTTTATGGGCCAGGTAAGCTGTATATATCAACATGGCCGTTTACGTTCTTATATTTTACATTTCACTAGCTTTTTCATTCAATATACTACCATTCATATTTTTACTACCAGTCGATAATGTGCATACTTCGGATATAATCATAATCCTTTTACATATTTAAGTTACGAATATAATTTTTCAAATACCCGTATTCGAAGAATGAACGACGAACGGACATATGGACTGGCTATTTATTGATGCTGATTAAGAATATATCTATATACTTATTGGGTCGGAAACGTTTCCTTCTCTGCGTTAGACACATTCGATTTGTGGTCTAAAATCTAATATACCCTTCGAGTATGCGTATTAAAAGTTTAAGTGCCAGTTTTTAAAAAGGTTAGAAAATTGTGTGGAAAGGGAATATAGTTTTGTGTGAGTATTATCATTAAAATATATTGATTAATAAGATGCCGCGATCAAGAATATTTAAATCATTAACAAATTTTCACGCTCTTTTTTAATCAACCGATTTGTCTTGTAAACTACTAAAGATTGATTCACTGTTGTTTAGGTTTTTATTTACTAGAAGGTATATATTGATGCAAAAAATATAGGATGAGCTTTGCATGTATGCTGAAATCGTGGTATAAAATTGCATTCGGACCTTAGTTTGTCAAGATACTTTTTTTTTACTTTCGTGGTATGCAAATTTTAAAATTAATCTAGATTCAACTCTTTTATATACCCGTACTCGAAGAGTAAAGGGTATATTGTATTTGTGGTAAAAGTGAATGTGTGTAACATAGAGAAGGAATCGTTTCCGACCCCATTAAGTATATATATTCTTGATTAGCATCAATAGCCGAGTCGATATAGCCATGTCAGACGGACGTCTGTCTTGTTTGTGGCCCATTGCTCGAAGGATATAAGAGCTAGAGAAACCAAACTTTCTGTCCAAACTCCTGTGATAATTCAGTACAAGTGTATTTCGAAATTTCGCCACGCACCCATCCGCCCCCACAAAGAGCGCACATTTGTGGCGTCCACGATTTTGATGATAACAGAAAACTAAAGAATGCAGAATCATAGAGAAAGCACATATCTATCAGAGGCCCAAATCTGAATCAGATCAGATCATTAGCCACAATAGAGAAAACCATTTGGAAAAATATCGTTCTCTCTCGCTCGCTCTCACACACCAACCTGTTGACTTTTCCTATTCGTACAGATGAGCGCCTGGATCTCAGATACTATAAGAGCGAGAGTAACCAAATTTTCTTTCCAAACTTCTGTGATACCACTTCAGTACAAGTGTATTTCAAAATTGCGCCACGCACCCTTCCGTCCCCCCTAAAAGATGAACGTCCACAATTTTGAATAAACGAAAAATGCAGAATCGTAGACAATCTACCAGATCCCCGAATCTGGTTCAGATCGGATCATTAATATAGCCACAATGCACTATGGTCCAAAAGTCGATTTTTTCGGCATAAACTCTAAAAATTGACGCACAGACCTCAAACTTCGCACATTTAGTTTTATTAGAACGAAGAACATGCAAACAAAATTTTGAGTCTGTGCGACCACGCCCTCTCTTACCTCCCATACAAACAATTTTGTTAGTATTATTAGGAAAAATTTAGTAAGACTCTAAATTCAGACAAATTCAGACAAATTAGTTAAATTTATTTTAGGAATGACTTAAATATCTTAAACATAATCTTATTATTATTATGTATTATTCTCAGTGGCGTTGTGCCTAGTATGGAATCAGTTACTGAGAGAGAAGATGATCCCATCTTTCAGGACGATTCTGCACCTTGTCATCTAGCGCGCTCTCTAAGTTATTCTTCGTCGTTTGCTATTTTTAAAAATGCATTATACTAATTTTGACTATTCTCCACCGATTGGTAAACAGTTTAAAGGCAGAATTGGGTATTAAGTCCTTAGATTGGCCAGGTAGCAGTCCCGACCTCAATCCGATTAAAATGTCTGGGCCCTTATGGGTTCCAAAATAGGAAAAATGAAGCCGAAAACTATGGTTGAGCTACGCGAAACTATAGAAAAAGTATGGTTTGATTATATAACGGAAGAATACCTGAAGGTTTTATACGATTCGATGCCCAATAGGATCAAATGTGTCATAAAGGCCAAGGGTGGTACTGCCAAATATTAATCAGTTATTAATTTGAAAAATAAATTTTGAAATATATTAGAGCTGTCATTACTTTCTAGAAAACAAAATAACTCATTGGAAAAAATTTAGTTTTTGTTGAAAAAACACGTTTACATATTTTAATTTAATTTTTACTTTTTTTATAGTCAAATTGCTAAATAACCGTTGAAAACGGTGTAATTGGCAAACATATTTTTCTTTTCACTATAAAATTATGATACAAACAAATTTACTAACTTTTATGTATAAAAATGATTAAGTGACAAAAAAAAATAAAACATAGGCGAATCGAAAAGGATTTGGGGAAACATCAGGCTTCCAAAGTTAGAAATGCATGAAAAGTCAGAGTGCGGCTTTTTTTTGTCGCAGGGTGTAGTTACATTTGGAAAGTTTTTCTTTTTGTAAACGGTTCAAAATAACTTATTTTTTATTTATTTCTAATTTGTTGTCATCTTTTATGTGGTAATTGATAATTTTTTTATAAATCCACTCAGACACAAATGATATTTTACGATTGTTGCTGCGCCAAATATCGAAGAGATGGCTACGAAGAAACTCGAGCGTCCCTGAAATTTCTTGAATTGCGAGAAAAGGGGGACGAACGGGGAAAAGTTGTTAATTGGCGGTAAAGAACGACATTTATTTGTACAAGCTGACGTACTTCAATTTTTCAGGTAGAAGCTGGTTCGTTAGTTTTATTCCACGAAACACAGGGCACGCATGTTAATTCTCAAAAAAAATAGACATAAATTGGACAGTGAACACAGCGCAAAGACTAAGACTGCTCATAAATCTACTATATACAGTAAAAACTACATGCCTTGATCTTCAATTTCCATTATTAACTTCAGTTTGTTCTGACAAAGAATTTTGATTTTTACGCACAAACGTTAATAAAACAACGTGGCGTCGATTTCTTAATCCGAAGCAGCTGATCGATTGGGTACTTTTGAAAGCTCACAAAAGTTTCAGGGAAGCGTTTAAAGCTTTATTTTTTTAGTTTTTATATGTTTGATGTATTAACTTTAAGAATTTAAAATCAAAAATACAAAACATTCACATACAAATTTCGACTTTATGCCAAAAAATCGGCCTCTTGGACCATAATGATCCGATCAGATTCAGATCTGGGCCTCTGATAGATATGAGCTTTCTTTATGATTCTGTGATTTTTCGTTTTCTGATAGCTTCAAAATTGTGGTGGCGTCCATGTGCGCCCTTTGTGGGGGTGGTGGATTTCGACTTTATGCCAAAAAATCGGCCTCTTGGACCATAGTGCAATGATAAAATTTATTTTCATCAGCCAACCCCTACCCTCTCGCAACAAACGAGTGATTTAGGGATGATAGCCGCTACTGATTCTCTCTCTCGCACACACTCTGCCTCGTGCAGTGTACGTGTGTGTTGTGAGAACTGATGTAGATGAAGATGACAGATGCTGCAAAAAAATGTAAAATGTAAAAACTGATAAAAAATTTAAAAATTCCACATAATTCTGAGTACCGGCTGAGTACTGGTATAACAGTAGTGGCGCATTAACGGCGTCTTTATACGTTCTTTCTTGTTTTATTATGTAGTTATTTGTCCTTTTATGTTTGTAGTTCAGATCACAACACACGGAAACTTTTTACAACCAACCTAAACCTTCTAAAAATGTACTTTTAATGTAAAAAAAATATTATTTGTTTTTTTAATAATTGTCTAATAATTCCTTACTTTATTATCATGTGACAAACAAATTTAAAATTATAATTTATTATTGTAGAAGCTATGACTTTAATTCTGCTAGATTAGCTGTTTATGCGACTATTGTGGGGCGATGAAGTTTGCTGAAGAAACTTCGTGTTTGCACTCAACTCTCACTGTGTAAAACTGCTAATAAATCTGCCTAACTTGCTACGGCAGTGTGATTACTGTGCTGTTGCTAATGAATCACATTCGAAAATCGATTATATTAACGATAAGGTTCCGTAGCTCGAAAGACTTTATCGGGATCTCAAGTTGGACTTTAAGGCCCTGTCCGCCAATTCTAAGCGGGTGAAATCTTCTAGGAAGGAGGCTAATAAGCCCAAGCACACGGCTGACTTGTTGTCTCCCCAACTAGTGGCCGCCACTTCGATTGCGGGCATTGTATAAGAATCTGCCGCTGCTCTTCCTTCTGATTTGGATGGCTTTGTCGCAGTCAAAAAGAAGGAGAGGAATAAACGAAAAGGGACGTGTTGTGTCGCTGTTAAAGCGAAACTACTTTTTTACCCATACTCAGTCAGTACATATGTGATTTACATATGTACATATGTGGAACTTTAAAATATTTTATCAGTTTTTACATTTTACATTTTTTCCGGAATCTGTCATCTACATCTACATCACTTCACACAATAACACAGTTGAAGGGTAGTCGGCTAGCTGTTAAAATTTCATTTCATCATTGTGGCTACAATTATGATCCGATCTGAACCATATTCGGCAATCTGGTAAATATGATCATTCTCTACGAAACTCTATTATTCTTTTTTTCCTATCTTCAAAATTGTGGATTTTCATCTTTTGGTGGGCGGAAGGGCGCGTGGCGAAATTTTGAAATACACTTGTCTTGGTTTGGAATCACAGGAGTCTGGACAGAAAGTTTAGTTGCTCTAGCACTTATAGTCTCTTAGATCCAGGCGACACAAAATACGAACAGTCAAAGTAGACACCTTGGTGTGTGAGAGAGAGCGAGAGGGAACAATGCTTCTCCAAATGGTTTTCTCCATTGTAGCTATAATAATGATCCGATCAGATTCAGATCTGGGCCTCTGATAGATATGAGCTTTCTTTATGATTCTGTGATTTTTCGTTTTCTGATAGCTTCAAAATTGTGGTGGCGTCCATGTGCGCCCTTTGTGGGGGTGGAAGGGGCGGAGCGAAATTTCGCCGCTTTTCGACAAAACGTTATGACTGCACTTATTCGTCTTGTTGCTGTAAGCAAACACCCATTGGATCATATTCGGCATTCCTCGTCGATGCAACAACAACAACATATATATATATTTTCCGCGCTGCGCTTTGTGCGGCATTAGCTCGGCTGCTGCTGGGTCGGATGGCGTTGCTCTTGCTGGCGCTTTCTCTCAACTGTGTGAGTGCTTAACGTCATAATCACAACAACAAATGCTATCGCATTGCTTCGTGTGCTATGCTTGCGTCGGCGCTGTTTTCGACACTTGGAAGAGTCAGCAGTCCGACGCTTGCTCTAAAGCAGAGCACTCTCCTCAGCGCCGCTGTCAGCTCTAACAACGGGATTGGGTCTCCCCAATCCTGCTGCTGATCCGCACTGCGACGTTTCGGCAGGTTTCATTTATGGATCTTGCCCCTGTTGCTCAGTGTGAACTGCCTTGTCCTGCTCTGGATCCTCGTCCCGTGGTCGCTGACCGAACGGCGTTACCATTTTCTTGGACCGTGCCGATGCTAATTCCCTACGCAAATATTTTCAAAATATAGCTATTATGCGCATCAAAGCACAGGCTGTCTATTTGGCAACCTCTACGTGGGATTTCGACATTATTATTTTGGTTGAAAGTTGGCTCAACTCGAATTTTTTCAATAATGAGCACTTCGATCCCATCCTTTTCCCGGTGTTTCATAAGAACAGAGACGCGCTCAAAACGAAGCGCTGCAGAGGAGGTGGACACACCCTGCGTTGTGATCCGGTTCGTCTGTTGGAAGATGACTCTCCTGGATTAGATAGGGGTGTCGGTGACCGGTCATTCGGAGACGGCGCGTCGTATATTCCAACTAATAGGGGGTATGACATGTATAAGGCGCACTCTCAGAATATGAATAACATTAATAGCAGCGATTCTATAAAGTGAATTTATCAAGTTTCTATAAAGTGATGACAAAGCTAATATTTTTATACCCGTACTCGAAGAGTAAAAGGGTATATTGTATTTGTGGTAAAAGTGGATGTGTGTAACATAGAGAAGGAATAATTTCCGACCCTATAAAGTATATATATTCTTGACAGCATCAATAGCCGAGTCGATATAGCCCTGTCCGTCCGTCCGTCTGTCCGTCCGTCCGTCTTATTTGTCGCCCATTGCTCGAAGGCTATAAGAGCTAGAGCAACCAAACTTTTTATCCAGTCTGATGTGATATCTTACTCCTAGAAAAGTGTTTCAAAATTTCGCCCCACCCACTTCCGCCCCACAAAGGGCGCACATCTGTGGCGTCCACAATTTTGAAAATAACAAAAAAATAAAAATGCAGAATCATAGAGAAAGACCATGTCTATCAGGAGCTTTAATATGAATCGGATCGGATCATTAATATAGCCACAATAGAGAAAAACCATACGAAAAACTTCGTTCCCTCTCTTTCGCACTCACACAAAATCGAGTCGATTTGGTTTTCGTAAAATGAACGCCTGGATCTCAGAGACTATAAGAGCTAGAGCAACCAAACTTTTTGCCCAGACTCCTGTGATACCGAACCTGAACAAGTGTATTTCAAAATTTCGCCCCGCCCCCACAAAAGACGAAAATCCACAATTTTGAAGATAGAGAAAAACGAAAAATGCAGTATGGTAGGGAATAATCATATCTACCAGATTCCCGAATTTTGTCATTCATTATCATTATTATAGCCACAATGATGAAATTAATTTTCAGCAGCGAGCTGCCCCATCCCCCGCTACAACCATAACAAAATATACATTTATTTTGAGGGTTGATATCTGCTGCTGATTCTCTCATACTCACACTCGCACGCTTTGTCTCGTGCAGTGTACGTGTGTTGTTGTGAGAACTGATGTAGATGTAGATGACAGATGCATCAAACAAATGTAAAATGTAAAAACTGATAAAACATTTGAAGATTCCACATAAATCACATGTGTACTGACTGAGTACGGGTATAAAAGTAGAGTCGCGCCTACAGCGACTCCGTACGTTCTTTCTCGTTGAAAATATATTTTTTCAAATTAATAACTAATTTATAATTGGTGGGACCACCAAAATGTTAACCTACCGTTAAAAAATAGTCAAAATTAGTATAATGCATTTTTAAAAATAGCAAACGACGAAGAATAACTTAGACAGCGCGGTCGATGACAAGGTGCAGAATTGTCCTGAAAGATGGGATCATCTCTCTCAGTAACTGATTCCATACTAGGCACAACGCCACTGCGAATAATTTCTTTATACACTTTTGCATTGACCATACCTTTTACCATTATTACCGATTCAGTTTTTTATTTAGATATGTAAACCCATTCTTCCTCAACTTCCCCAGTCTCTCGATTTTTTTCAAAAATCGTCTCACAGAGCTTTCGTGGAACTTATCGCTATTTTACGAATTGAAACATTTTGTTCAGCCAATTTAATAATTTTTGACTTTTCAGTCACCGTCAACTGCTTTCCCTCAGGCATCGTTTTTGAAAACTTCAACGTTAAACGTTCTTTAAGAAGTGTTTCCAGCAACTAAAACGTCAAAAGCCACACAAAACCATAAGGAAACATTCACGGGGACTCCCAAAAAATAAATTAGTCGAATCGAATAAAATTTGGGGAAACACCAGGCTTCCAAAGTCAGAAATCCATGAAAAGTCAGAGTACTTTTTTTTTTTGTCGCTGGTGTACTATCACAGTTTCTATTATGTACGGAGGACAGGTATGAGTTCACACAAACTTTAGGTACTTTTGGATCCCCAAAATCGAAATTTAGGTCCTCGAAATCGGGCTGTGAATGTTTCGTTTTCCTATTCCCACATCTTTTAGTTTTATTCCAAATTTGTCCGGAGATTTTTAACCGTTTGAATTTATACGAAGGTTGAAAAACACCAACTTAGGCGTCTGAAAGTTTTTATTATTTTTCAAAATATTCTCCTTGCTATTAATATACTTTTGCATTCGATTAAACCAATTTTCACAGCATTTTTTCCAGACACATCTAAAACATGAATTTTGAATGCATCAACCGCTTCTTCTGGCATCATAAACCGTTGAACGCGAAGTTTATTCTTGATGTTAGGGAATAAGAAGATGTCCTTAGGTGCTAAGTCAGAATTGTACGGCGGATGACCCATCAATTCGACATGACTCGTGTCGACTCGTGTCTTTTTATTAATTTTTTCGAATTTCACCGAAAACTTCTGGCAAACAAATGGTTGTATACCAATCAGAATTAACTGGCCATGGCCATTAATTCCGAAAAAACAGGCCACCATTTGCTTCGATGTGCTTCGCAAGCGAACAACTTTTGTTGGATTTGGTCACTGACCACTGTTGTCTTTGGTCAGTGATTTGGTTCATTTTGGAAGACCCAAACAGTCGGTTGTTGTTTTGCTTCCGGCTCGTTTGAATATATCCAGGATTCGTCACCTGTGAAGATATTATATACACTTTTCAAAGCACCACGATCGTACTTTTGGATCATTTCTTTGCACCAATCGACACGCGGTTTTTTTTGCTGGATTGTTAAATTATGTGGGATCCATCGGGAACACCCTTTTTTTATGCCCAGGTGATCATGGCAAATCTTATTGATGGACGTCTTACTAATGTCCAAGGAAGCCTCTATCTCACGGTATGTGACGTGACTATCTTTAATCTTAATCAGTTCTTGCACAGCATCCATATTTTTTGGCACAAAAACTGATTTTGGACGACCTTCACGGAATCCGTCACTGAGCATACAGCGACCACGAAAAAACTCAGTGTACTAATTTTTTAAAGAGCTAAGAGAAGGTACTTGTTTGCCGTGTAATAATTTTAGTTCTTCGATGCATTCTTGTATACTTAATCCACGTCTAAAGTTGTGAAAAATAATCGTACGAAAGTAAATTCATTGTTCTGCCGAGGTAAATTTTGTATGTATCGTTAATCGATATCAAACGTGGTCGTACATTAAAAAGTTGTATGTAGGTTTAGCCCATACAACTCCAAACTTTTTTATGCAAATAACCATTTGGTCCTAATATGGCTGGAAGTGAGCTAGACCAAAAACATAAATAGCAACCCTCCTATGCTTTTCTCAAAACCGAACACCGGTACTGAAATTGAAATGTATATTTCGTTTCAAGCATAGAGGAGCCGTGCAGACCGTAGTTGACCCTGATCATAAAGATCGAAAATGTGGGTGATAAAATTGAATTGTTGCGACAAATTGGCGAGAACAAAAGCGGCAATTAAACCGCCCCTCACGAGCTCTGCACTTTGCCGCCCCGTTCTACGTAAACGACCAGCTGACAAAGCGAACTTTGTAACTTTCAAGTAAGCAATGAAAATGAAAAGCTTAAGCTTATAACAGCTATTTTTACCCGTCGAACCTTTGTCTATATTAAAACGGATCAAAGCGCCAAACCACAGCGTTATAGCGACCAAAGAGGAGGTTATTTCACAGAAAGCTGTGCTTAGGCAAAAGGGGATGGATAATTCTTTTCGAAATTAATTTTAGTCCCAAGAATAATAAAACACTATTTTTTTAATATTCGTCCTATACAACTATTTTTGCTGTCGAATCAATTTCAATATTGTAGTCCGGACATTAACTTGCGACGCGTGTTTTGTTTCCGCTCGATCCAAAACTGATCTCGCTCTCAATTTTTTTTCTCTTCTTTACTCCTTCTTATTCTTTGCGCTCTCTACCGTGAGAGTGTATTTACATAAGTGTGTGCTGTGAGCACAATTACAGAGGACTTAACAGCTAATACGATCGGGACAATTACAGTGGGCTTAACAGCTTATTCGATCGGGACAATTACAGTGGGCTTAATAACTAGTATTATATGTATGTACAGTGGTATCAGGGGATAGTACTGCTACAATATGTGTAGTATGTGTTGTTTTTATACTCGTACTCGAAGAGTAAAAGGCTAAGTATATATGTATATAATCTATACTATAAATATGTATAAACAATTCTGTGTGTATGGATCTCCGCAACGCGTGCACCAAATTACATGCAATTTTTTATAAATGATAGCCAGAGAATGTGGCATGGTTTGCACAAGCAAGTATTTACTTTTCCATAAATAGGTTCCTTAAGAATGAAGGCAGTATGTACATATGTATGTATGTAAAAACTGCTGTTGATGAAATTAATGAGTGTTTGTAAACATTTGTGGCACTCTGTGAAAACACTTAGATTGACTACAAAAAACGTACGTGTTCAATTGCAAAACGATGAAATCAGCAGATTTGTTTTCCAGAAAACTGTTAGACTCCGTCTCAAATTTCGTCTAAAAATTTGTGTTTGAACGCAAATTTCATTTCATATTGTGTCATTCTGTAACAGAACATTTTATGATAGATTTTTTTTTGTATAACTTTTTGTGTGAAAAATTTTTTTCTGAAAAAGTTGCCTTTTGTGTAAGTATATTTGTTGCCTTTGAAAATGTGTTTTAAACCAACCATTGTAGATTTTAAAGTGAAATGTCGAGACGATTACATTTGGGCCGGCGAACGCGAAATGCGTTGCGAGCTGTGGCTTCGAGGAGCCCTGAAAGTAGCCAAGACAGCAAGGTCCCGTTCAAATCATTGTTCCAATGATGCAACAAAAACTGAAAATGAACGTCGTGATATACAAAATCTAAACGGTGTTGCGTTTGCGTACAATAGTGTCATCGATTACGCTTCTCATAGGCAAATTATAATTGGTCAGGCGTAAAAATTTAAAGGTGAAGCAGATGGGATGAGCGGTGCGAGTGGTAAAGTAAAATCGCCTGAATTGGGGTGCCCACACCAACCATTCAGCACATTACTTAATGGATTGACACCTGAGTCTAATCATTTTTTGAACAATATACGAAAGTATGAGTTTTCAAATGAAATCTTTTGGCGCCACAAATATAAGGTAATTAAATAGTTTATGCGAAACAAGGTTACCTTTCGATGCTACCTTTCGACAACGCAGACCACCAATTTTGATACCCGTACTCGAAGAGTAAAAGGGTATATTGTATTTGTGGTAAAAGTGGATGTGTGTAACATAGAGAAGTAATAATTTCCGACCCTATAATGTATATATATTCTTAATCAGCATCAATAGCCGAGTTGATATAGCCCTGTCTGTCCGTCCGTCTGTCCGTCTTGTTCGTCGCCCCTTGCTCGAAGGCTAAAAGAGATAGAGCAACCAAATTTTTTCCATACTGATGTTATATCTCAATCCTAGAAAAATGTTTTAAAATTTCGCCCCGCCCACTTCCGCCCCAAAAAGGGCGCACATCTGTGGCGTCGACAATTTTAAAGATAACAGAAAATGAAAAATGCAGAATCATAGAGAAAGACCTTATCTATCAGGGGCCCAAATCTGAATCGGATCGGATCATTAATATAGCCACAATAGAGAATAGCATACGAAAAAACTTCGCTCCCTCTCTTTCGCACTCACACAAAATTGAGTCGATTTGGTTTTTTGTATTTTGTGTCGCCTGGATCTCAGAGACTATAACAGCTAGAGCAACCAAACTTTTTGCCAAGACTCCTGTGATACCGAACCTGAAGAAGTGTATTTCAAAATTTCGGCACGCCCCCTTCCGCCCCCCCAAAAGACGAAAATCCACAATTTTGATGATAGAAAAAAACCAAAAATGCAATATCGTAGAGAATGACCATATCTACTAGATTCCCGATCGTTCGGGAATGGTTCAGATATGATCATTATTGTACCCACAATGATCAAATGAATTTTCAGCAGCGATTTCCCCCCTCCTCTTGCAGCGTAAGTCATTTATTGGGCTTGATTGTCGCTGCAGATTCTCTCACACGCACACGACGCTCAAACATGCTGCCTCGTGCGGTGTACGTGTGTTGTTGTGAGAACTGATGTAGATGTAGATGACAGATGCAGCAAACAAATGTTAAATGTAATATGTAAAAAACTGATACAACATTTGAAAATTCCACATAAATCACATGTGTACTGAATGAGTACGGTTATAAAAGTAGAGTCGCGTTTACAGCGACTCCGTACGTTCTTTCTCGTTGCAATTATATTTTATCGGGAACGCAGAAGACGAAGCGATCGTCGGTGTGCCATTATTACCAACACGCGGAGAAAAATTATTTTAGATTTGCAAGATATGTTCCATGAGCATGACGAATTGGTTCAGTTATTCAAATCGTCGGTTGATCGAATGCCATTGGACGATCATAAAATTGTTATTCGAGCTGATAAAACACCGGTTGGCCAACATGCAAGCCGTTTCAATGCACAAACACTTGACGAAGTGGCAATTTTCATAGTTGGTGACCATTTAATAATCGTGATATTGTGCTTCATCGTAGAAATGAGCAACTTGACCTCGTATCTCGGATACAATACTCATCGCTGTTATGATGCACTACAATATCCGACATTGTTTTGAAGCGACCAAGATATTATTTCAACATTAAAATGATAAATCCAGTAAACGATAAATTGATAAATAATTTATGATTAATTTATTTTAATTGAAATTGAATTTAATTCAATTGTAGGTTGAGAAGAACAAAGGAAGTTAGTGCTATGAATTATTACGCATACAGGCTGCAGATACGGCATAATCAAGACAACAGAGTACAGCACTTTTCCACCAGTATATTGTTTACATGTAAGCACAAATTGAATCGGAACGGTTGAATTTTCTTCGATTCAATCAAGCCAAATAACGTTCCGAAGAGTATGTTTATTTGCGTGATGCTATTAACAACGATGGTAATGCACAAAACGTTGGAACTATGATAATATTACCGTCATCGTATGTTGGAAGTCCACGTCATATGTTTGAGTACGCGCAAGATGCGATGTCATACGTTCGCCGTTACGGTCGACCAGACCTCTTCATCATCTGCACGTGTAATCCCTAATGGGAAGAAATCTCGGAATTATTGTTTGTTGGCCAAACATCGAAAGATCGCCATGATATTTTAGCACGTGTTTTTAGACAAAAATTGAAATCACTCATGGATTTAATTGTCAAATACGGTGCATTTGGGTCTGTTCAATGTTGGATGTATTCAATTGAATGGCAGAAACGGGGTTGGCCCATGCGCATATTTTGATTTGGCTGACTGAAAAAATAAAGCCTAATCAAATTGACGAAATTCTAGATCGGACAGTGGATTGTCCTATTTGAAGTGGTAACCAAAAATATAATTCACGGTCCATGTGGTGCGTTGAATTTGAATACACCATGTATGGTTGAAGGGATTTCCCTCCAAACGTTTTCCAAAAAATTTGGTCTCCGATACAGTGACGGGCAACGATGGATATCCCGAATATCGGCGTTGATCAACTGAAGATAATGGCCATTCGGTAAGTTTGAGAGTACATAATTAAGATTTGGAGATTGATAATCGTTGGGTTGTGCCATATTCACCGTTATTATCTTAACACCGTTATTTATAAAGCGAGAGGTCTGCAATTCAGTTCAATTTGTAAGTACATCCACAAAGGAAGTGATATGGCTGTTCTTGGAGCAGTTGCTAATGTAACCGATCAAATCATTCAATTTCAAATGGGCATCCAACTGTAGTTCATTTAGCTGTTTATCTTGAAAACGGTCAACGCGGTTTTTTCACACCCGGAAATGTAATGCGAAGAGCTGCGCAACCACCAGCAACGACTCTAACTGCGTTTTTTGCGTTGTGTCAAGCTGATGATTTTGCGAAAACATTGCTATACGCTATACGTACCCGAATATTATGCGTGGAATATTTCGTAAAAAGTTGTTCAAAGGCGAAGACGTGGAGAAGCTGTTCATGGTCAGCCAGAATTTTTTCACTCGGATGCGATAGGACGAATTTATACAGTTCATCCTGATAATCAAGAAAGCTATTAATTGCGGATGTTGATAATAAATGTTCGTGGACCAACATCATTTGAATTTTTGCGAGCTTTTGATGAAGAATTGTGTGGGACGTATCGCGAAGCATGCGAACGATTGAATTTGCTTGGGAATGGTATGCATTGGGAGTCTTGCAAGTCCACATCCAATTCGGACACTTTTCGCAATTATTATAGCCACGTGCAGTCCAGTAAAGCCAACTGAATTGTGGCGAAAACATCAAAAACATATGGCAGAGGATTTTTTAAATCGATTACGCCGTCAAACGGGTAATATAAGCCAGGACTATACGCCGGAAATTTACAACGAAGCATTGATCGCTAATGAAGACCTTTGCTTGATAATGGCAAGCAAAGCATTAGTTCAATTAAATATGACAGCGCCTAATCGTGAAATACACGACCTTTTCAACAAAGAACTGGAGCGTGAACAACAGTACGATCGTGCCGAGCTTAATGCGTTTGTGCAAAACAATGAGCCAAGGTGAAATATCAATCAAAGAACGGTTTACGACCAAATATTGCGAGCTATCAAAGAACAACATGGTGGACTGTTCTTTTTGGATGCAGCTGGATGTACCGAAAAAACGTTTGTCACATCGATTATTTTGGCTACCATTCGAGCACAAGGTAGAATCGCATTGGCTCTGGCTTGGCCTGGCATCGCTGCCACATTGTTGGATGGTGGTCGCACGGCGCACTCTACCCTTAAGTTGCCCTTGAACATGCAGGCTGACGATAATCCTACATGCAACATTTCAAAAAGATGGCGAGAGTGCTGCAGCAATGCTCTCTTATTGTATGGGATGAGTGTGCTATGGACAACAAAATGTCACTTGAAGCACTTAATCGTACGTTGAAAGCTATTCGTGGAGATAATCGATTGTTTGGTGGTGCATTGATATTGTTAGCAGGTGATTTCAGACAAACATTGCCTGTATTCATACAAGGAAATGCTGCTAATGAAATGAATGCGTGTTTGAAAATATCTAATTTGTGGCACTCCAGCAGATTTGTTTTCCAAACAACTTTTAGACATTGGTAATGGCGTATGTACATCCTGTTGACAATTCTGGCTTTATAAAGCTTCCAAATAAATTTTGTGTCATCAAAGGAATACTTGATTCGGAGTGTGTTTCCAAATTTTGTACAAAATTAAAGAAACCATGACTGGTTGAGGGAAAGAGCAATTTTGGCGGGAAGAAATAAAGATGTCAATGAGATCAATGCATCTATTTTGAATTCCATCCCAGCAGAAATGGTGGCGTATAGGTCGATTGATACAATTATCAATCAAGATATGTAAATTATCCAGTCGAATTTCTAAATTCATTGGTTTTACCAGGATTGCCGCCATACTATTTACAAGTATAAAAGGAACCCCCATAATTATGCTGCGGAGTCTTAATCCACCACGACTTTGTAATGGTACAAGACTTGCTGTGAAAAAAGTTATGACTAATTTACTTGAAGCAACTATTTTGGCTGGGAAATTTTGTGGTGAACACGTTTTAATTTCGAGAATTCTGATGATTCCGACTGACATGCCATTTCATTTCAAACGACTACAATTTCCCAATTCGTCTTGCTTTTGCTATGACAATAATAAATCACAAGGACAGCCGTTGCAAATTTGTGGTTTAAATTTGGAGCATTCGGTATTTTCACATGGTCAACTGTTTGTAGCGCGCTCACGAGTAGGAAAACCTTCAGCCTTAATTATTCATTGAACCGACGCCAAAACAAACGAGAAAGAACGTACGGAGTCGCTGTAGTTGCGACTCTACTTTTATACCCGTACTCAGTCAGTACACATGTGATTTATGTGGAATCTTCAAATGTTGTATCAGTTTTTACATTTTACATTTGTTTGATGCATCTGTCTACATCAGTTCTCACAACAACACACGTACACTGCACGAGACAGAGCGTGCGAATGTGAGTGTGAGAGAATCAGCAGCAGATATCAACCCTCAAAATAAATGTATATTTGTTTACGGTTGTAGCGGGGGGTGGGGCAGCTCGCTGCTGAAAATTAATTTCATCATTGTGGCTATAATAATGATTCGATCTGGATTCTGGTAGATATGATCATTCCGTACCATACTGCATTTTTCGTTTTTCTCTATCTTCAAAATTGTGGATTTTCGTCTCTTGTGGGGGCGGGGCGAAATTTTGAAATACACTTGTTCAGGTTCGGTATCACAGGAGTCTGGACAGAAAGTTTGGTTGCTCTAGCTCTTATAGTCTCCGAGATCCAGGCGTTCATTTTTACGAAAAACCAAATCGACTCGATTTTGTGTGAGTGCGAAAGAGAGGGAACGAGTTTTTTCGTATGGTTTTTCTCTATTGTGGCTATATTAATGATCCGATCCGATTCATATTAAAGCTCCTGATAGACATGGTCTTTCTCTATGATTCTGCATTTTTTATTTTTTGTTATTTTCAAAATTGTGGACGCCACAGATGTGCGCCCTTTGTGGGGGGCGGAAGTGGGCGGGGCGAAATTTTTAAACTTTTTTCTTGGAGTGAGAGAACACATCAGACTGGATAAAAAATTTTATTGCTCTAGTTGTATAGCCTCCGAGCAATGGGCGACAAGCAAGACGGACAGACAGACGGACGGACAGACAGGGCTATATCGACTCGGCTATTGAAGCTGATGAAGAGTAATTATTCCTTCTCTATGTTACACACATCCCCTTTTACCACAAATACAATATACCCTTTTACTCTTCGAGTACGGGTATAAAAATAGTGCTTATCAGAAAGCATTGCAATTTATAAAATATGTTATTGCATCAAAATTATCATTGTTTAATTTCGATGAGTTGCTAAACATGGAATAAGTAAGCAGTTAAGAGCGCGTGCTTTCTAGGCAGAGCGTCTGAGCAGTGTGTGAGGGAGAATCAGTAGCGTCTATCAGCGGATCAAAATAGTTCGTAGCAGAGTTAATAACCTCATAAATACAGAAAAAATTAAACTATTATTGTGTTTAAGACTGTCTTTAGGTTTTCGCCTTCAGTGAATTGTACCCCGTGCATTACAAGCTCAGAGGCTATTACGGCATTGGCATCAAGCTTTGCTTCGAGTTCGCCAACTGTGCTCCTTAGATCTTGAACCTCTCCTACGTCATCCTCCAGCTGTTGACACGCAGAGTCAGCTGCTCCATTTCACCACAAGTTCGACCTAAACGCTCATTTAGCAAATCGAGAATACGATCCTCCACGTACTCATTCTGGAGAAGATGAGCTCTGCTTGCTCTTCAAAACGCAGATTGAATAGATCCAATAGCTTCAGTGACGGAACGCCTGAAACTCGGCCGGCCTTTAGGTCTGCGGCGGTGTTTTCTCGCTGGCATTTCGTTGATGGTGCCACGTTGGTATTGTTTTTTGACGTCCGAAAAAGATTGCTGGTAAGAGAGAGCGGCTTGTCGAGAGAATAGACGAAAACTTACGATGATCGCAAAGCACAGCTGAGCGCAAGTAGAATCCGTGAAAGAGCAGCAAAACGAAGCGACGTAGCGAAGGTCCCAGCTGAAACAGCACTGTTTAGTTCCGTTATGCTGGTTAGAGAGAAAGCACTAAGAAGAGTTGGCTATGAAGCGATAAACCAGAAGAGCGGTCTACTAAGAAAGTCGAATGCAGGCAAACACAAAAGCGTTCTTACTCGAAACGAAACTCAGCAACAGCAGTAAATTTGTTTGTGTAGTTTGTACAAAAACTTGTAGCACAAAATCTTGACCTTTTTAGTGTTTCCGCCCAATCTTTTTTGAAACGGATTTCCAGCTACCTATGCTCTAGGTCTCAAAAAAGTCCTCTTCAAAAACGCCTTATCTTCACCTGTTCAGGTTACTTCTGGAGTAGGACAGGGCAGCCATCTAGACCCCTACTTTTCACACTCTTTATTAATGACCTGCCTTCAGTATTAACAAACTCTCGAGTACTCATGTATGCGGATGACGTTAAACTCTGTGTCCAGTATAAGGACATTTCATTTCACTCTCGCTTGCAATCCGATCTCAATAACTTTCAGTCATGGTGTTGTTCAAATATGTTACCCCTGAATGCCTCGAAATGTAAAGTAATGACATTTTATCGCTCCAGTCCTTTGTTGGCTCTTACACCCTTTGCAGTGGTTCTCTTGATAGATTTACATTGGTTGATGATCTTGGTGTTAAACTAGACACCAATTTAAAGTTTTCTGAACTGATTTCTACCATAGTAAATAAAACCATGGGAGTGCTTGGATTTATAAAGAGGTGGTTAAGGGAATTTGACGACTCCTATATAACGAAGACTCTCTATATTGCGCTTGTACTATATAGAAATATTGTATAGTACGAGCCCCGACCACTATTAATTCGTACGGCAATGTAGATAACACATGCGAACTTATTTTTTTCTGAAATAATCTTTTATTCCCTTAAGCTTAGACAAAAAAAGTTTTGTTGTACTACAACAACAACAATGATAACAAACATTTTTTGAATGCTTTGCTTAGCTGATAAGAAAAATATTTCCACTAATTATTCGTACGCTAGTTGCGATAGTTTAGCTTAGAATTGAAAGAAGATCAAAAGAAAAATGAAACAGTGCAACAAAATCACTATCTAGTCATAATCTGGAAGCAGTCTTTTAATGGAGAATGTAAGAAATAGTAATTGCTTCAAATTAGGCAAAGTTTAGCAACGATGGCACGTGGTAAGCCTATTTGCAAGGAAATCAGAAGCTTGGTTATAGATTATTATAAATCCGGGAACACTTATGGTGAAATAGCCAAGCAATTAAATCTGGCTAAGTCGTCCGTTCAAGACCTTATAAACAATTTTAAGAAAAATGGCAATATTGAAAATAATGTCGCAAATAGAGGTCGGAAATCAACAATTACAGCTCGTGATAAAAGAGCCCTGGCCACAATAGTGAAGGCTGATCGTCGACAAATCTTGAGAAATGTAGCCTCTGAGTGGTCTGATAAAATCGGAAAAAGTGTGAAGCTTGAATGGAAGCGACTGCATTTGCGAGATATTGTATATAACTTCTATAATGAATGATTATCCATGTTATATACTCAATAGCTTAAATTACTCTTAGGCCAAGGAAAACCATTGCTTACGCATCGTCAAAACAATAAGCGTTGACAATGGGCTCGGGAACGGATGAATCTAAGCGAATGTTAGCGATGAATCTAAATTTGATGTGTGTTGGTGATGTGCGAAGGAGAATCATCCGGAACAAAACAGAAGCGAACCATAAAGGCTGCCTGAAAAGGCCAGTGAAGTTCCCCTGCAAGCATAATGGTGTGGGGTTGTATATCTGCCAAAGGGGTAGGACAACTGCACTTCATTGAGGGAATAGTTAACGCAGAAAAATACGTTAACATTTTAGAAGAAAGTTTTCTGCCATCAACACAAAAACTGGCTGACAGTGATGAATACACATTTCAGCAGAATGGCGCATTATCTCATACTGCCAAACGAACCAAATCATGGCTGCAGTTCAAGGAAATTGGGGTCTTAGATTGGCACTCATATAGCCTGGACCTAAGCCCAATTGAGAATATACATATGGGGAATAATGAAAAGAAATCTAATAAATTAGCCTCAAAGAACCCTTCCTGACCTAAAAAGAGAAAACTTCAAGAGATGTGGGACTCTATTTCAAAAGAACAATGCCAGAATTGATTAAAATCTATTTTTCTTATCAGTTAAGCAAAGCATTCAAAAAAATGTTTGTTATCATTGTTGTTGTGGTAGCACAAAAAAACTTTTTATTCCCGTACTCGAAGAGTAAAAGGGTATATTGTATTTGTGGTAAAAGTGGATGTGTGTAAACATAGAGAAGGAATAATTTCCGACCCTATAAAGTATATATATTCTTAATCAGCATCAATAGCCGAGTCGATATAGCCCTGTCTGTCCGTCCGTCTGTCCGTCCGTCTGTCTGTCCGTCTTGTTTGTCGCCCATTGCTCGGAGGCTATAAGAGATAGAGCATCCAAATTTTTTCCAGACTGATGTGTTCTCTCACCCTAGAAAAAAGTTTAAAAATTTCGCCCCGCCCACTTCCGCCCCCACAAAGGGCGCACATCTGTGGCGTCCACAATTTTGAATATAACAAATATATAACAAATAACGCTGCAGCGGCTGCTACTGATTCTATCACACTCACACTCACGCTCACAGACTCTGCCTCGTGCAGTGTACGAGTGTTGTTGTGAGAACTGATGTAGACGTAGATGACAGATGCAGCAAACAAATTTAAGATGTAAGATGTAAAAACTGAGACAACATTTGAAGATTCCACATAAATCACATGTGTACAGACTGAGTACGGGTATAAAAGTAGAGTCGCGCCTACAGCGACTCCGTACGTTTTGTCTAAGCTTAAGAGAATAAAATGATCAAAAAAGAAAAAATAAGTTCGCATGTGTTATCTACATTAGTATTGGAAATATCGTCTGTTAAAAATTGCATATGGGTAAAAAAAAGCTTGCCGTAGGAATTAATAGTGGTCGGGGCTCGTATAGTATAGAAGAATACAGAAAAACTTTTTTTTTACTTTTTGCTCTGTGTGGTCTCAACTTGGATTAAGGTGTGAGATTGTCTTCTTACTCTCGTAGAGTAAGACAGTAAGCTGATCGACAGCCCTGACTTGTTGAGTCTCATAAACTTCACGATTTCTAATAGGAAATTTCCTTTGGAAATTTTATTTGTTTGTGCCTTCCGCTGTGTAGATCGAATTATTCCTTGCACGAACCGTTTAGGATCTTATGCTCGGATTATAATTCGTTCTACCATATAATATCCACCACCATTTCACGTCCTCTACTTAAATCACTAATACTAACATACCTTTCCCGTAATTAGTAATATTCTTTTTGTATCTTTGCATGTATAGCGTTGTGTTTAGCCCTAATTTTCCTCGAATATTAGTCTAACACCAATCGTTCCTGCATGTTCGCGATCGGTTCGGTACACGCGTCGCGCGTCATGCGACAGCGCCCCTCGGTCGGTGGGGCGGGAGGAGGGCTGCGTATCTGCCAGGGATCCGCGCGTAACAGGCTTCGGCTTTGTGTCGCATGGGCCACTTGATGATGCAGTCATTTCACATCAACGTGCTAAAGATATTAATAGGGTAAAATGCAATATAAATATTTTCAATTTTTAGAGATGGGATATACATTTTTGGAATTAAAGAGATATATTCTCAGCAAAAATTAATAAAGTTCTGTAGCTAGAGAATTACACGACCGTTAACGATCAGTACAATTGCTACAAGATATGCAAGCTATGACCAATAAATTACATGATACATAATCTCTACCTGACCTATGCTTTATTTCGAACCAAAATCCTGCAGGAACATCGCCCAACTCGCAACACTCAACGGTACCTCTTCTTCATTTTCATTGCGAACGCATTCCAATCATGATGATTTTAAAATGAGTTCGCAAGACATAAACACGTCACTTTCTCAATGTTCTTCTATCTGCAAGAACTTTTAGTTCTTACGAGTGATATTTCTCTTCGCAAGGTCTTGCCTTACGGCTCGTAAACAATAATGTGTGCAACAAGCTATCCTTTGGGTCTCTCTGCAACAAAACTGATCCGAATCCAAACTTGGACGCATCTGTGTGTATTTCTGCTTGTTACTTCGGATTATACAACCTAAGAACCAGTTTACTAGTCACAGCCGTTAATTGCTCAAACGCCATCCGCTGTAACTGCTTGAACTCAAACTTTACATCCTTTCAGAGAAAACCCGACAACAGTTTGCAATTACTGCGTATTCTTCAATGAGTTTCCTTAAATGCGACGGCAGGGCATCTTTGCCCTGTCTTCTTATCTCTCGGTATTAGACAGTTACACACTGGCATAGTTTTTCTTAACTTGCTTTGATGCTTCCATTTTCAATAATATACCCTAAAAAACCTTTATTTGTAGGACTTGACATTTAGACCAATTTATTATACCCGTACTCAAAGAGTAAAAGGGTATATTGTATTTGTGATAAATGTCCGTCTGTCTGTCTGTCCGTCTTATTTGTCGCCCATTGCTCGAAGGCTATAAGAGCTAGAGCAACCAAAATTTTTATCCAGTCTGATGTGATGTCTCACTCCAAGAAAAGTGTTTCCAAATCTCGCCCCGCCCACTTCCGCCTCACAAAGGGCTCACATCTGTGGCGTTCACAATTTTGAAAATAACAGAAAGCGAAAAATGCAGAATCATAGCGAAAGACCATATTTATCAGGGGCCCGAATCTGAATCGGATCGGATCATTATTATAGCCACAATTGAGAAAACCATTTCGAAAAACATCATTCCCTCACGCTCGCACTCACACTAACACGAGTCGATTTGGGTTGTCGTACAAATGAACGCCTGGATCTCAGAGACTATAAGAGCTAGAGCAACCAATCTTTCTGTCCAGACTCCTGTGATACCAAATCAAGACAAGTTTATTTTAAAATTTCGCCACGCCCCCTTGCCTTATAAGTCATATATGGGGATGATAGTCGCTACAGATTCTCTCTCTCGCTCACACACTGCTCACACATTCTGCCTCGTGCAGTGAACGTATGTTGTTGTGAGAAGTGATGATGTAGATGTAGATGTAGATGACAGATGTAGCACAAAAATGTAAAATGTAAAAACTGATAAAACATTTGAAAATTCCACATAAATCACATGTGTACTGACTGAGTACGGGCATAAAAGTAGGGTCGCGTTCACAGCGACTCCGTACGTTCTTTCTCGTTTTAAACCTTTTTTTTTTTTTTGCATTCAAGTACCCTTTCGAATTTTGTTAATTTTGAGTCGGGATGATGTTGTCCATGTCGTCCACCTTTCATAATTAAATCGAACATCACTGATATTTTAGTACGATTAATACTGCGGGCGAGTTAGATATACCAAAAGCAAATTGTTGGAACTCGTTTTGACCATTTTGGATGACAAACGAGTTGTATTTCTGTAATAACCGTTCTACATACTCGACAAAATCAAACGTTTTTTTCCCAAAACCAATATTTTTATGAATTGTTTTTCTACGACAGAACTTTTTTTCAAGAAATTTCAAAAACTGGTATTTATTTGAATGGTTTTCTCAGAGGTATCGGCTCATTTTTTCACATAACTTAAGTGAAAGTTATGTCATTCTGTAAAGATAATTGATGGAACTAAAAAATAATCTTGTGGTTTCAGATGATCGTCTGGGGAAATATTAAGTTTTCAAAAGATGCTTTTTTCGGTATTTTTTATAAAATTGTGAATTTAAAACTCAGGAAAAAAAAAAAAATTATTTCCTGTGTCCTTATATATTTGTCTACTATATAAGTGCATAAATTAGGCATTTTCTTGTCATCGAACTATTTTTTGCAGATATCTGCGCTGCAGTTTCTCAGTAAAAGTTATGAAAAGGGCCAAAACGCTGGGTCAGCAACGTTCCAAACGGAAAAAGTTTGATTTTCGGAGGGTTGGTCAAGCATAATTTTTGCATTTGAAAGCTTGATATTTCCCAGACGGTCATCTGAAACAGATGCTTGTGATCAATTTTTCGCTTTATTAATAGGCTTTTCAAAATGGCAAAGCTCTTTACAACCAGATATAAGATACTTAAGTTATGTAATACCAGTAATACCAGTTTTTCAAAATTATTAAAAAAAACGAGAAGTGACGTGTTGTGTCGCTGTTAACTTCTTTTATGCCCGTACTCAGTCGATACACATGTGATTTGTGACGTGTTGTGTCGCTGTTAACTTCTTTTATGCCCGTACTCAGTCGATACACATGTGATTTTTGTGGAATTTTAGAAAATTTTATGATTTTTTTAGCTTTTACATTTTTTCCTGCATCTTTCATCTACATCTACATCACTTCTCACACCAACACAGCTGAAGAGTGGGCGGCTAGCTGCTGAAAATTCATTCATCAATGTGGCTACAGTAATGATCCGATCTTCTCTACGATACTCCATTTTTCGTGTTTTCCTATCTTCAAAATTGTGGACTTTCATCTTTTGGGTGGTCGCAAGGGGGCGTGGCGAATTTTTTTGAAATAGACTTGTCTTGGCTTGGTATCACAGGAGTCTGAACAGAAAGTTTGCTTGCTCTAGCTCTTATAGTTTCTGAGATCCAGGCGACAAAAATACGAAAAAACAAAAGCGACTCGTTTTTGTGTAAAAGAGAGAGCGAGAGGGAACGATGCCTTTCGAAATGATTTTCTCATTTGTAATGATCTGATCCAATTCAAATTCGGGCCTCTTATAGATACGAGTGTGGGCTTTCTCTATGATTCTTTTTTCTGTTATCTTCAAAATTGTGGATGTGCACAGATGTGCGCCCTTTGTGGTAGCGGAACTGGGCGGGGCGAATTTTGAAACACACTTCTAGGAGCGAGATATAAGATCAGTCTTGAAAAAATTGGTTGCTCTAGCTCTCCGGAAAATGGGCGACAAACCAGACGGACAGACATGGCTATGTCGACTCGACTATTGATGCTGATCAAGAATATATATACTTTATGGGGTCGGAAATGATTCCTTCTCTATGTTACACAAATCCACTTTTACCACAAATACAATATACCCTTTTACTCGTCGAGTACGGGTATAAAAAGGTCTGCAGTAGAACAAAACGAGAAAAGAAAGTTTGAGTTGCCATGAACGCGTCACTAATTTTATACCCGTACCCAGTTAGTACACATGTGATTTATGTGGAATATTATCAGTTACCATTTTAATCTTCGAGTACTGGTATACAAAAATGTATGAACGTTACTTATCCATCTTATTACTCTTTTTGCTGCTGGAAGCTAAACTTGTTTAGTTTTGACCGCCTAGCTTTCATACTCTATTAAAGCCTGTACTCACTTTTGGGTGGTTTCTAATTGTAGGAGGACCCTATGCTACCTTCGCCGGAAGAGACGCTTCACGAAATTTGGCAACATTTAGCGTAGTTTCAAATGATAAGGATGACTTTGATGACTTAAGCGACCTAAGTGCAGTAGAAATGGACTCAGTGCGAGAATGGGAAATGCAGTTTAAAGGTAATCAAGGAAAATATTATACCGTCGGGTTTTTTAAGATTATTATGTTATTTTTTAGAGAAATATGAACTCGTGGGCAAGCTGTTACGTAAAGGAGAGGAGGCTGCTAACTATGAAGACGATGAGGACGATGAAAATATTGTTAACAGTGAAGAAACTGTTGCCCAATCAGTCAATGCTTTAATCGAACAAAGATGTGTCTTGCGGAAACAGTCGGAAAATGTTAAATCGGAAACAGAAATTGATGATAAAAAAATCAGTGCAGCAGGTCATCACGACTTCAACGAACATCAAAAATCTGGAAGTAACATTTCACTTGGCACATCTTCAACCGAAAACAGCCCACTAGTCGAATTACCATTGACCGATTGTTAGCAAGGAAGAAGCTCACAATTTAAGAACTGTTTGTAGCTTCAATCGATAATCGGAAACCTAAGAAGCATTCAGCAATTTTGTTATTTTTTAATCATATCTTTTTTTTAAGTATAAATCGGTCATTATTTGTATAATGAATGAAACTGAATGAGATCACTAAAGCGGAGCGATGTAGAGCATTATGAAGGTAGACGCACTCAGTGCACGCATATGTATTTTCGTTGCAAATATATATATATATGTTATGTGATTTTGTTCAATGAGTAAATTAAGAAAAAAAAAAAAAAAAAATTGTTCATAACGTCAATATCAAGATAAAAACATTGAATCAAAGGGCTTGGGAAAAGTAATTTAATATCATACAAATATAAAATTGTATATAAATATTTCATTTATGTATTTAAAATAAAATCTATGGAAATTTTTGGTTGGAATCTATATATACAAAGGGTAAAATTATCTGCAACAAACATAAAAATTAGTAATTACCTTAATTTAGACATACCCTTAACAACTTTTTAATATCAAAAATATACTGGTGTTAAAAGTTAGCTTTGTGATATAACAGATGTTCTATCAAGTGGCGTTAAATTCCCCGACACGTCTGAGCAGTGTGTGAGGGAGAATCAGTAGCGTCTATCAGCGGATCAGAGCAGAGTTAATAACCTCATAAATACAGAAAAATTAAACTATTATTGTGTTGTAGACTGTCTTTAGGTTTTCGTACCCCGTGCATTACAAGCTCAGAGGCTATTACGGCATTGGCATCAAGCTTTGCTTCGAGTTCGCCAACTGTGCTCCTTAGATCTTGAACCTCTCCTACGTCATCCTCCAGCTGTTGACACGCAGAGTCAGCTGCTCCATTCACCACAAGTTCGACCTAAACGCTCATTTAGCAAATCGAGAATACGATCCTCCACGTACTCATTCTGGAGAAGATGAGCTCTGCTTGCTCTTCAAAACGCAGATTGAATAGATCCAATAGCTTCAGTGACGGAACGCCTGAAACTCGGCCGGCCTTTAGGTCTGCGGCGGTGTTTTCTCGCTGGCATTTCGTTGATGGTGCCACGTTGGTATTGTTTTTTGACGTCCGAAAAAGATTGCTGGTAAGAGAGAGCGGCTTGTCGAGAGAATAGACGAAAACTTACGATGATCGCAAAGCACAGCTGAGCGCAAGTAGAATCCGTGAAAGAGCAGCAAAACGAAGCGACGTAGCGAAGGTCCCAGCTGAAACAGCACTGTTTAGTTCCGTTATGCTGGTTAGAGAGAGAGCACTAAGAAGAGTTGGCTATGAAGCGATAAACCAGAAGAGCGGTCTACTAAGAAAGTCGAATGCAGGCAAACACAAAAGCGTTCTTACTCGAAACGAAACTCAGCAACAGCAGTAAATTTGTTTGTGTAGTTTGTACAAAAACTTGTAGCACAAAATCTTGACCTTTTAGTGTTTCCGCCCAATCTTTTTGAAACGGATTTCCAGCTACCTATGCTCTAGGTCTCAAAAGTCCTCTTCAAAAACGCCTTATCTTCACCTGTTCAGGTTACTTCTGGAGTAGCACAGGGCAGCCATCTAGACCCCTACTTTTCACACTCTTTATTAATGACCTGCCTTCAGTATTAACAAACTCTCGAGTACTCATGTATGCGGATGACGTTAAACTCTGTGTCCAGTATAAGGACATTTCATTTCACTCTCGCTTGCAATCCGATCTCAATAACTTTCAGTCATGGTGTTGTTCAAATATGTTACCCCTGAATACCTCGAAATGTAAAAAGTAATGACATTTTATCGCTCCAGTCCTTTGTTGGCTCTTACACCCTTTGCAGTGGTTCTCTTGATAGATTTACATTGGTTGATGATCTTGGTGTTAAACTAGACACCAATTTAAAGTTTTCTGAACTGATTTCTACCATAGTAAATAAAACCATGGGAGTGCTTGGATTTATAAAGAGGTGGTTAAAGGGAATTTGACGACTCCTATATAACGAAGACTCTCTATATTGCGCTTGTACTATATAGAAATATTGTATAGTACGAGCCCCGACCACTATTAATTCGTACGGCAAGCTTTTTTACCCATATGCAATGTTTAACAGACGATATCTCCAATACTAATGTAGATAACACATGCGAACTTATTTTTTTCTGAAATATCATTTTATTCCCTTAAGCTTAGACAAAAAAAGTTTTGTTGTACTACAACACCAACAATGATAACAAACATTTTTTGAATGCTTTGCTTAGCTGATAAGAAAAATATTGCCACTAATTATTCGTACGCTAGTTGCGATAGTTTAGCTTAGAATTGAAAGAAGATCAAAAAAAGAAAATGAAACAGTGCAACAAAATCACTATCTAGTCATAATCTGGAAGCAGTCTTTTAATGGAGAATGTAAGAAATAGTAATTGCTTCAAATTAGGCAAAAGTTTAGCAACGATGGCACGTGGTAAGCCTATTTGCAAGGAAATCAGAAGCTTGGTTATAGATTATTATAAATCCGGGAACACTTATGGTGAAATAGCCAAGCAATTAAATCTGGCTAAGTCGTCCGTTCAAGACCTTATAAACAATTTTAAGAAAAATGGCAATATTGAAAATAATGTCGCAAATAGAGGTCGGAAATCAACAATTACAGCTCGTGATAAAAGAGCCCTGGCCACAATAGTGAAGGCTGATCGTCGAAAAATCTTGAGAAATGTAGCCTCTGAGTGGTCTGATAAAATCGGAAAAAGTGTGAAGCTTGAATGGAAGCGACTGCATTTTGCGAGATATTGTATATAACTTCTATAATGAATGATTATCCATGTTATATACTCAATAGCTTAAATTACTCTTAGGCCAAGGAAAACCATTGCTTACGCATCGTCAAAACAATAAGCGTTGACAATGGGCTCGGGAACGGATGAATCTAAGCGAATGTTAGCGATGAATCTAAATTTGATGTGTGTTGGTGATGTGCGAAGGAGAATCATCCGGAACAAAACAGAAGCGAACCATAAAGGCTGCCTGAAAAGGCCAGTGAAGTTCCCTGCAAGCATAATGGTGTGGGGTTGTATATCTGCCAAAGGGGTAGGACAACTGCACTTCATTGAGGGGAATAGTTAACGCAGAAAAATACGTTAACATTTTAGAAGAAAGTTTTCTGCCATCAACACAAAAACTGGCTGACAGTGATGAATACACATTTCAGCAGAATGGCGCATTATCTCATACTGCCAAACGAACCAAATCATGGCTGCAGTTCAAAGGAAATTGGGGTCTTAGATTGGCACTCATATAGCCTGGACCTAAGCCCAATTGAGAATATACATATGGGGAATAATGAAAAGAAATCTAATAAATTAGCCTCAAAAGAACCCTTCCTGACCTAAAAAGAGAAAACTTCAAGAGATGTGGGACTCTATTTCAAAAGAACAATGCCAGAATTGATTAAAATCTATGCCAAAGCGTTATAAATGCGTTGTAGAGGACAAAGGTGATATTACAAAAAAATAAACGCACCGTACGAATAATTAGTGGCGATATTTTTCTTATCAGTTAAGCAAAGCATTCAAAAAAATGTTTATCATTGTTGTTGTAGCACAAAAAAACTTTTTATTCCCGTACTCGAAGAGTAAAAGGGTATATTGTATTTGTGGTAAAAGTGGATGTGTGTAACATAGAGAAGGAATAATTTCCGACCCTATAAAGTATATATATTCTTAATCAGCATCAATAGCCGAGTCGATATAGCCCTGTCTGTCCGCCCGTCTGTCCGTCCGTCTGTCTGTCCGTCTTGCTTGTCGCCCATTGCTCGGAGGCTATAAGAGATAGAGCATCAAATTTTTTTCCAGACTGATGTGTTCTCTCACTCCTAAAAAAAAGTTTAAAAATTTCGCCCCGCCCACTTCCGCCCCCACAAAGGGCGCACATCTGTGGCGTCCACAATTTTGAATATAACAAATAACAAATATATAACAAATAACGTTGCAGCGGCTGCTACTGATTCTATCACACTCACACTCACGCTCACAGACTCTGCCTCGTGCAGTGTACGAGTGTTGTTGTGAGAACTGATGTAGACGTAGATGACAGATGCAGCAAACAAATGTAAGATGTAAAATGTAAAAACTGAGACAACATTTGAAGATTCCACATAAATCACATGTGTACAGACTGAGTACGGGTATAAAAAGTAGAGTCGCGCCTACAGCGACTCCGTACGTTTTGTCTAAGCTTAAGAGAATAAAATGATCTTTCAGAAAAAAATAAGTTCGCATGTGTTATCTACATTAGTATTAGAAATATCGTCTGTTAAAAATTGCATATGGGTAAAAAGCTTGCCGTAGGAATTAATAGTGGTCGGGGCTCGTATAGTATAGAAGAATACAGAAAAACTTTTTACTTTTTGCTCTGTGTGGTCTCAACTTGGATTAAGGTGTGAGATTGTCTTCTTACTCTCGTAGATTGCTTATAATAAACCTTCCATTCTTACTTAATCGTAGAAAAATGCTTGGTGTGATTTTTATGCGCGACTTGATCAGCGGTGATATCGACAGCCCTGACTTGTTGAGTCTCATAAACTTCACGATTTCTAATAGGAAATTTCCTTTGGAAATTTTATTTGTTTGTGCCTTCCGCTGTGTAGATCGAATTATTCCTTGCACGAACCGTTTAGGATCTTATGCTCGGATTATAATTCGTTCTACCATATAATATCCACCACCATTTCACGTCCTCTACTTAAATCACTAATACTAACATACCTTTCCCGTAATTAGTAATATTCTTTTGTATCTTTGCATGTATAGCGTTGTGTTTAGCCCTAATTTTCCTCGAATATTAGTCTAACACCAATCGTTCCTGCATGTTCGCGATCGGTTCGGTACACGCGTCGCGCGTCATGCGACAGCGCCCCTCGGTCGGTTGGGCGGGAGGAGGGCTGCGTATCTGCCAGGGATCCGCGCGTAACAGGCTTCGGCTTTTGTGTCGCATGGGCCACTTGATGGTGCAGTCATTGCACATCAACGTGCTAAAGATATTAATAGGGTAAAATGCAATATAAATATTTTCAATTTTTAGAGATGGGATATACATTTTTGGAATTAAAGATATATATTCTCAGCAAAAATTAATAAAGTTCTGGAGCTAGAGAATTACACGACCGTTAACGATCAGTACAATTGCTACAAGATATGCAAGCTATGACCAATAAATTACATGATACATAATCTCTGCTTTATTTCGAACCAAAATCCTGCAGGAACATCGCCCAACTCGCAACACTCAACGGTACCTCTTCTTCATTTTCATTGCGAACGCATTCAATCATGATGATTTTAAAATGAGTTCGCAAGACATAAACACGTCACTTTGTCAATGTTCTTCTATCTGCAAGAACTTGATATTTCTCTTCGCAAGGTCTTGCCTTACGGCTCGTAAACAATAATGTGTGCAACAAGCTATCCTTTGGGTCTCTCTGCAACAAAACTGATCCGAATCCAAACTTGGACGCATCTGTGTGTATTTCTGCTTGTTACTTCGGATTATACAACCTAAGAACCAGTTTACTAGTCACAGCCGTTAATTGCTCAAACGCCATCCGCTGTAACTGCTTGAACTCAAACTTTACATCCTTTCAGAGAAAACCCGACAACAGTTTGCAATTACTGCGTATTCTTCAATGAGTTTCCTTAAATGCGACGGCAGGGCATCTTTGCCCTGTCTTCTTATCTCTCGGTATTAGACAGTTACACACTGGCATAGTTTTTCTTAACTTGCTTTGATGCTTCCATTTTCAATAATATACCCTAAAAACCTTTATTTGTAGGACTTGACATTTAGACCAATTTATTATACCCGTACTCAAAAGTAAAAGGGTATATTGTATTTGTGATAAATGTCCGTCTGTCTGTCTGTCCGTCTTATTTGTCGCCCATTGCTCGAAGGCTATAAGAGCTAGAGCAACCAAATTTTTTATCCAGTCTGATGTGATGTCTCACTCCAAGAAAAGTGTTTCCAAATCTCGCCCCGCCCACTTCCGCCTCACAAAGGGCGCACATCTGTGGCGTTCACAATTTTGAAAATAACAGAAAGCGAAAAATGCAGAATCATAGCGAAAGACCATATCTATCAGGGGCCCGAATCTGAATCGGATCGGATCATTATTATAGCCACAATTGAGAAAACCATTTCGAAAAACATCATTCCCTCACGCTCGCACTCACACTAACACGAGTCGATTTGGTTTGTCGTACAAATGAACGCCTGGATCTCAGAGACTATAAGAGCTAGAGCAACCAATCTTTCTGTCAGACTCCTGTGATACCAAACCAAGACAAGTTTATTTTAAAATTTCGCCACGCCCCCTTGCCTTATAAGTCATATATGGGGATGATAGTCGCTACAGATTCTCTCTCTCGCTCACACACTGCTCACACATTCTGCCTCGTGCAGTGAACGTATGTTGTTGTGAGAAGTGATGATGTAGATGTAGATGTAGATGACAGATGTAGCACAAAAATGTAAAATGTAAAAACTGATAAAACATTTGAAAATTCCACATAAATCACATGTGTACTGACTGAGTACGGGCATAAAAGTAGGGTCGCGTTCACAGCGACTCCGTACGTTCTTTCTCGTTTTAAACCTGTTTTTTTTTGCATTCAAGTACCCTTTCCAATTTTGTTAATTTTGAGTCGGGATGATGTTGTCCATGTCGTCCACCTTTCATAATTAAATCGAACATCACTGATATTTTAGTACGATTAATACTGCGGGCGAGTTAGATATACCAAAAGCAAATTGTTGGAACTCGTTTTGACCATTTTGGATGACAAACGAGTTGTATTTCTGTAATAACCGTTCTACATACTCGACAAAATCAAACGTTTTTTCCCAAAACCAATATTTTTATGAATTGTTTTTCTACGACAGAACTTTTTTTCAAGAAATTTCAAAACTGGTATTTATTTGAATGGTTTTCTCAGAGGTATCGGCTCATTTTTTCACATAACTTAAGTGAAAGTTATGTCATTCTGTAAAGATAATTGATGGAACTAAAAAATAATCTTGTGGTTTCAGATGATCGTCTGGGAAATATTAAGTTTTCAAAAGATCCTTTTTTTGCGGTATTTTTTTATAAAATTGTGAATTTAAAAACTCAGGAAAAAAAAAAAAAATTATTTCCTGTGTCCTTATATATTTGTCTACTATATAAGTGCATAAATTAGGCATTTTCTTGTCATCGAACTATTTTTTGCAGATATCTGCGCTGCAGTTTCTGAGTAAAAGTTATGAAAAGGGCCAAAACGTTGGGTCAACAACGTTCCAAACGGAAAAAGTTTGATTTTCGGAGGGTTGGTCAAGCATAATTTTTGCATTTGAAAGCTTAATATTTCCCAGACGGTCAACTGAAACAGATGCTTGTGATCAATTTTTCGCTTTATTAATATGCTTTTCAAAATGGCAAAGCTCTTTACAACCAGATATAAGATACTTAAGTTATGTAATACCAGTAATACCAGTTTTTCAAAATTATTAAAAACGAGAAGTGACGTGTTGTGTCGTTGTTAACTTCTTTTATGCCCGTACTCAGTCGATACACATGTGATTTTTGTGGAATTTTAGAAAATTTTATGATTTTTTTAGTTTTTACATTTTTTCCTGCATCTTTCATCTACATCTACATCACTTTTCACACCAACACAGCTGAAGAGTGGGCGGCTAGCTGCTGAAAATTCATTCATCAATGTGGCTACAGTAATGATCCGATCTGAACCATATTCGGCAATCTGGTAGATATAATCATTCTCTACGATACTCCATTTTTCGTGTTTTCCTATCTTCAAAATTGTGGACTTTCATCTTTTGGGTGGTCGCAAGGGGGCGTGGCGAATTTTTGAAATACACTTGTCTTGGATTGGTATCACAGGAGTCTCAACAGAAAGTTTGCTTGCTCTAGCTCTTATAGTTTCTGAGATCCAGGCGACACAAAATACGAAAAACAAAAGCGACTCGTTTTTGTGTGAAAGAGAGAGCGAGAGGGAACGATGCCTTCCGAAATGATTTTCTCATTTGTAATGATCTGATCCAATTCAAATTCGGGCCTCTTATAGATACGAGTGTGGGCTTTCTCTATGATTATTTTTTCTGTTATCTTCAAAATTGTGGATGTGCACAGATGTGCGCCCTTTGTGGTAGCGGAACTGGGCGGGGTGAATTTTGAAACACACTTCTAGGAGCGAGATATAAGATCAGTCTTGAAAAAATTGGTTGCTCTAGCTCTCCGGAAAATGGGCGACAAACCAGACGGACAGACATGGCTATGTCGACTCGACTATTGATGCTGATCAAGAATATATATACTTTATGGGGTCGGAAATGATTCCTTCTCTATGTTACACAAATCCACTTTTACCACAAATACAATATACCCTTTTACTCGTCGAGTACGGGTTGTAACGAACACGGTAGGAGCCGTTTCGGCCTGCACCCTCTGTCTACTGGTTGGACGGCCTAGCTCAGGGAGATTGGCGTGGGTTCGGTGCTGCCTCGACATCTGCATTACTATAATAAACTCGTAGACAGAGAAAAAAAGGAGAACCAGACTATATGGGAACGGACCTAGAGGTATACTATAATCCTTTCGAATCCGGAGAACCAGGATGATAGAGATCTCCGTCTGTACCCACCCTACCTGTAGGACCCCATCGAGCCTACCCTATACGTTACTGCGGAGCTGGTTGCTAGAGGAGCCCGCCCTAAGAATCTAGCAGAAATTCATTTTTAAGTCGTATAATAGTGGAAAGTAAATAGTAATTATACATGATGTGTCTAAACTAATAAGAAGATATATGCTAACGAGAATATAAATGGGTAGTCATGTTGACGGGTTTCTATCTTAACTTCATAATTTCACTTACAAACGAGAATGGGAGAAAATAAGAAAAATAGAAGAGAATATAAACAGAAAGCTCTTCGAAAAAGGTCTCGAAGTTGCTAGCCATGCACATAAAAGCTCGCATGTGCAAAATAAATGATTTACGTGTGCATGTGCATATGCTTCTAATTAAAGTTTACCAACTCGCAAAAACTCGGCGTGCGCCAAAAGCTCACCTGGTATGATCGGAATTCATACACATACATACGTAAATCACAGCTAGCCGTTAGGGGTGGCGCTAACTAGCACATTTAACCATTTCTTTATATGTATGCATCGTGAATGCATGCTTACACCGGATGGGCGGTACTCACAATTCGTTGAGTCCATCGAAGTCAGCAGGCCTGTCGACGTCGATGAAGCTAAAGATGAGTTTATGTGTGGGGATTGATGGGTTAAATGTCGTTAGCGGCGCATAACTAAAGCAAATCGAAATAAACATATAAGTATGACTTATTCATAAATATTTAAATAAAGTAAACTCCAGTTACGCGATGATACTAATCAAAAATTCCAGCAGCATCGCGCGAGATGACGATCCATTTTTTCCTATACTTCTAGGGCTACTAGTGGCGTTAACCCTTATTGCCACCTGGGGTTTTTTTCTCCCTTGTCTTTCACGGTCCAACGGCACATAGTGGACTCATGGCTGAGAATCTAGGATTTCTAGATGGTATTTATGTCCCGTCCTAGTCCTCACATCGATGCTCGCCTTAGTGGCCCATGCCTGACCTCAGGTCAGGGTAATATGGGGCCACGAGCTGTGTCAGGGGCCGGCGGCAATCACCACTTCTACACCGAAAAAGGTACGGTAGCCGGTGATGATGACAAAAATACAGCGGCTGTGCGGGAACACGTCGGAGGAACCCTGTGGTAGACTGTGGTTAAGACCGAGTTTCCATATCACCCTACTACATACCGTATCTTGAGGTTATATCCGGTTATATAGATTTTTTTCCAAATTAGGGCCGAAATATATATTAGAGCGCCTTTTGTATGAAGGTACGACTCTATCCCACTTTTTATTTGAACGGATGGGTATAATTGGCCGAACAACACTTGGATTTAAATCGCAGTTTATTTTTCGTTTTAAGGCACACGATGTTGAATATTATATGTAACAATGCCAATATCAGCACATCTGCACTGGACCACGGTGAAAATTGGAAAAAAAACGCAGTCAGGCTCAGAGCGCAAGCCTAGGGAGCTTGGACTGTGGGGACTGGAAGTCCAGCTAGCTTTGGTCTTGGCATGCGGGGAAAAGTCAATTAGCTTATCAGCTTTGGTACGAAATGCATGCAAGTTGAGCTTGCGTACGATCGGAGCTTTACAGTAGCGTCTACGAACCTATGCATAGCTGTGTGAATTAGGGAAGCTTTACAGTCGCCTCCGTAAAAAGTGGTATGGCTCTCTGAAATGTTTTACACGTACAAAATCACTCGCACCCTTACAGGGTATAAAAAGGTCTGCAGTAGAAAAAACGAGAAAGAAAGTTTGAGTTGCCATGAACGCGTCACTAATTTTATACCCGTACCCAGTTAGTACACATGTGATTTATGTGGAATATTATCAGTTACCATTTTACTCTTCGAGTACTGGTATACAAAAATGTATGAACGTTACTTATCCATCTTATTACTCTTTTGCTGCTGGAAGCTAAACTTGTTTAGTTTTGACCGCCTAGCTTTCATACTCTATTAAAGCCTGTACTCACTTTTTGGGTGGTTTCTAATTGTAGGAGGACCCTATGCTACATTCGCCGGAAGAGACGCTTCACGAAATTTGGCAACATTTAGCGTAGTTTCAAATGATAAGGATGACTTTGATGACTTAAGCGACCTAAGTGCAGTAGAAATGGACTCAGTGCGAGAATGGGAAATGCAGTTTAAAAGGTAATCAAGGAAAATATTATACCGTCGGGTTTTTTAAGATTATTATGTTATTTTTAGAGAAATATGAACTCGTGGGCAAGCTGTTACGTAAAAGGAGAGGAGGCTGCTAACTATGAAGACGATGAGGACGATGAAAATATTGTTAACAGTGAAGAAACTGTTGCCCAATCAGTCAATGCTTTAATCGAACAAAGATGTGTCTTGCGGAAACAGTCGGAAAATGTTAAATCGGAAACAGAAATTGATGATAAAACGAGAAAGAACGTACGGAGTCGCTTCGAACGCGACTCTACTTTTATACCCGTACTCAGTCAGTACACATGTGATTTATGTGGAATTTTAAAATGTTTAATCAGTTTTTACATTTTACATTTTTTGCTACTTCTGTCATCGACATCTACATCTACATCATCTACATCAGTTCTCACAACAACACACGTACACTGCACGAGGCAGCATGTTTGAGCGTGAGTGTGCGTGTGCGTGTGAGAGAATTTGCAACGACAATCAACCCCAATTATTGACTTACGCTGCATGCGGAGTGGGGGGGGGGAATTGCTGCTGTAAATTCATTTGATCATTGTGGCTACAATAATGATCCGATCTGAACCAAATTTGGGAATCTGGTAGATATGGTTATTTTCTACGATACTGCATTTTTATTTTTTTCTATCTTCAAAATTGTGGATTTTTTCGTCTTTTGGGGGCGGGAGTGGGCGTGGCAAAATTTTTGAAATAAACTTGCACTGAAGCGATATCACAGGAAACTAGGCAAAAAATTTGGTTGTTCTAGCTCTTATAGTCTCTGAGATCGAGGCGCTCATTTATAAGAAAAACCAAAATTACTCGATTTTTGTGTGAGTGCGAAAGGGATGGAGCGTTTTTTTTTTCGTATATTTTCCTCTATTGTGGCTATATTAATGATCCGATCCGATTCAGATTTGGGCTCCTGATAGATATAATCTGTCTCTATGATTCTGCATTTTTCGTTTTCTGTTATCTTCAAAATTGTGGACGCCACAGATGTGCGCCCTTTGTGGGGGCGGAAGTGGGCGGGGGCGAAATTTTGAAACATTTTTGTAGGAGTGAGATATCACATCAGTTTGGAAAAAGATTTGGTCCCTCTAGCTCTTATAGCCTCCGAGCAATGGGCGACAAACAAGACGGACAGACGGACAGACGGACAGACAGCAATTAGCACAAATACAATATACCCTTTTACTCTTCGAGTACGGGTATAAAAATCAGTGCAGCAGGTCATCACGACTTCAACGAACATCAAAAATCTGGAAGTAACATTTCACTTGGCACATCTTCAACCGAAAACAGCCCACTAGTCGAATTACCATTGACCGATTGTTAGCAAGGAAGAAGCTCACAATTTAAGAACTGTTTGTAGCTTCAATCGATAATCGGAAGCCTAAGAAGCATTCAGCAATTTTGTTATTTTTTAATCATATCTTTTTTTTATACCCGTACTCGAAGAGTAAAAGGGTATATTGTATTTGTGGTAAAAGTGGATGTGTGTAACATAGAGAAGGAGTAATTTCCGACCATATAAAGTATATATATTCTTGATCAGCATCAATAGCCGAGTTGATATAGCCCTGTCTGTCCGTCCGTCTGTCCGTCTTGTTCGTCGCCCCTTGCTCGAAGGCTAAAAGAGATAGAGCAACCAAATTTTTTTTTTTTTCTGATGTGTTCTCTCACTCCTAGAAAAAAGTTTAAAAATTCCGCCCCGCCCACTTCCGCCCCCACAAAGGGCGCACATCTGTGGCGTCCACAATTTTGAAGATAGCAGAAAACGAAAAATGCAGAATCATAGAGACAGCCCATATCTATCAGGGGCCCAAATCTGAATCGGATCGGATCATTAATATAGCCACAATAGAGAAAAACATACAAAAAAACTTCGCTCCCTCCCTTTCGCACTCACACAAAATCGAGTCGATTTGGTTTTTTTTTTGTGTAGCCTGGATCTCAGAGACTATAAGAGCTAGAGCAACCAAACTTTTGGCCAAGACTCCTGTGATACCAAACCTGAACAAGTGTATTTCAAAATTTTGCCCCGCCCCCTTCCGCCCCCACAAAAGACGAAAATCCACAATTTTGAAAATGGAAAAAAATAAAAATGCAGTATCGTAGAAAATGACCATATCTACCAGATTCCCGAATTTGGTTCAGATCGGATCATTATTGTAGCCACAATGATCAAATGAATTTTCAGCAGCAATCCCCCACTCCTCTTGCTGATTAAGTCAATTATTGGGGTTGATTGTTGCTGCAGCTTCTCTCACACGCACACTCACGCTCAAACATGCTGCCTCGTGCAGTGTACGTGTGTTGTTGTGAGAAGTGATGTAGATGAAGTAGATGTAGATGACTGATGTAGCAAAAAATGTAAAATTTAAAACTGATAAAACATTTGAAAATTCCACATAAATCACATGTGTGCTGATAAAACTGTGTACGGGTATAAAAGTAGAGTCGCGGCAACAGCGACTCCGTACGTTCTTCCTCGTTTAAGTATAAATCGGTCATTATTTGTATAATGAATGAAACTGAATGAGATCACTAAAGCGGAGCGATGTAGAGCATTATGAAGGTAGACGCACTCAGTGCACGCATATGTATTTTCGTTGCAAATATATATATATATATGTTATGTGATTTTGTTCAATGAGTAAATTAAGAAAAAAAAAAGCAAAAATTGTTCATAACGTCAATATCAAGATAAAAAAAACATTGAATCAAAGGGCTTGGGAAAAGTAATTTAATATCATACAAATATAAAATTGTATATAAATATTTCATTTATGTATTTAAAATAAAAAATCTATGGAAATTTTTGGTTGGAATCTATATATACAAGGGTAAAATTATCTGCAACAAACATAAAAATTAGTAATTACCTTAATTTAGACATACCCTTAACAACTTTTTAATATCAAAAAATATACTGGTGTTAAAAGTTAGCTTTTGTGATATAACAGATGTTCTATCCAAGTGGCGTTAAATTCCCCGACACGTCTGAGCAGTGTGTGAGGGAGAATCAGTAGCGTCTATCAGCGGATCAAAATAGTTCGTAGCAGAGTTAATAACCTCATAAATACAGAAAAATTAAACTATTATTGTGTTGTAGACTGTCTTTAGGTTTTCGCCTTCAGTGAATTGTACCCCGTGCATTACAAGCTCAGAGGCTATTACGGCATTGGCATCAAGCTTTGCTTCGAGTTCGCCAACTGTGCTCCTTAGATCTTGAACCTCTCCTACGTCATCCTCCAGCTGTTGACACGCAGAGTCAGCTGCTCCATTTCACCACAAGTTCGACCTAAACGCTCATTTAGCAAATCGAGAATACGATCCTCCACGTACTCATTCTGGAGAAGATGAGCTCTGCTTGCTCTCCAAAACGCAGATTGAATAGATCCAATAGCTTCAGTGACGGAACGCCTGAAACTCGGCCGGCCTTTAGGTCTGCGGCGGTGTTTTCTCGCTGGCGTTTCGTTGATGGTGCCACGTTGGTATTGTTTTTTTGACGTCCGAAAAAGATTGTTGGTAAGAGAGAGCGGCAAGTCGGAGCGGGAGTACAAGACAGAGAACGAGGGAGCGCAGCGACAATGCAAATGCGGTCAAAGAGGGCAGATCACAGCCGAGCACAAGTAAGATCCGTTCTATTTGTGTGAGCAGGCGAACGAAGCGACTTGTCGAGAGAATATACGAAAACTTACGATGATCGCAAAGCACAGCTGAGCGCAAGTAGAATCCGTGAAAGAGCAGCAAAACGAAGCGACGTAGCGAAGGTCCCAGCTGAAACAGCACTGTTTAGTTCCGTTATGCTGGTTAGAGAGAAAGCACTAAGCAGAGTTGGCTATGAAGCGATAAACCAGAAGAGCGGTCTACTAAGAAAGTCGAATGCAGGCAAACACAAAAGCGTTCTTACTCGAAACGAAACTCAGCAACAGCAGTAAATTTGTTTGTGTAGTTTGTACAAAAACTTGTAGCACAAAATCTTGACCTTTTAGTGTTTCCGCCCAATCTTTTTGAAACGGATTTCCAGCTACCTATGCTCTAGGTCTCAAAAAGTCCTCTTCAAAAACGCCTTATCTTCACCTGTTCAGGTTACTTCTGGAGTAGCACAGGGCAGCCATCTAGACCCCCTACTTTTCACACTCTTTATTAATGACCTGCCTTCAGTATTAACAAACTCTCGAGTACTCATGTATGCGGATGACGTTAAACTCTGTGTCCAGTATAAGGACATTTCATTTCACTCTCGCTTGCAATCCGATCTCAATAACTTTCAGTCATGGTGTTGTTCAAATATGTTACCCCTGAATGCCTCGAAATGTAAAGTAATGACATTTTATCGCTCCAGTCCTTTGTTGGCTCTTACACCCTTTGCAGTGGTTCTCTTGATAGATTTACATTGGTTGATGATCTTGGTGTTAAACTAGACACCAATTTAAAGTTTTCTGAACTGATTTCTACCATAGTAAATAAAACCATGGGAGTGCTTGGATTTATAAAGAGGTGGTTAAGGGAATTTGACGACTCCTATATAACGAAGACTCTCTATATTGCGCTTGTACTATATAGAAATATTGTATAGTACGAGCCCCGACCACTATTAATTCGTACGGCAAGCTTTTTTTACCCATATGCAATGTTTAACAGACGATATCTCCAATACTAGATAGATAACACATGCGAACTTATTTTTTTCTGAAATATCATTTTATTCCCTTAAGCTTAGACAAAAAAAGTTTTGTTGTACTACAACAACAACAATGATAACAAACATTTTTTTGAATGCTTTGCTTAGCTGATAAGAAAAATATTGCCACTAATTATTCGTACGCTAGTTGCGATAGTTTAGCTTAGAATTGAAAGAAGATCAAAAGAAAATGAAACAGTGCAACAAAATCACTATCTAGTCATAATCTGGAAGCAGTCTTTTAATGGAGAATGTAAGAAATAGTAATTGCTTCAAATTAGGCAAAAGTTTAGCAACGATGGCACGTGGTAAGCCTATTTGCAAGGAAATCAGAAGCTTGGTTATAGATTATTATAAATCCGGGAACACTTATGGTGAAATAGCCAAGCAATTAAATCTGGCTAAGTCGTCCGTTCAAGACCTTATAAACAATTTTAAGAAAAATGGCAATATTGAAAATAATGTCGCAAATAGAGGTCGGAAATCAACAATTACAGCTCGTGATAAAAGAGCCCTGGCCACAATAGTGAAGGCTGATCGTCGAAAAATCTTGAGAAATGTAGCCTCTGAGTGGTCTGATAAAATCGGAAAAAGTGTGAAGCTTGAATGGAAGCGACTGCATTTTGCGAGATATTGTATATAACTTCTATAATGAATGATTATCCATGTTATATACTCAATAGCTTAAATTACTCTTAGGCCAAGGAAAACCATTGCTTACGCATCGTCAAAACAATAAGCGTTTACAATGGGCTCGGGAACGGATAAATCTAAGCGAATCTTAGCGATGAATCTAAATTTGATGTGTGTTGGTGATGTGCGAAGGAGAATCATCCTGACTGAAAAGGCCAGTGAAGTTCCCTGCAAGCATAATGGTGTGGGGTTGTATATCTGCCAAAGGGGTAGGACAACTGCACTTCATTGAGGGAATAGTTAACGCAGAAAAATACGTTAACATTTTAGAAGAAAGTTTTCTGCCATCAACACCAAAACTGGCTGACAGTGATGAATATACATTTCAGCAGAATGGCGCATTATCTTATACTGCCAAACGAACCATATCATGGCTGCAGTTCAAGGAAATTGGGGTCTTAGATTGGCAATCATATAGCCTGGACCTAAGCCCAATTGAGAATATACATATGGGGAATAATGAAAAGAAATCTAATAAATTAGCCTCAAAGAACCCTTCCTGACCTAAAAATAGAAAACTTCAAGAGATGTGGGACTCTATTTCAAAAGAACAATGCCAGAATTGATTAAAATCTATGCCAAAGCGTTATAAATGCGTTGTAGAGGACAAAGGTAATATTACAAAACATTAATATTAAAAAAAAATTATATTTTTATTCAAACAGTTAATATTTAACGCACCGTACGAATAATTAGTGGCGATATTTTTCTTATCAGTTAAGCAAAGCATTCAAAAAAATGTTTGTTATCATTGTTGTTGTTGTAGCACAAAAAAACTTTTTATTCCCGTACTCGAAGAGTAAAAGGGTATATTGTATTTGTGGTAAAAGTGGATGTGTGTAACATAGAGAAGGAATAATTTCCGACCCTATAAAGTATATATATTCTTAATCAGCATCAATAGCCGAGTCGATATAGTCCCCCGTCTGTCCGTCCGTCTGTCCGTCCGTCTGTCTGTCCGTCCGTCTGTCCGTCCGTCTGTCTGTCCGTCTTGTTTGTCGCCCATTGCTCGGAGGCTATAAGAGATAGAGCATCCAAATTTTTTCCAGACTGATGTGTTCTCTCACTCCTAGAAAAAAGTTTAAAAAATTTCGCCCCGCCCACTTCCGCCCCCACAAAGGGCGCACATCTGTGGCGTCCACAATTTTGAATATAACAAATAACAAAATATATAACAAATAACGTTGCAGCGGCTGCTACTGATTCTATCACACTCACACTCACGCTCACAGACTCTGCCTCGTGCAGTGTACGAGTGTTGTTGTGAGAACTGATGTAGACGTAGATGACAGATGCAGCAAAAAATGTAAGATGTAAAATGTAAAAACTGAGACAACATTTGAAGATTCCACATAAATCACATGTGTACAGACTGAGTACGGGTATAAAAGTAGAGTCGCGCCTACAGCGACTCCGTACGTTCTTTCTCGTTTTGTCTAAGCTTAAGAGAATAAAATGATCTTTCAGAAAAAAATAAGTTCGCATGTGTTATCTACATTAGTATTGGAAATATCGTCTGTTAAAAATTGCATATGGGTAAAAAAGCTTGCCGTAGGAATTAATAGTGGTCGGGGCTCGTATAGTATAGAAGAATACAGAAAAACTTTTTACTTTTTGCTCTGTGTGGTCTCAACTTGGATTAAGGTGTGAGATTGTCTTCTTACTCTCGTAGATTGCTTATAATAAACCTTCCATTCTTACTTAATCGTAGAAAAATGCTTGGTGTGATTTTTATGCACGACTTGATCAGCGGTGATATCGACAGCCCTGACTTGTTGAGTCTCATAAACTTCACGATTTCTAATAGGAAATTTCCTTTGGAAATTTTATTTGTTTTGTGCCTTCCGCTGTGTAGATCGAATTATTCCTTGCACGAACCGTTTAGGATCTTATGCTCGGATTATAATTCGTTCTACCATATAATATCCACCACCATTTCACGTCCTCTACTTAAATCACTAATACTAACATACCTTTCCCGTAATTAGTAATATTCTTTTGTATCTTTGCATGTATAGCGTTGTGTTTAGCCCTAATTTTCCTCGAATATTAGTCTAACACCAATCGTTCCTGCATGTTCGCGATCGGTTCGGTACACGCGTCGCGCGTCATGCGACAGCGCCCCTCGGTCGGTTGGGCGGGAGGAGGGCTGCGTATCTGCCAGGGATCCGCGCGTAACAGGCTTCAGCTTTGTGTCGCATGGGCCACTTGATGGTGCAGTCATTGCACATCAACGTGCTAAAAGATATTAATAGGGTAAAATGCAATATAAATATTTTCAATTTTTAGAGATGGGATATACATTTTTGGAATTAAAGAGATATATTCTCAGCAAAAATTAATAAAGATCTGGAGCTAGAGAATTACACGACCGTTAACGATCAGTACAATTGCTACAAGATATGCAAGCTATGACCAATAAATTACATGATACATAATCTCTACCTGACCTATGCTTTATTTCGAACCAAAATCCTGCAGGAACATCGCCCAACTCGCAACACTCAACGGTACCTCTTCTTCATTTTCAATGCGAACGCATTCCAATCATGATGATTTTAAAATGAGTTCGCAAGACATAAACACGTCACTTTGTCAATGTTCTTCTATCTGCAAGAACTTTTAGTTCTTACGAGTGATATTTTCTCTTCGCAAGGTCTTGCCTTACGGCTCGTAAACAATAATGTGTGCAACAAGCTATCCTTTGGGTCTCTCTGCAACAAAACTGATCCGAATCCAAACTTGGACGCATCTGTGTGTATTTCTGCTTGTTACTTCGGATTATACAACCTAAGAACCAGTTTACTAGTCACAGCCGTTAATTGCTCAAACGCCATCCGCTGTAACTGCTTGAACTCAAACTTTACATCCTTTCAGAGAAAACCCCCAGTTTGCAATTACTGCGTATTCTTCAATGAGTTTCCTTAAATGCGACGGCAGGGCACACTGGCATAGTTTTTCTTAACTTGCTTTGATGCTTCCATTTTCAATAATATACCCTAAAAACCTTTATTTGTAGGACTTGACATTTAGACCAATTTATTATACCCGTACTCAAAGAGTAAAAGGGTATATTGTATTTGTGATAAATGTCCGTCTGTCTGTCTGTCCGTCTTATTTGTCGCCCATTGCTCGAAGGCTATAAGAGCTAGAGCAACCAAATTTTTATCCAGTCTTATGTGATGTCTCACTCCAAGAAAAGTGTTTCCAAATCTCGCCCCGCCCACTTCCGCCTCACAAAGGGCGCACATCTGTGGCGTTCACAATTTTGAAAATAACAGAAAGCGAAAATGCAGAATCATAGCGAAAGACCATATCTATCAGGGGCCCGAATCTGAATCGGATCGGATCATTATTATAGCCACAATTGAGAAAACCATTTCGAAAAACATCATTCCCTCACGCTCGCACTCACACTAACACGAGTCGATTTGGTTTGTCGTACAAATGAACGCCTGGATCTCAGAGACTATAAGAGCTAGAGCAACCAATCTTTCTGTCCAGACTCCTGTGATACCAAACCAAGACAAGTTTATTTTAAAATTTCGCCACGCCCCCTTGCCTTATAAGTCATATATGGGGATGATAGTCGCTACAGATTCTATCTCTCGCTCACACACTGCTCACACATTCTGCCTCGTGCAGTGAACGTGTGTTGTTGTGAGAAGTGATGATGTAGATGTAGATGTAGATGACAGATGTAGCACAAAAATGTAAAATGTAAAAACTGATAAAACATTTGAAAATTCCACATAAATCACATGTGTACTGACTGAGTACGGGCATAAAAGTAGAGTCGCGTTCACAGCGACTCCGTACGTTCTTTCTCGTTTTAAACCTGTTTTTTTTGCCTTCAAGTACCCTTTCCAATTTTGTTAATTTTGAGTCGGGATGATGTTGTCCATGTCGTCCACCTTTCATAATTAAATCGAACATCCCTGATATTTTAGTACGAGTAATACTGCGGGCGAGTTAGATATACCAAAAGCAAATTGTTGGAACTCGTTTTGACCATTTTGGATGACAAACGAGTTGTATTTCTGTAATAACCGTTCTACATACTCGACAAAATCAAACGTTTTTTTCCCAAAACCAATATTTTTATGAATTGTTTTTCTACGACAGAACTTTTTTCAAGAAATTTCAAAAACTGGTATTTATTTGAATGGTTTTCTCAGAGGTATCGGCTCATTTTTTTTTCACATAACTTAAGTGAAAGTTATGTCATTCTGTAAAGATAATTGATGGAACTAAAAAATAATCTTGTGGTTTCAGATGATCGTCTGGGAAATATTAAGTTTTCAAAAGATGCTTTTTTTGCGGTATTTTTTATAAAATTGTGAATTTAAAAACTGAGGAAAAGAAAAAATATATTATTTCCTGTGTCCTTATATATTTGTCTACTATATAAGTGCATAAATTAGGCATTTTCTTGTCATCGAACTATTTTGTAGATATATCTGCGCTGCAGTTTCTGAGTAAAAGTTATGAAAAGGGCCAAAACGTTGGGCCAGCAACGTTCCAAACGGAAAAAGTTTGATTTTCGGAGGGTTGGTCAAGCATAATTTTTTGCATTTGAAAGCTTAATATTTCCCAGACGGTCATCTGAAACAGATGCTTGTGATCAATTTTTCGCTTTATTAATATGCTTTTCAAAATGGCAAAGCTCTTTACAACCAGATATAAGATACTTAAGTTATGTAATACCAGTAATACCAGTTTTTCAAAATTATTAAAAACGAGAAGTGACGTGTTGTGTCGCTGTTAACTACTTTTATGCCCGTACTCAGTCGATACACATGTGATTTTTGTGGAATTTTAGAAAATTTTATGATTTTTATCTTTTACATTTTTTTCCTGCATCTATCATCTACATCAACATCACTTCTCACACCAACACAGCTGAAGAGTGGGCGGCTAGCTGCTGAAAATTAATTCATCAATGTGGCTACAGTAATGATCCTATCTGAACCATATTCGGCAATCTGGTAGATATAATCATTCTCTACGATATTCCATTTTTCGTGTTTTCCTATCTTCAAAATTGTGGACTTTCATCTTTTGGGTGGTCGCAAGGGGGCGTGGCGAATTTTTGAAATACACTTGTCTTGGCTTGGTATCACAGGAGTCTGAACAGAAAGTTTGCTTGCTCTAGCTCTTATAGATTCTGAGATCCAGGCGACACAAAATACGAAAAACAAAAGCGACTCGTTTTGTGTGAAAGAGAGAGCGAGAGGGAACGATGCCTTCCGAAATGATTTTCTCATTTGTAATGATCTGATCCAATTCAAATTCGGGCCTCTTATAGATACGAGTGTGGGCTTTCTCTATGATTCTTTTTCTGTTATCTTCAAAATTGTGGATGTGCACAGATGTGCGCCCTTTGTGGTAGCGGAACTGGGCGGGGCGAATTTTGAAACACACTTCTAGGAGCGAGATATAAGATCAGTCTTGAAAAAATTGGTTGCTCTAGCTCTCCGGAAAATGGGCGACAAACCAGACGGACAGACATGGCTATGTCGACTCGACTATTGATGCTGATCAAGAATATATATACTTTTATGGGGTCGGAAATGATTCCTTCTCTATGTTACACAAATCCACTTTTACCACAAATACAATATACCCTTTTACTCGTCGAGTACGGGTATAAAAAGGTCTGCAGTAGAAAAAACGAGAAAGAAAGTTTGAGTTGCCATGAACGCGTCACTAATTTTATACCCGTACCCAGTTAGTACACATGTGATTTATGTGGAATATTATCAGTTACCATTTTACTCTTCGAGTACTGGTATACAAAAATGTATGAACGTTACTTATCCATCTTATTACTCTTTTGCTGCTGGAAGCTAAACTTGTTTAGTTTTGACCGCCTAGCTTTCATACTCTATTAAAGCCTGTACTCACTTTTGGGTGGTTTCTAATTGTAGGAGGACCCTATGTTACATTCGCCGGAAGAGACGCTTCACGAAATTTGGCAACATTTAGCGTAGTTTCAAATGATAAGGATGACTTTGATGACTTAAGCGACCTAAGTGCAGTAGAAATGGACTCAGTGCGAGAATGGGAAATGCAGTTTAAAGGTAATCAAGGAAAATATTATACCGTCGGGTTTTTTAAGATTATTATGTTATTTTTAGAGAAATATGAACTCGTGGGCAAGCTGTTACGTAAAGGAGAGGAGGCTGCTAACTATGAAGACGATGAGGACGATGAAAATATTGTTAACAGTGAAGAAACTGTTGCCCAATCAGTCAATGCTTTAATCGAACAAAGATGTGTCTTGCGGAAACAGTCGGAAAATGTTAAATCGGAAACAGAAATTGATGATAAAAAAATCAGTGCAGCAGGTCATCACGACTTCAACGAACATCAAAAATCTGGAAGTAACATTTCACTTGGCACATCTTCAACCGAAAACAGCCCACTAGTCGAATTACCATTGACCGATTGTTAGCAAGGAAGAAGCTCACAATTTAAGAACTGTTTGTAGCTTCAATCGATAATCGGAAACCTAAGAAGCATTCAGCAATTTTTTGTTATTTTTAATCATATCTTTTTTAAGTATAAATCGGTCATTATTTGTATAATGAATGAAACTGAATGAGATCACTAAAGCGGAGCGATGTGGAGCATTATGAAGGTAGACGCACTCAGTGCACGCATATGTATTTTCGTTGCAAATATATATATATATATGTTATGTGATTTTGTTCAATGAGTAAATTAAGAAAAAAAAAAAGCAAAAATTGTTCATAACGTCAATATCAAGATAAAACGAGAAAGAACGTACGGAGTCGCTTCGAACGCGACTCTTTTTTTATACCCGTACTCAGTCAGTACACATGTGATTTATGTGGAATTTTAAAATGTTTTATCAGTTTTACATTTTACATTTTTGCTACATCTGTCATCGACATCGACATCTACATCTACATCATCTACATCAGTTCTCACAACAACACACGTACACTGCACGAGGCAGCATGTTTGAGTGTGAGTGTGCGAGAGCTGCAGCAACAATCAACCCCAATAATTGACTTACGCCGCAAGAGGAGGTGGGGGATTGCTGCTGAAAATTCATTTCATCATTGTGGCTATAATAATGATCCACAAAGGACCAAATTCGGGAATCTGGTAGATATGGTCATTCTCTACAATACTGCATTTTTTTAGAAATTTTTCAGGTTTGGTATCACAGGAGTCTTGGCCAAAAGTTTGGTTGCTCTAGCTCTTAAATTTTCTGAGATCCAGGCGTTCATATTTACGAAAAACCAAATCGACTCGATTTTTGTGTGAGTGCTCAAAAGCTGGGAGTGAAGTTTTTTTCGTATATTTTCCTCTATTGTGGCTATATTAATGATCCGATCCGATTCAGATTTGGGTCTGATGATAGATATGGGCTGTCTCTAAATGATTCTGCATTTTCGTTTTCTGTTATCTTCAAAATTGTGGACGCCACAGATGTTCGCCCTTTGTAGGGGCAGAAGTGGGCGTGTTGAAATTTTGAAACATTTTTCACTAAGTGAGATATCACATCAGAGCATTAAAAAGATTTGGTCCCTCTAGCTCTTATAGCCTCCGAGCAATGGGCGACAAACAAGACGGTCAGACGGACAGACGGACAGACAGCAATTAGCACAAATACAATATACCCAAAAATTTTCACTCTTCGAGTACGGGTAAAAAACATTGAATCGAAGGGCTTGGGAAAAGTAATTTAATATCATACAAATATAAAATTGTATATAAATATTTCATTTATGTATTTAAAATAAAATCTATGGAAATTTTTGGTTGGAATCTATATATACAAGGGTAAAATTATCTGCAAAAAACATAAAAATTAGTAATTACCTTAATTTAGACAACCCTTAACAACTTTTTAATATCAAAAATATACTGGTGTTAAAAGTTAGCTTTGTGATATAACAGATGTTCTATCCAAGTGGCGTTAAATTCCCCGACACGTCTGAGCAGTGTGTGAGGGAGAATCAGTAGCGTCTATCAGCGGATCAAAATAGTTCGTAGCAGAGTTAATAACCTCATAAATACAGAAAAATTAAACTATTATTGTGTTGAAGACTGTCTTTAGGTTTTCGCCTTCAGTGAATTGTACCCCGTGCATTACAAGCTCAGAGGCTATTACGGCATTGGCATCAAGCTTTGCTTCGAGTTCGCCAACTGTGCTCCTTAGATCTTGAACCTCTCCTACGTCATCCTCCAGCTGTTGACACGCAGAGTCAGCTGCTCCATTTCACCACAAGTTCGACCTAAACGCTCATTTAGCAAATCGAGAATACGATCCTCCATGTACTCATTCTGGAGAAGATGAGCTCTGCTTGCTCTCCAAAACGTAGATTGAATAGATCCAATAGCTTCAGTGACGGAACGCCTGAAACTCGGCCGGCCTTTAGGTCTGCGGCGGTGTTTTCTCGCTGGCGTTTCGTTGATGGTGCCACGTTGGTATTGTTTTTTTGACGTCCAAAAAAGACTGCTGGTAAGAGAGAGCGGCAAGTCGGAGCGGGAGTACAAGACAGAGAACGAGGGAGCGCAGCGACAATGCAAATGCGGTCAAAGAGGGCAGATCACAGCTGAGCACAAGTTTTTTTTTTTTTTTAATTCATTTATTATCTTAATAATATGTATGTATATGTATGTATCGATCTGGCTTGGTCGAGTCGTTCATGTGCGGTACGGCCGTGAAGCATTGCTTCGCACATGCGGGGTCCTCGCCTAGGCTATCCGCTCCCTTCTCTCGCGCTCAACAGCGCGGAGTTTTGTCATGACAGACGCCGCGAAGTTGCTGGCCGCTTCCCAGTGCTCCGGAGACTGGAGCATCAGCGGCACCAGGTTCTGAGCGGTAATGGCACCACCCAGGGCGACTTCAAGAATGCTTCTAGTTTCGGAAAATCTGCCGCACGAGAAAATTACATGCTCGGCATCCTCCTCAACTCCTCGCCCGCACCATGAGCACTCCGCAGACTGTTCGTGCCCAAAACAATGCAAGTATTTCCGAAAGCAACCATGGCCGCTGAGGAGCTGCGCCAGGTGGAAAATGACTTGCCCGTGCCTTCGTTCCACCCACTGCTCAATGGCCGGGATGAGCTGGTGAGTCCAACGTCCCTTGGTGGACGTATCCCAGCGATGTTGCCACTTGGACAGGCTCTGCTGCTTGCATGCCGTGCGCACATATCTCTTCTCCGCGTCGGTGATGCCTCTGCCTCGTCCGCCAGCAGCTCGATGGGAGCCACTCCAGCGATCACGTGGGCTGCCTCGTCGGAGACCGTTCTAAAAGCGCAGATGCTAATCCTCGGGCGTAGCTCGCCGTTTTGAGGGCGCTGGACCAGACCGGTGCCGCATAGAGCATCACCAATCTCGTCACGCTAGTTAAAAGGAGTCTCCGCCAGTGTTTTGGTCCACGGGTGTTCAGCATTAGTCTTGTCAGTGACGCATTACTGGACGCTGCCATCGCACTCGTGTAGGCTAGGTGCTCTCGGAAACAGAGCCGTGTGTCGATCATGACCCCCAGATATTTCACCGCTCTCTTGGACGTCACTGTGGTGTCTGCGACCCTGATGCAGGCCGTCTCCACCTTCTTGCGGCTGGACACCAGCACTGCCTCGGTCTTTTGAGGCGCGAGCTCAAGTCCGACTTGTTCCAGCCACTGCTGGATGAGCGAGATCGTCTGGTTGCAGGTCGACTCCGCCAGGGTCAGCTCTTTCGCAACCACCAGTATGGCCACGTCGTCTGCGAAGCCCACCACGTGCAGTCCTCGGGGAGCCTGAGTCGCAAGATGCCGTCGTACATCACATTCCAGAGTAGAGGGCCCAGCACCGAACCCTGGGGACGCCACCAGTCACCTCGTATTGCTCTGTACCGGTCTGCGTATCGTACAGTAGCAGCCTCCCTTCGAAGTAGCTACGCACCATCCGTAGCAGATAAGCTGGGGTATTGAAGCGCTCGAGGGCCCTCAGAATGCAGCTCCACCTTGCTGTGTTGAACGCATTTCTGATGTCAAGCGTGACCATCAGGCAGTACTCCTTCCCTCCCCTTTCCACCGCGTGCCGGCGATTGCGGTGGAAGCTATGTCCACCACTCGGTTTATGGTGTCGATGGTCGATTTGGCCTTGCGGAATCCATACTGGTGCGGTGAGAGATCGCCCGCCTCCGTAATGGCTCGTGTTAAGCGGGAGCACAACACCCTCTCGAGCAGCTTTCCTGCTGTGTCAATCAGGCAGATTGGCCTGTAGGACGACGCTGGCCCTGGCGGTTTGCCCGGCTTGGGAATAAGCACAAGTTTCTGCTTCTTACACCTCTCAGGAAAGACTCCTTTTCGAAGGCACTGGTTCAGCAGCGCAGCGAAAATTTCTGGTCGCAAGGAGAGGGCGAGAATCAGGGCTCTATTTGGAATTGAGTCAGGCCCTGGTGCCTTGTTCGGGTTTATGCTCCTGGCTGCGATTCTCACCTCTTCCAGCGTCACTTCTTCAAAGGCGGGCTGGTTTGAGGTTTCCCGTGGGCTGGGGGTCTCCTCTATGTGGTCCGCCATGTGCGGAAAGAGCTCCTCGACAATGGATCTGACTAGGTCCGGGTCCGATGGGGGTGTCTGCTTTTGCCGCCCAGTTTGTCGGCCACTAACCGATATGCCCTTCCCCAGGGGTCGTGCTCAGCAGTGTCGCAGAGCGCCAGGAAGAACTTGCGCTTGCTCTCCTTTTATGGCCGTCTTGAGCGCGCGTCTGCAGTCCCTAAAAAGCCACCTGCAGTTGACCGCCTAAATGATTTCCGCGTGATCGCTGGCAACGTCGACGTGCATGGTTGCATTCCCGGCGTAGCTGGGCAATACTCTCGTTCCACCAGAACACGGGTCGGTGGTGGCGACCATATTGCCTTCTCTTGGACATAGAGGCGTCGCATGCTGACTCCAGGCCCTCCATGACGTGGTTTGCCATACATTCCGCATTTCCACCCGCCGTAAGGTTCGCCGCCAGCTCTGCGAACAGCTCCGTGTTCATGCTGTCGGCGCGGTAGCATTTCCATCTGGGCTCTGCCGGTACTGTGCTACCTCTCCGCTGTCCAATATGGCATATAATTGCCACATGATCGCTCGCCGTGTAGGCGCTGCTGATGCTCCAGCTAGTTAGATTGTAGAGCGAGCTGCTGACCAGGGTGAGATCAACTACCGAACCGACTCCTGCTCTAGAGAAGGTGTGCTCCCTTCCCTGGTTAAGAGGAGCGATGTCCAATGGAGCGAAAGTCTCCAGCACCGCCCTGCCTCTAGCATTTGTCGCAACGCTTCCCCACTCCTCAGCCCACGCGTTGAAATCGCCTCCAATAGCCACTGGGTGTCGACCTCTGACATCCGCCGCAAGGTTATCGAGGGTACCTGCAAACTCGTAGAGGGGTAGGCTTGGGGCGAGGTAGACGCTATAGACCCACGTAGCTCCAACCTTTGCACGAACATACCCACTCGCACGGCTAATGTCGGTGAACTGATAATCGCCGCACATCCACAGCGCCGCCTTTTTGGTAAAATCTAGAATAAAGTCAGCCGACTCCCTGACCTTATATGGCTCGCTAAGGACTGCGAGGTCTATCTTTAACTCCGCTACAGTTTGGCTCAAGAGGTCTTGGGCCGCAGCACAGTGGTTTAGGTTAAGCTCTTGAGCTGCCCGCGTAATGTTGCGTCTCCTTAGCTTTGTTGGCGATGCATATGAAGCAGCTTGGGTCGCTCTGGCAGGTAGCTGCTTTGTGCCCATCTGCGCCACACCTGAGGCAACATCCGGTGCGATCCACCGTGCTTTTGCACACGGCTGCAAGATGTCCAAACTCTAGACATCGGTAGCATCGCCTCTGAGATATCCGCTGCCGGAGCCGACAGATCGACCACCCGACTTTGATCTTCCCCGGTACCAGCAGGGCTTTTGCCTGGGTGGGGGCAAGCACACAAACGCTATTTGCGTTCCAGCATAAGACGGCCTCAGGCTTTTGACCGCTGCAATGTCCACGCAGGGTGTCCAGGCTGTCAAGGTCTCTGATCTCCACACAGAGTTCCTCGGTCACCGCCCTAATGCCGGATTGCATGCCCAGTGCCTCGCCGATGACGTTCTTGAGCTTCGCCGTGTTGCTCTTGCTCGCGCCATCTAGCTCAAGCAGCAGCTCGCCCTTTGCCGTCCTCCGGATCCTATTTACGTTTTCGCCCACTTCCTGGAGCTTACCGTCCTGGCGCCTGGTGACCATTCGAAGAATGTCGCTATAGCTTAGCTCTCCCTGGGGCTGGATTATTATCGCGTCCGGCCTTGGCTCGCGGGGACGAGGTTCCTTTTTCTTCCTCACCTTGGGGCCCACCTGTTGCCATTTGAGCTGCTTTCTCGCGGCTGGGGTGGCAGCATGGTCCACTGCGCCGGAGGGTGTCATCTCGACCTCATCCTGCGCCAGCAGCTCAAGCTGAGTCGTCGGTTGCTTCTGCTTGGTGCCTCGTTGCCTCTTTGTAGGCCCAAGGGCCAGCTGGGGAGACTCTCGTAGCCTCTTCGTTCCTGTTGGTGGCGGCTTCACGGATGTTTAGGTGCTCTTGGTGGCGGTCGCAATCTCCATTAGGTGCAGCTTGTCGAAGTTTTTGAGAACTAGCGCCTGCAATGCAACGATTCTCAGCGCTAGATCCTTCATGGGGACATCAACGTGGCGCTGGTCGTTCATCCTCTTGACCAAATCGTTCGCGCGCGTGCCTAGGGTTTTTAGGAGCTGCAGTGGGTCGGAGTGCGAACGCTCAGCCTCCTTGCCATCGGTACCAAGGTGGAACATGCTCGATCCAGTTGCTTTCGCAGGTGCCGAAGGTGGTGGGGATCTGGCAAGTGCGCTGCGCTTACCAAAGACTGCCTCTTCAGTCATGTTGTCAATCGGGGTGTGTGGTGTGAAAGTCATAATTTGAGGGTCTCAACTCGGGTTCGTTGTTCCTGGTCGCAGTGCGTAGTCACCATCGCGATCCCATGGGTGCCTTTCCGTGGAGTGAGGTCCATGCGAGGGTTGACCCTGGGCCTTATGAGCACCAGGGTTCAGAGCTAGATGGGTGCTAATTGGGATATAAATCAACCAATCCTACGCATCCACCTAAATGGAACGACCAGCAAGCGTTTCCCGAGGCCTGCCAAGGTTTTAACGAGACGGGGCAGTGAGGACATTAGCCTACGAGCCATTTCAGCAGCGGTTCAGACTGCCTAGTCAGGTCGCAGAATGCCCTCACCGTCAGCTCAGAGTCCAATGCACATAGGGGGGGTTCCAGTGGGTCGTACGTAACACCTTACTGGTCTCGGTGTTACGGGTAGGATGTGTCTACCGTTGCGCTATCGTCCATCAGCGACTGCGGCCATAATTGGTCCGCCATACTAGGCTCATTTGGGGCGTCCCGCGTCGGCCGGGCATTTCTTCCTGGCTTCTGAAGATGGGGGTTATACCGCCCCTTCTCGTTTGCTGCTACGCCGCCAAAGCGGTGGGGTTGGCATGAGGTCAGGTCCGCGACCCGTTTAGTAGCCGCTGACCCCAATGCGCCATTGTGGATAGTTACGTCCATAGTATCTCCTAGTATAGTATCTCCTAGTCCTAAAAAGCAGCGCTCGGAGATTAAGGGGTCGTTGCCTACTTTTAGGGGTGGATGATAAGGCGCCCTCTGTCGGAGGCTGGGTGCTGTACTCTGTCGGTGGTTAGCGTCCAGTACCCTCCAGTACTACCTGATAGCGCCATCTGCCGGTGTACAAATCGCTGTGTAGATACTAAACTTATTATCGCCGAGAGTGCTGGAGCCCTGGCTAGCAGCTGGTATTCCGCATTTGCTAGGAAGAAAAAGAAAGCGAACGTGGAACGTGCCAGCGTGCTCACCTTGCCATAATAGCCACGTTTACAATACCCCAATCGAGTTGGCTTTCAAGGGGCTGTTTTGCGCATACGCACCGTGCTGGCAACACCTCTGCCAGGCACGGCAACTCCGTCGCCCTCCATATTGAGTCGGAGAGAGGAGAAAAACTCACTCTCCCCGGGAGCTTCGTGCGTGCGGCCAAAAGTGTGCGCTTGAGTGGGATTTCGCGCTGTGTTCTCCAAAACCGAAATCCCTGCGAATCCTGCTCAGCGGTCTCCTTGGCCTGCAACCTGAGTTACGTGGATCAGGCAGGGAACTGGGGAGCGCCATCATTGGGTACGTATGTGTGCTTTAACTCTGCCCTTCCATGGGTCTGATTTTTTGTCTCTGAGTTGCAGCCATCGACTTCACTCAATGACTGCCGCCGTGGCCGAGGCGACAAAACGGCAATAAAAACGCCAAGAACGCGAAATGGAGGCGGCTTCGGCGTGGGAGTCGACCGTCCACGCAGCCAGAGCGGCATCGCGACCGACCAGTCCGCAATGCACCCTCGGTTGACTCCGATGAGCCCCGAGACGCGGTGCAAAAACAGGAGCGACGGGGCGCGCGACCGTCCTGAAAAAGCCACTCCGCTGAGCACAAGTAAGATCCGTTCTATTTGTGTGAGCAGGCGAACGAAGCGACTTGTCGAGAGAATAGACGAAAACTTACGATGATCGCAAAGCACAGCTGAGCGCAAGTAGAATCCGTGAAAGAGCAGCAAAACGAAGCGACGTAGCGAAGGTCCCAGCTGAAACAGCACTGTTTAGTTCCGTTATGCTGGTTAGAGAGAAAGCACTAAGAAGAGTTGGCTATGAAGCGATAAACCAGAAGAGCGGTCTACTAAGAATGTCGAATGCAGGCAAACACAAAAGCGTTCTTACTCGAAACGAAACTCAGCAACAGCAGTAAATTTGTTTGTGTAGTTTGAACAAAAACTTGTAGCACAAAATCTTGACCTTTTAGTGTTTCCGCCCAATCTTTTGAAACGGATTTCCAGCTACCTATGCTCTAGGTCTCAAAAAGTCCTCTTCAAAAACGCCTTATCTTCACCTGTTCAGGTTACTTCTGGAGTAGCACAGGGCAGCCATCTAGACCCCCTACTTTTCACACTCTTTATTAATGACCTGCCTTCAGTATTAACAAACTCGAGTACTCATGTATGCGGATGACGTTAAACTCTGTGTCCAGTATAAGGACATTTCATTTCACTCTCGCTTGCAATCCGATCTCAATAACTTTCAGTCATGGTGTTGTGCAAATATGTTACCCCTGAATGCCTCGAAATGTAAAGTAATGACTGAAAATTTAGAAGAGTTTTTCTAATATAAAAAACCGAAACTTTGGGTGGTGTAAAGATTTTATTTGGCCGAAGAAAAATTGGACGTGCTCGATCGAAATTCAACATACGATTATATTCTAAAAAATTCAAACACAAACTCTTAAGCCTAGCTTACCTACGGTGGCAAAGCGGGGCGAATTCGCCGAGAGCGAGAGAGAGCTTTTATTGCGCTCCCGCCTTGCCCTAACCTACTTACACTAGACTTCATACAAAACAAATTCCTAAACTGAAGAAACACCGGCCCCGTTGAGGGGCCTGCGCGGCTTCAACCCAATGGTAGAGGCGCCAGTTTGTGTATGGCCCTCCGAAATGTTCCTCCATCGCTCCTCCTAACGTCGACGACCCCTGACCACGCCGTCCTCCCCGCGTGCGTGGCGACTATCCTCCCTACTAGCCACTCCTGCGGAGGCAGGTTGTCCTCTGCCACGATGACGAGGTCTCCTTCCTTGGCGTCGGGTCTCCGATGGTGCCACTTGGCCCGCACCTGCAGCCCCAGGACATACTCGCGGGACCATCGCCGCCAAAACGACTGCCTGACTGACGAGACAAGTCGCCATCGCCGCAAGCAGCTGGGACTCTCCTGGTCCGGAGTCCGCAGTGCTGGGGGCGATGAGCGACCCGCCTGTCAGCAGGTGCCCGGGCGTGAGGGCCTCGCCGTCGCTGGGGTCCTGGCTGATGGCTCCCAGCGGCCTGGAGTTCAGCACGGCCTCGATTCCCACGAGTACCGTGGCGAGCTCCTCTGCGGTTAGCAGCGCGCTGCCTACTGCCCGTAGGAGTAGGCTCTTCGCAGACTTCACACCTGCCTCCCATAGTCCTCCCATGTGCGGCGCCCGAGGCGGTATGAACGCAAATTCGCATCCGCCTCTTGATGCGAATCCGCGAACTTCGTCCGCCTCGTCCTCTAGCGCCTTCCGCAGAGCGCTGAGGTGGCGGCTCGCTCCGACGAAGTTCGTCGCGTTGTCGCAATGGACGGTCTGGGGATATCCTCGGCGACCGACGAACCTTTGGAAAGCCAACAAAAAGGAATTAGTAGTCAAATCGGAGACAAGCTCTAAGTGAACCGCTTTGGACGCAAAACAAACGAAAAGCGCGATATACGACTTGTATGGGGGCCTTCCTCGAATTTTCAATGTCGTCGAGACTGGGCCACAGAAATCAACGCCGCAAATGGAAAATGGGCGGAGAGCACGGAGCCGGTCTGCGGGCAAATTTCCCATTAGTTGCGTCAGCAGTCGAGGCTTGCATTTAAAGCAGCGGATACACGATCGAACTGTCTGACTGCAGACCTCTTGAGCGTTTACGATCCAAACACTCTGCCGGAGGATGCTCACAAGTGCTCGCGGGCCGACATGAAAATTGGAATTGTGCAGATGACGAACATAGCTCTGCACGAATTGGGAGCGCTTCGTCAAGAGAAAAGGAAACTTGGCATTGTATGATATAGGAGCTTTAGCTAGTCGCCCCCCTACCCTCAACAACGAAAAGTACACCAAGTCCCAGTGTCTTCATGGATGAATGGGTTCAACCGCTGAAGACTCGGACCGACTTTTAGATCCTTTCCGAACTTTCTCTATTTCCTCCCGATACTCGTGACGTTGAATAATTTCGACAATTTTATAAAAGGCTTCACCATACTCTTTTGGTGAGACAGTTTTCTCGAACCGTACGCTCGGGTTTTACATTTTCGTATAAAGCGGAACATATAACAAAACACTCTAAGCAGCTTGAGGTGTGACGAGAATCTTTCGATGACATCTACCAACTCCGAACTTTCCACGGCAGCGGTCAGTCCGACCGATGTCTTCCTCTTCTCCAGCTCAATATTGTCTGAAGGCTCGAAATGAGGGTTTTAGGCCAACTCTCCTCCTCATCCTTCAGGAATGATGGTCCTTCGAACCAGATTGACTGGACGATTTCGTTGACGTCACAACCTCTTGACACAATGTCTGCTGGGTTCTGTTTTGTCGGGACATGCCGCCACGTAGCTTCATCTGACCACTCTTGAATCTCAGCCACCCTATTCGAAACGAACGTCGACAACGTCGATGGATGCGACCGAATCCAGTGAAGCGTCACTTCAGAGTCTGACCAATAAACAGCTCGTTCGATAGGGACCTTTAATAGGGGCTTAATTCTGTGGCAGAGATCCGCAAGAAGGTGAGCGGCACATAACTCAAGCCTTGGGAGCGTTTTGGTCTTGAGCGGCGCTACTTTGGACTTTGACGTCAACAACGATATCTTCAAACCTTCTGCAGTTCTGCTGCGTATATAGACGCACGCTCCATAAGCTCTCATGGAGGCGTCCGCGAAAGCATGGATCTGGACCGGTGACATCGGATCGGTATACACAAACCGAGGTATAGATATCTCTTCCAATTGAGATAGTGTATTTTTCAACATATTCCATGCTGTTTCCAAATGCATTGGAATCGACTCATCCCAATCTAGTTTGTTAAGCCAAAGTTCCTGCAATAGGATCTTGCCCTTTATGACAATAGGACTTAACAATCCAAGGGGGTCGAACAACTTCGATGTCACCGACAGTATGTTCCGTTTTGTCGCTCGGAGACCCATGACTTCATTGTCAATTCTGAACTGAAAGGCGTCTTCATTAGGCAACCATGAAATTCCTAACGCCTTGGTCGATTCTGAATCCGAGATCGTTATGGGCTTGACTGTGCTCTCAGATGCGGTAATCTCAGGTGAGTTCGAAAACCACTTCGCTAACTCAAACCCTGCGGTCTGAAGAACCTGAGACACTTCGGACTTAATTGCCCTTAGCTCCCTCTACGCATGCAGCACCAGTCAACATGTCATCAACGTAAAAAGTCGGACCCAATAACGTCAGCAGCTTTAGGGAATGATAGTTTTGCAGACTCACTCAACCTTTTTAAACACCGGATAGCCAAGAAAGGGGCTGGTCCAGTCCCATAAGTCACGGTCTTAAGCTTATACAATCTCAAGGATTCAGATGGGTATCTTCTCCACACAATCATCTGAAACTGTCTATCCGCTTCATTCACCATTACTTGGCGATACATCTTTTTATGTCGGCAGTCAGGGCGAACCTGTGCAGACGGAAGCGGAGCAGCGTTGAGTATAATTCCTCTTGAATGGTCGGTCCGACCATCAGAATCTCATTCAAGGCCACCTGAGAGGACGTCTTTGACGACGCATCGAACACGACGCGAAGCTTGGTAGACGTACTTTGGGGCCGAAGGACACACTGATGTGGAATTACGTAGTGTGGAGTAGGAGGAACAGTATTTTCCGTGAGCGACATCTGACCTAAGGAGAGGTACTCTTCCATGAATTCCAAGTACATTCTCTTCAACTCAGGGTCACGAGACAATCTTCTTTCAAGCGACAAAAACCGCCGTTTTTTACTTCAGCCTTACTTCGAACCGACCTGATGGTAATACCTGAGTCGTCTTCCGAAAGTAATTTTCACATAATGTGTGCTCCGGCGAAATAAGTTTCTTTGGAGATGGCATTTCTTCCAGTGACCAGAACTTTTGCAAGGTCCTATCAATGGAAACCAACAACTCTTCACTGCAACTCAAACAGCTTGCAGTTTGTAGGGCAGGACTTTTGGAAACATATTTTCCCGAAACAACCCAGCCAAGAAGGGTCTTCTGAAGAGTTGGATAGTCCGGACCTTGCTTGATTTGACCAACAGCTAATAACTCAAAGAATGATTCAGCTCCAATCAGCATGTCTATTCTTTGTGGCTTGTAAAAATAGGGGTCTGCCAGTGGTAGGTTCTCTGGGATTTTCCAGTCAGTTACATTAACTGACTGGTCAGGGTGATAACCTGAAATTGATTTCAGGATCCAGAAATCAAAGGAGAACTCGCTACCATTTATGCGCGGCTTCACCACTGTGTGTATTTTATTCTTAACTTGAGAATTGGATTCACCAATACCAAGCAAGTTAATACATGACTCCTCTCTACGGATCTGTAAGCGGTGGGCGAGGTCTTCCGTGATGAAATTTGTCTGAGATCCAGAATCAAGGAGAGCTCTGGCCAAAATTTGATCACCGGATTTTGTTCGAACACTTACGATCGACGTAGCCAGAATTACCTTGTCCAACGACGTCGCATGCAGAGCATGTGAGGTGGAAGGGTGATCCTGATTTAAAGGAGGAGACGAACTCTCTGGGGGTGGTGGCAACGCGAGACTATTTTCAGTCACTGTGTACCGATGCAACAATGTGTGATGCGAGCGGCCGCAAACTCGACATTTGGCGACCTTGCATCTTACAACAGTGTGACCCTTTTGCAGACAATTTATACATAAAGATGCGGACTTTGTGAACTCAAACCTTTGCATAACCGAGAGACGTGAGAATGGCACGCAGTTGGCCACTACATGGTCTCCCCGAATTGCAATAGCTGCATGTCCGCTGAGCTTTACTGTTGGGGGAAGTGGCAGAACAAGCAAATGAACTGCGATTGTGCGACTTGCTTGGCATGACTTTATCTTGCTTTGGCTTTGTCGACTCTTCTGCTGGGTCTAGTCACTGGGTCGACTCTGTTCAAAACGATATGAATGAGCATTGCATTTGAAATCTTCGTATCGTCTCCTATCGAGAGTAACGAACCATAGATCGATGACACGGTATCGATTAGGCTCCTTAGGGACGATGCGGACTGTTGCGAGATTTTTGGCAGATTAAAAAGTGCGGAGATTTGGTTTGAAAATATTAAACACTCATTGTCGTATACGCGCTTTAGGCTGGCCATAGCCTTTGCATAATTGGCCTCGGTGACTTGGAACGCCTTTATTGTTCCTAATGCTTCATTAGAGAGGCACGAAATCAAATGATTAAATTTTTCGATCACCGGTATACTATCATCATTATGAACGAGAGTCTCAAAAAGGCTAATAAAGTTTTTAAACTCCGAATATTTACCACTAAATTTCGGTAAGGCCAATTTCGGAAGTCGAGCACGAGTTGGGGCCGTAGCAGCAGATACCGAGGGCGGCGGGTTGCTTGATACTTTCAAGGCATCGATAAGCGAAATTATCTTTGCCTTGGTTACAATGCCCATTTCTTCTAGCTCGGCTCCAAATTCATCTTTGCTATCAATATCTTCTATTTGCTCCTGCAATAGGTTGGCCTCATTGATAGCCGAATTTAAAACATCGAGTCTACATTGCAGCTCTACCAACTGCAATGGGATCAACCCACCCTCTAAGCGGCGAATGATTTTGACTCGGATTTTGAGCTTATTCTTTAGTTCATTAAGAACAGATTTATTTTCTTGTGCCATTTTTTTTTTTTTTTTTTTTATATAATCGACGCGACGACAACCACTATTTTTGTAGATGGATAAATAAAAAAATGTCCAAAGAACGAGCCAAAGAGAGTGTAAAATCGATATACCCTCACACTGCAGGGTAGCGCGCCACTTTCCAAGTGAGAGTCGAAAACGATATACCCTCACAATGTAGGGTAGCGCTTCACTGGCAAAGTGACAACAAAAACAGTATACCCTCAGAACAGGGTAGCGCGTCACTTGTCGTTCCGTTTTGCTCAAGCGCGGCAATTCTTCCAACAACTACACAGCAAGCACCGGTGTGGCGAAAACGAGAAACGAAAATAATGCACCGGTAAAGCTGCTGTTATGTATGTATGTGTGTATGTGAAGAAGTATGTAAGTATTACACACCGCGGCTTGGGTCAACGAACGTATGTATGTACGCACCGACAACCAATGGTTTTTTGGTAGATAAATAACAATATAATATCAATATACTGTATCATGAGCAATAATAGTCCGAACAAGAACTAAAAAACGAAAACAATTGAATGTCGTGGCACGACGTGTAAAGTTGGTTTCAAGTGAGAGTCGAAACCAATATACTCTCAAGAACCAGGGTAGCGCGTCACTTGGCTCTCCGTTTTCATCAAGCGCGCCAACGAAAAATCCTCTCACCAAGTACACAGCAAGCAACGGTGAAAAAGCGAAAGCGAGAGACGAAAATCTGCTTGTACCTCAGGGAAAGAAGTATATGTCCACTTTTTAATTTGCTTATATTTTCTATGAAGGTAACGGTAAATTTTTTGTAGGCATGCCAGTTTGTTCTTGTATCTCTTATGAAGATCTCGCTGTCCAGTATTCCTTTTTTGCGCTTCACTATTTGTACCGTTTGAAAAAAATTTGTGTAGCAACTCGTGGTTTTCGAAGGAAATAAGTATATGTCCAAGCTGAGATTATTGTGCTTTCGCGTGTGGTCAAGGTAAGAAGTGTGATCCAAAAAATTTCTTTTATTCAGAAAAAGTAAGTAACATTGTCTTTACCCGTTTGGAATGAAAAATGTGTGTTCAAATTTGGATTTTACGGTAGAATGCCACGTGGAAGGCATTTGTCGGAGGAAGATCGCGGTCTGATCAAAGGGCTGGCCAAATCTGGCAATAATGTTTCTTATATTGCCACCAGACTAAATCGACATGGACACACATAGCAAACTTTCTAAAAATCCTGAAATGTATGCGAGAATAAAGAGGAGCGGCAGACCCACGGAAATCGATGCACGGTGCAAAAGAGACAAATTCGGCGTCTAGCCGTTCAAAACAACAAGTCTTGCATGAAGATCAAAAGGTTAACTGAAGATTGATACATCCAAAATACGTATAAATCAAATTTTAAAGGAAAACGAAACGGTTAGATATGCTTCCCGCGACTCTGTAGCGAGGATATTGAGCGCCACATAACCGCCCGACTAGGACTTGCTGAAAAATACAAATTTTGGTCACAGGATTTCACTAAAGTTATATTTTCGCACGTTAGAAAATGTAACTTGACAGCCCTGATTCCTGGCAAAAGTATTGGCGCGATAAAAGACAACCAAGATAGCACTGCCATAGGCAAAACCACGGTGGAGGATCATTGATGGTTTAGGCTGGATTTGGGAATACTAGAAAGTCTCCAATCTGTTTTATACGAACCAGAACCAATGGAGAAATCTTTTAAGAGTTGTTAGAAACAGTACAGATTGAATTTGCTGGAAACCTTTACGGGGATGAGTGGATCTTCCATTAAGACAACTCGCCAATCCATACGGCACGTAAAACAAACGACTTTTTGGATAATAGGAAGATACCCTTTTGCAGTGGCCAGCAATCAGCCCGGACCTAAGCCGAATAGTAGATCTTTGGGGAATATTATCCAACAAAGTTTACAAGGATGGAAGCCAGTTTGATACGGTAAATGACCTGAAAAGAGCATTGCTCCAGGAATGGCATCAAATTAACCCTAAAATTCTTCAAAATTTGGCAACCTCCATGCCAACCCGGATAATTCAAATTTTCACTAAAAAAAAAGAAAAACATATATACTATTAAAAAATTTATAAAAAAATCTAAAAAAATTATTTCATTACTATTTTGAATTTTCACTTATTATGGACATATACTTATTTCATATGAACTTAAACTTTTTCACTAAATATTTAGCAAGCCCAAAAGCTTATGAAAATAAAATTGTTATATTTTTGTTAATATGTACTTGTACTAGTTAAATAAAAAAAAGTCCAAAAGATTATCTTTGTTCTTAATATTTTTTTTTTCAATAATATCAATGGACATATACATCTTTCCCTGAGGTATGTACGTATATGTATGTATTTTGAGAATTATATGTTATACCCGCGGCTTGGATTAACGGACCAACTTTTTACCGAATTTTAAACGAGAAGGGAAAAGGGGGCGACAGTGATTGCAGATAACGTTATACAAATATTTAATTGTGCGTCCAAATAGCGGTTCGATAGAGTTTAGTATGGTTTTTATGTGCGATATGGGGTTATATATATGTATGTGCACTACTTAAATGCATGCAATCAACTCTACTATATCATACATATGTGCCAAGAATTGAAAGTGAGGTGCAATTTGTCAGCACAAGACAATTTATGAGTATTTACGAATGTCTTCGACTCTAACTTTCAATTTTTCGCACAAATACCTCAGGTTCTGCTCGCTCTTGGAGTTCAGATTCCACTTTCCTCTCCTTGTGATCTCCTATTGCCATTTGGTGCAGCGTGATGTTGATATGTAGCAGCAACGATGGGTTGGACTACGCGGCCGACACGGGTATTATAGCCAGGCTTTTTAAACAAATAAAACCACTGAGGACGCGGGCAACACACCAGACTTTAGAGTTGGAATTGGAACTTTTTTTTTCGATGCACTTCACTGCACTTGTGTCACTGTCACTGTCCTTTATGTTGCCTTTTATTAATCTTTACCTGTCCACCCGGGGGGCGCCATGAAAATTTAGAAGAGTTTTTCTAATATAAACGAGAAAGAACGTACGGAGTCGCTGTTGCCGCGACTCTACTTTTTTTATACCCGTACTCAGTCAGCACACATGTGATTTATGTGGAATTTTCAAATTTTTTATAAGTTTTTACATCATACATTTGTTTGCTACATCAGTCATCTACATCTACTTCATCTACATCACTTCTCACAACAACACACGTACACTGCACGAGGCAGCATGTTTGAACGTAAGTGTGCGTGCGAAAGAATCATTAGCGAAAATCATCCCCATAAATGATTTACGCCGCAACGGGAAGGGGGAAGCTCGCAGCAGAAAATTCATTTGATCATTGTGGCTTCAATAATAATCCGATCTGAACCAAATTCGGGAATCTGGTAGATATGGTCATTCTCTACAAAACTGCATTTTTTTCTATCTTCAAAATTGTGGATTTTCGTATTTTGGGGGGGCGGGAGTGGGCGTGGCAAAATTTTGAAATAAACTTGCACTGAAGCGATATCACAGGAGTCTAGGCAAAAAATTTGGTTGTTCTAGCTTTTATAGTCTCTGAGATCGAGGCGCTCATTTATACGAAAAATCAAAACGACTCGATTTTGTGTGAGTGCGAAAGGGAGGGAGCGAAGTTTTTGCGTATGTTTTTATCTATTGTGGCTATATTAATGATCCGATCCGATTCAGATTGGGCCCCTGATAGATATGGTCTTTCTCTATGATTCTGTATTTTTCGTTTCTTGTTATTTTCAAAATTGTGGCCGCCACAGATGTGCGCTCTTTGTGGGGGCGGAAGTGGGCGGGGCGAAATTTTGAAACAGTTTTCTAGGAGTGAGATACCACATCAGACTGGATAAAAAGTTTGGTTGCTCTAGCTCTTATAGCCTTCGAGCAATGGGCGACAAACAAGACGGACAGACAGCAATTAGAACACATATAATATACCCTTTTACTCTTCGAGTACGGGTATAAAAACCGAAACTTTGGGTGGTGTAAAGATTTTATTTGGCCGAAGAAAAATTGGACGTGCCCGATCGAAATTCAACATACGATTATATTCTAAACGAGAGAGAACGTACGGAGTCGCTTCGAACGCGACTCTACTTTTATACCCGTACTCAGTGATTTATGTGGAATTTTAAAATGTTTTATCAGTTTTACATTTTACATTTTTTTGCTACATCTGTCATCGACATCTACATCTACATCATCTACATCAGTTCTCACAACAACACACGTACACTGCACGAGGCAGCATGTTTGAGCGTGAGTGTGTGTGTGAGAGAATCTGCTGCGACAATCAACCCCAATAAATGACTTACGGCGCAAGTGGAAGGGGACAGCTCGTAGCTGAAAATTCATTTGATCATTGTGGCTACAATAATGATCCGATCTGAACCAAATTCGGGAATCTGGTAGATATGGTCATTCTCTACAATACTGCATTTTTATTTTTTTTCTATCTTTAAAATTGTGGATTTTCGTATTTTGGGGGGGCGGGAGTGGGCGTGGCAAAATTTTGAAATAAACTTGCACTGAAGCGATATCACAGGAGTCTAGGCAAAAAAATTTGGTTGTTCTAGCTCTTATAGTCTCTGAGAACGAGGCGCTCATTTATACGAAAAACCAAAATTACTCGATTTTGTGTGAGTGCGAAAGGGATGGAGCGAAGTTTTTGCGTATGTTTTTTGTCTATTGTGGCTATATTAATGATCCGATCCGATCCAGATTTGGGCCCCTGATAGATATGGGCTGTCTCTATGATTCTGCATTTTTAGTTTTTGTTATTTTCAAAATTGTGGACGCCACAGATATGCGCCCTTTGTGGGGGCGGAAATTTTAAACTTTTTTCTAGGAGTGAGAGAACACATCAGTCTGGAAAAAAAATTTGGTTGCTCTATCTCTTTTAGCCTTCGAGCAATGGGCGACGAACAAGACGGACAGACGGACAGACGGACGGACAGACAGGGCTATATCGACTCGGCTATTGATGCTGATCAAGAATATATATACTTTCTATGGTCGGAAATTACTCCTTCTCTATGTTACGCACATCCACTTTTAGCACAAATACAATATACCCTTTTACTCTTCGAGTACGGGTATAAAAATTCAAACACAAACTCTTAAGCCTAGCTTACCTACGGTGGCAAAGCGGGGCGAATTCGCCGAGAGCGAGAGAGAGCTTTTATTGCGCTCCCGCCTCTCTATATTGCGCTTGTACTATATAGAAATATTGTATAGTACGAGCCCCGACCACTATTAATTCGTATGGCAAGCTTTTTTTACCCATATGCAATGTTTAACAGACGATATTTCCAATACTAATGTAGATAATACATGCGAACTTATTTTTTTCTGAAATATCATTTTATTGCCTTAAGCTAAGACAAAAAAAAGTTTTTGTTGTACTACAACAACAACAATGATAACAAACATTTTTTGAATGCTTTGCTTAGCTGATAAGAAAAATATTGCCACTTATTAAATCATCCCCATAAATGACTTATGCTGCAAGGGGGTGGGCAAGCTGGCAGCTGAAAATTCATTTGATCTTTGTGGCTACAATAATGATCCGATCTGAACCAAATTTGGGAATCTGGTAGATATGGTCACTCTCTACAACACTGCACTTTTATTTTTTTTCTAGCTTCAAAATTGTGGATTTTCGTGGGGGCGGAAGGGAGCGGGCCGAAATTTTGAAATACACTTGTTTCGGTTTGGTATCACAGGAGTGTGGGCAAAAAGTTTGGTTGCTCTAGCTCTTATAGTCTCTGAGATCCAGGCGACACAAAATACAAAAACCAAATCGACTCGATTTTGTGTGAGTGCGAAAGAGAGGGAGCGAAGTTTTTTCGTATGTTTTTCTATATTTTGGCTATATTAATGATCCGATCCGATTCAGATTTGGGCACCTGATAGATATGTTCTTTCTCTATGATACTGCATTTTTAGTTTTTGTTATATTCAAAATTGTGCACGCCACAGATGTGCGCACTTTGTGGGGGCGGAAGTGGGCGGGGCGAAATTTTGAAACATTTTTCTAGGAGTGAGATATCATATCAGTTTGGAAAAAGGATTTGGCCCCTCTAGCTCTTATAGCCTCCGAGCAATGGGCGACAAACAAGACGGACAGACGAACAGACAGCAATTACCATTAAATACAATATACCCTTTTACTCTTCGAGTACGGGTATAAAAATGTAAAATTTAAAAACTGATAAAACATTTTTAAATTCCACATGAATCACATGTGTACTGACTGAGTACGGGTATAAAAGTAGAGTCGCGGCAACAGCGACTCCGTACGTTCTTCCTCGTTACTTTTTGCTCTGTGTGGTCTCAACTTGGATTAAGGTGTGAGATTGTCTTCTTACTCGTAGATTGCTTATAATAAACCTTCCATTCTTACATAATCGTAGAAAAAAATGCTTGGTGTGATGTTTATGCACGACTTGATCAGCGGTGATATCGACAGCCCTGACTTGTTGAGTCTCATAAACTTCACGATTTCTAATAGGAAATTTCCTTTGGAAATTTTATTTGTTTGTGCCTTCCGCTGTGTAGATCGAATTATTCCTTGCACGAACCGTTTAGGATCTTATGCTCGGATTATAATTCGTTCTACCATATAATATCCACCACCATTTCACGTCCTCTACTTAAATCACTAATACTAACATACCTTTCTCGTAATTAGTAATATTCTTTTGTATCTTTGCATGTATAGCGTTTTGTTTAGCCCCTAATTTTCCTCGAATATTAGTCTAACACCAATCGTTCCTGCATGTTCGCGATCGGTTCGGTACACGCGTCGCGCGTCATGCGACAGCGCCCCTCGGTCGGTTGGGCGGGAGGAGGGCTGCGTATCTGCCAGGGATCCGCGCGTAACAGGCTTCGGCTTTTGTGTCGCATGGGCCACTTGATGGTGCAGTCATTGCACATCAACGTCCTAAAGATATTAATAGGGTAAAATGCAATATAAATATTGTCAATTTTTAGAGATGGGATATACATTTTTGGAATTAAAGAGATATATTCTCAGCAAAAATTAATAAAGTTCTGGCGCTAGAGAATTACACCACCGTTAACGATCAGTACAATTGCAACAAGATATGCAAGTTATGGCCAATAAATTACATGATACATAATCTCTACCTGACCTATGCTTTATTTCGAACCAAAATCCTGCAGGAACATCGCCCAACTCGCAACACTCAACGGTACCTCTTCTTCATTTTCATTGCGAACGCATTCCAATCATGATGATTTTAAAATGAGTTCGCAAGACATAAACACGTCACTTTGTCAATGTTCTTCTATCTGCAAGAACTTTTAGTTCTTACGAGTGATATTTCTCTTCGTAAAGGTCTTGCCTTACGGCTCGTAAACAATAATGTGTGCAACAAGCTATCCTTTGGATCTCTGCAACAAAACTGATCATAATCCGAACTTGGACGCATCTGTGTGTATTTCTGCTTGTTACTTCGGATTATACAACCTAAGAACCAGTTTACTAGTCACAGCCGTTAATTGCTCAAACGCCATCCGCTGTAACTGCTTGAACTCAAACTTTACATCCTTTCAGAGCAAAACCCGATAACAGTTTGCAATTGCTGCGTATTCTTCAGTGAGTTTTGTTAAATGCGACGGCAGACCTAAGCATCTCTGCCCTGTCTTCTTATCTCTCGGTATTAGACAGTTACCCACTGGCATAGTTTTTCCTAACTTGCTTTGATTGTTCCGTTTGCAACAATATACCCTAAAAAACCTTTATTTGTAGGACTTGACATTTAGACCAATTTATTTTTATACCCGTACTCGAAGAGTAAAAGGGTATATTATATTTTTGGTAAAATTGGATGTGTGTAACATAGAGAAGGAATAATTTCCGACCCTTTAAACTATATATATATTCTTTATCAACATCAGTCGATATAGCCTTGTGTGTCCGCCTGTCTGTCTGTCCGTCCTTCCTTCTTTTTTTGTCGCCCATTACTCGGAGGCTATAAGAGCTAGAGCAACCAAATTTTTTTTCCAGACTGATGTTATATCTTATTCCTAGAAAAATGTTTTTAAAATTTGGCACCGCCCACTTCCGCCCCCAAAAAAGGGCGCACATCTGTGGCGTCCACAATTTTGAAGATAGCAGAAAACAAATGCAGAATCATATAGATAGAAGATATCTATCAGAGGCCCAAATCTGAATTGGATCGGATCATTAGTATAGCCACAATAGAGAAAACCATTTCGAGAAACATCATTCCCTCTCTTTCGCACTCACACAAAAAAACAAGTCGATTTAGTCTTTCGTACAAATGAGCGCCTCCATCTCAGAGACTATAAAAGCTAGAGAAAAAAACAAACTTTTTGTCCAGACTCCTGTGATATAGCTTCAGTGCAAGTTTATTTCAAAAATAAAATACATATATAAAAACTGCATCAGTGCAAGTTTATTTCAAAAATAAAATATATAAAAAACTGATACAAGATTGAAAATTCTACATATTTCACATGTGTACAGACTGAGTACGGGTATAAAAGTATTATCGCGTTAACTCCGACACCACACGTTCTTTATCGTTTACAACGTACTCACTGGTCTTTTGATATTGTATCCTAAGTTTTTGTCATAATACATACTTGGTTTACCAAAGAGTTATCCAGTCTAAAATCTGGAAATGCAGCCTTTAAAAAAAAATTTCAAGTTTGCTTTTCTTCTCTGTCACGTTGTGTAATAGCTCGGTCGAATGTAACCGTTCTTAACGCTCAATGCTATACAACCAGGATACTTTTTCCACAGGACCTTAAACAGTTTTACGCTTCGTAAGCAGTAAGCGTAGAACGTCCGCACATGGAAGAATCAGTTTTATGCACAGGAATTCCAGGTATTGTTGAACCTGGAATATGAAATGTTCCGACGTGAAGTTAGAGTCCACTGCAATGAGGACCCCTCCTCCACGTCAAGACGAACAGTCATTTCTGAATATTGTGTACCGATCTGCCAAAACTTCGGGACAAAAATGTAAAACTCTCTAGATAAAGAGTGCTGAGCCTACTAAGCAAGCTTACAGCCTACTGGAAAGAAACTAAAAGAGAGGAAACTAGTTTTTGGATGGGTAGAAGTAGAGCGGGAAGATGAGGATGGAGCACTGGTCTGACTACCGGGCAGAGTTATGGGGGGCCTATTCTCCTTCTTAGCCTTGTACTCCTACACCACCAAGTGCTCCGGCCAAACATTGACAGAACAAATGGTGCTGAAATGGGATTATCTTAAAAGAAGCTATTTCCCTGGCATACGAGAAATTAAACTTCTCCAGCTTTAGGCCATCGGCTTTTATTTTGCTTTGTATAACAGCAGTTACATCATTATATGTGAGGTTAGGGGCAAGCCGAGAGACAAAACTTGGTCCCGGACGTACATCAACTGGCGGGTTCGTAATGGATGGGGTAGTTATGGAGTTTGGTACGGACTCTACGGACACGGACGTTACAGTCGGCTGCATGTTCTCCGAGGTGATACATTCGGCTACCGAATCTGCATCACCAGCAGCGATCGATGCCCTTATAATAGCAAACGAAATCAACTGCTGCACTGAGGATGCCAGGATGCCGGCGGCCGGCGGAGGCAGTTGGCACTTGCAAGTCCCGCGGAGTGGACTTCTTGCGCCGCGGAGACTCAGCCAGCAGCTGTAAACTGCTGAATTGAGTGTCCATGGCTAAGAGTCCATTATATTGCTTCTTTAAACGTACGATCAGCTCTTTGAAGCCACTCCTCGTCTGCCTCATAAACGAGCGCATGTCGTTTTCAACCGCACGGCATTCCTCACAACTATAGTGCAGTCCGTTACGTCCCAAACGGCCAGAGATCCACGCACACTTGTCACGCGACGCAAAGCCAGCAAGGGATGTTTCGCTGATCGTGGGTGATCTGCTTCTTACAACAAAAAATTCCATTACTAATAAGTTTTTAATTTTTTTTCCTAGACCAAAGTTCATAACAAATATCAGTCAGACCACAGTGCACGGTAATTGCTAAAAGCTATGCTTAAAGCGAAATCTGAAAAATGAGAGAAGAGCAGACTGCAGAAACAGCTTGTGAGTGAAAGCGTTACTTCACGGAGGTTTCAAGAGCGAGAGAGAAAGAACATTTATTTAAGTTTGGCAGACAGAGAGAGAGTGATAGATAGCTAAAAAAAATAGAGTGGCTAAATCCATCCTTACCTTATCGTAGAAAAATGCTTGGTGTGATTTTCATGCACTTGATCAGGGGTGACATCGACAGCCCTGACTTGTTAAGCCGCATAAACTTCACGATTCCTATTAGATCCTCTAGAAATTGTATTCCTTTGTACCTTCCACCGTGTATATCGAACTATTCCTTTCATTAACCGTTTTGGATCTTTTGCTCGGATTATAATTCGTTCTACCATATAATATCCACCACTAATTAACTTCCTCTACTTAAATCGCTAATACTAACATACGTTTCCCGTAATTAGTAATATTCATTTGTAACTTTGCATGTTTCCTCGAATATTAGTCTAACACCTATCTTTTCTGCATTTTCGCGATCGGTTTCGGTACACGTGTCGTGCGTCATGCGGCAGCGTCCATCGGTTGGTTGGGCGGCAGGAGGGCTGCGTATCTGCCAGGGATCCGCGCGTAGCATGCTTCGGCTTGGTGTCGCATGGGCCTCTTAATGGTGCAGTCAGCAGGTGCCCGGGCGTGAGGTCCTCGCCGTCGCTGGGGTCCTGGCTGATGGCTGCCAGCGGCCTGGAGTTCAGCACGGCCTCGACTCCGACGAGTACCGTGGCGAGCTCCTCTGCGGTCAGCAGCGCGCTGCCTACTGCACGTAGGAGTAGGCTCTTCGCAGACTTCACACCTGCCTCCCATAGTCCTCCCATGTGCGGCGCTCGAGGCGGTATGAACGCAAATTCGCATCCGCCTCGTGATGCGAATTCGCGAACTTCGTCCGCCTCTTCCTCGAGCGCCTTCCGCAGAGCGCTGAGGTGGCGGCTCGCTCCGACGAAATTCGTCGCGTTGTCGCAAAGGGACGGTCTGGGGATATCCTCGGCGACCGACGAACCTTTGGAAAGCCAACAAAAAGGAGTTAGTAGTCAAATCTGAAAAAAGCTCTAAGTGAACCGCTTTGGACGCAAAACAAACGAAAAGCGCGATATACGACTTGAATGGGGGCCATCCACGAATCTTCAATGTCGTCGAGACTGGTCCACAAGAATCTACGCCGTAAATGGAAAATGGGCGGAGAGCACGGAGCCGGTCTGCGGGAAAATTTCCCATTAGTTGCGTTAGCAGTCGAGGCTTGCATTTAAAGCAGCGGATACACGATCGAACTGTCTGACTGCAGACCTCTTGAGCGTTTACGATCCAAACACTCTGCCGGAGGATGCTCACAAGTGCTCGTGGACCGACATGAAAATTGGAATTGTGCAGATGACGAACATAGCTCCGCACGAATTGCGAGCGCTTCGTCAAGAGCAAAGGAAGCTTGGCATTGTATGATATAGGAGCTTTAGCTAGTCGCCCCCTACCCTCAACAACGAAAAGTACACCAAGTCCCAGTGTCGTCATGGATGAATGGGTTCAACCGCTGAAGACTCGGACCGACTTTAGATCCTTTTTGAACTTTCTCTATTTCCTCCCGATACTCGTGACGTTGGATAATTTCGACAATTTTGAAAAAGGCTTCACCATACTCGGTCGGAGAGACCGTTTTCTCGAACCGTACACTCGGGTTTCTACATTTTCTTATAAAGCGGAACTTACGGTTCGAGAAAACGGTCTCACCGACCGAGTATGGTGAAGCCTTTTACAAAATTGTCGAAATTATCCAACGTCACCGTAGGTAAGCTAGGCTTAAGAGGAATTGTTTGAATTTTTTAGAATATAATCGTCTTTTGAATTTCGATCGAGCATGTCCCATTTTCCTTCGGCCAATAAAATCTTTACCCACCCAAGTTTTCGGTTGATTTTATTAGAAAAACTCTTCTAATTTTTCATGGCGCCCCCGGGTGGACTATAAAGATTAATAACGAGAAAGAACGTACGGAGTCGCTGTTGCCGCGACTCTACTTTTATACCCGTACTCAGTCAGCACACATGTGATTTATGTGGAATTTTCAAATGTTTTATCAGTTTTTACATTTTACATTTATTTGCTACATCAGTCATCAGTTGTGGTTACAATAATGATCCGATCTGAACCAAATTTGGGAATCTGGTAGATATGGTCACTCTCTACAACACTGCACTTTTATTTTTTTTCTATCTTCAAAATTGTGCATTTTCGTGGGGGCGGAAGGGAGCGGGGCGAAATTTTGAAATACACTTGTTTCGGTTTGGTATCACAGGAGTGTGGGCAAAAAGTTTGGTTGCTCTAGCTCTTATAGTCTCTGAGATCCAGGCGACACAAAATACAAAAAACCAAATCGACTCGATTTTTGTGAGTGCGAAAGAGAGGGAGCGAAGTTTTTCGTATGTTTTTCTCTATTGTGGCTATATTAATGATCCGATCCGATTCAGATTTGGGCACCTGATAGATATGTTCTTTCTCTATGATACTGCATTTTTAGTTTTTGTTATATTCAAAATTGTGCACGCCACAGATGTGCGCCCTTTGTGGGGGCGGAAGTGGGCGGGGCGAAATTTTGAAACATTTTTCTAGGAGTGACATATCATATCAGTTTGGAAAAAGGATTTGGCCCCTCTAGCTCTTATAGCCTCCGAGCAATGGGCGACAAACAAGACGGACAGACGAACAGACAGCAATTACCACAAATACAATATACCCTTTTACTCTTCGAGTACGGGTAAAAAAAAGGCAACAAAAAAAAGAAAGTGACAGTGACACAAGTGCAGTGAAGTGCATATTCCAAGAATAATACGAATATTTAAAATTCCTCTGGAATCTGGTGTGTTGCCCGCGTCCTCAGTGGTTTTGTTTGTTTAAAAGTCTGGCTATAATACCCGTGTCGGCCGCGTAGTCCATCCCATCGTTGCTGCTACAGATCAACATCACGCTGCACCAAATGGCAATAGGAGATGATAGGAGAGGAAAGTGGAATCTAGACCCCAAGAGCGAGCAGAACCTGAGGTATTTGTGCGAAAAATTGAAAGTTAGAGTCGAAGAGATTCGTAATTACTCATAAATTGTCTTGTGCTGAAAAATTGCACCTCATTTTCAATTCTTGGCACAGACGTATGATATAGTAGAGTTGATTGCATGCATTTAAGTAGTGCACATACATATATATAACCCCATATTGCACATACAAACCATACTAAACTCTATCGAACTGCTATTTGGACGCACAATTAAATACATATTTGTAAAACGTTATCTGCAATCACTGTCGCGCCCCTTTTCCCTTCTCGTTTAAAATTCGGTAAAAAGTTGGTCCGTTAATCCAAGCCGCGGTGTATAACATATAATTCTCAAAATACATATATATATATACGTACATACAAGCAGATTTTTGTCTCTCGCTTTCGCTTTTTCACCGTTGCTTGCTGTGTACTTGTTGAGAGAATCCTCGTTGGCGCGCTTGATGAAAACGGAGAGCTAAGTGACGCGCTACCCTGTTTCGCCTCTCACTTGAAACCAACTTTACACGTCGTGCCTTGACATTCAATTGTTGTCGTTCTCGTTTCTAGTTCTTGTTCGGACTATTATTGCTCAGTATATAGTAGATTGTTGCATTCGAAGGTATCGATAGGCAAAAATACCAGCGAGGAAGGGGAAACTGACAGGGTGGCAAGGCTAACATTTAAGGGGAAGAGTCTGGTGGAGAGTGGCGCCACCTAGGAGGGCAGTCTGAGTGAGATCTTCAGATTCCTCTTTGGGAGAGGATTCCGCGGTGAGGGCAATCAGACGTAGCGGTGTCCCGGAGACAAGCCACGCACTCACCCACACACTCGAAAGCCGGCCATGCCCTTGAACCTGGTTCAAGGGCAAGAGAGGGGACGATCGTCTGCTCCGAGGTGGCTGGAGAAGCGGTTGAGCCGAGTAGGTTAGAAGAAAAAAACCATCGGCGGCGAACAGTTGATAGGGATTAAAGTGAGTGAATAAAACATACAAAAAAATACAAGTGAAAAAGAAATTTAAGTGTTTAAGTGCATTCCGAGCCGAGTCCTCCCCAAAATAAACCATGTTTTGTTTGTTTTGTTTATTTATATAAATTTATTTAATTATATGTTTAGTTGAAAATATTCTTTGTAATTACATGTAGTCATTTAAATTTATATTTATTTATTTAATTAATTAATCGCCCCTTTATTCCCCTTAGGCAGTGTATAGGCCAATGTAAGGCAATGTGAAAGTGTAAAAAGAAAAAGGAGAATTAGAATGGGAGGTCGACCATAAAGTATCAGGTACCCCATCTCAACCTAAGTAGAAACAAATGTTTGTGAATATGAATATATATAAGTGATTTATGAAAACATGAAGTGTTAAGATTTTTGTCATGGGGGAAGGTGAACCTTGATGAAGAGGGAGTGAGAGGGAGACTGCACCTGGCAGGGAGATCGAACAGGGTCTGATCCAGATCTCTGGTAGGGTGGGTACGTCGGAGGTAAGCCACCGAAACCTCATCCTGGTCCACGTCGTTTTATTTGAGTGTAGAGTCCGTGTGTTATATTTTTGAATTGTCTTTTTTTTCTATTTGTCATTTCCGAGATGTTCGATGTGTAGGTATTTTGTGCGAACCGAGGGCTTGGGAAATATCCAGCCCTGGGATGACTGGCTAGCCGGCCTTGCCCCACCACCAAAAAGGTTCGTAACAATAATGGCGCCCAATCTTAGACAGGAGCAAGAGTCGCCGCCTGTGCTCGACCACAGAGGAGGGAGAGCAAGGATGCGAATCATTTGCAGGTCGAAGGTTTTATAAATTTCCAACCGTGAGAAACGATCTCGGGTGGTATCTTGCAGTCTGGGTCCGTCGGTGTTCCGGTGGCCTGTGAGGGACAGTAGAAGTCGGCTCGCAGATGCACGGCGCTGAGGGGTCTGGAATGGCAAAAAGAATCCACAAGGTAAATTTGCCTTTTTGTTATGTACGTTGTTTTTTTTTTGTACTTATCTGAACACGAGAGAGAGGAGCTCTTAGAGGGGATTTGGTTTGGCACTGGCAGAGGAAATTCCGGAAACCAGTTAGCAACCATCCCGATGCCTGGTGTGCAAAAAGAGAGAGCCTGAAAAGAAAAAGTTCCGTAAGTTAGATAAGGGCAAAAAATGTTAGTGTTGCTTTCCTTACTTACCTCTGGATGAGACTGGGAGAGTAGTATCTCGAAGAGATGTTTGTTCTGAGTGGCCCGTGGGGACATGTGTCGGCCACGCGTAGCACTCGGAACAGCTACGATATCCCGCGAATAACGTCCAGTAGGGTAGTGGGAATGAAGCATCGAAGTAGGAGAGTGAGCGCCCTTGACTCTTAATCTTCGTCAGAATATTAGCAGGATGCTCCATTAGCAGGATGCTGCAGGAGGAGATACGACGCGGGTTTATGGAGCTGATGGGCGCCATAACGGAAGCGATATCACCACTGCGCCAGAACATAGAAATAATCCAGGATATGGGATTGGGAAGAGGCCAAACCGATGGGGTACGCAATGTCCATCATGGCGGCTATCAGCCAGCTCCTGAAAAGTTCCCGCCGAGGCCGAGTACCGGAACGAAGCCCAAGGAGTCCAGAGAGGAGGGTGCCCACAACCATCCGCAGCCTCCGAGGAAGCCGGAGAGGCTGAGCCAGAACTGGTTCCGAGGAGTGGCGAGTCCAGATTTGGGTCCAAGCGCTGGAAGGCGGAATCGCGAGCAACCAGGAGACGGCGCAGGTCCGAGGGTCACATCGCCGTACGACAGGAGAGAGGACTCGAGATCGTCGAGATGGGGATGTGTCGACAGGTGGGAGATCCACTTCGACGGGATGCAGACCTAAATAAGATGTCCGTGGAAGACTTTGTCTTCAGGGTCGAGTTCCTCCGCAGGCAGAATCGACGCACGTGGGACGAGGTACTCGACAATTTCCACCATCTCGTCAAGGGACAGGCGGCCGAGTGGTATTGGCAATTTGTACGAGAGCGGCCTCCAGGGACATGGGAGAACTTGAAGGACGAGTTGGTGTCCCGTTTCCGAGCAGTAGGCGGCGAGTTTGAGCGGCTACGCGCGTTACACGAGCGACGTAAAAAGTCGGGAGAATCTGTGGAGGAATATTTTAGAGCGATGCGTACACTGACTCACCACACCCATGGCGGAGTCCGAAATGGTCCGAGTCGTCAAAAAGGGGCTCGATGACGAGATCACTCGGTACGTTTACGCGATCCGAGTGAGGAACATGGAGCAGCTGAGGGAAGAGTGCCTGGAGGTGGAGCATCATTTTCGCAGACGGGAGCAGAGGTCGGGGTATCGTAAGGCGCCGAAATTCCAATCATCCGGAAAGCGAGTGGAGGAGCTAGAACCAGAGCTGGAACGATTGGAGGAAGAACAATCAGAGGTGGTAGAAGAAACTCACCTGCTGAACAAGCCGAGACTATGCTGCTGGAACTGCCCGCGAGAAAATAAACGCTCGAACTATTAATAACAAACATAATCCTTTAAATATAATAGTTAAGAATAGGTTAAAGTTCTTACCGGCCGAAGAGAGGATGAGGAGATACTTGGATGTCCGAAACCGGAACTTTGATGATCGGCAGCTGGAGGGGATGCGCGGAGTCAGCCGTAGGCTCCAAAAGGCCCGTTCCCGATTCCGGAAAAGACGACAGACTCGGAAAGAGGTAGCCGAAGCAGTCAGGCGTGGAGCAGGAAGCGACCCTCGAGTATTTGCCGAAGTGGAGATCCGGGAAAGGCGGATTGCTGGACTCTTGGATACTGGAGCGTCCGTCAGCGTGCTAGGCAAAGGCAGCCGTGAGCTCTTGACAGACCTCGGAGAGGAAATGGAAAGATACGTTTCCATCATCGTCAAGACAGCCTCAGGAGAAGACAAATCCATCATCGGGAAGCTGAAGATCGCGGTGGAATACAAAGGAGTGAGCAAAGAAATCTTGTTCTACATATGCCCTTACCTTGAGCAAGCGATGTACTTGGGTGTCGACTTCTGGAGGTCTTTCGCGTTGGCTCCAACAGTCTTGGGAGAGGAGCCCAGTACATCCAGCGAGGCACAGGTGGACGAAGTTCACATGTCGCAGGTTAGCCAATATGCCGAAGATCGTCAGGAGAACGTGGATGTGGATGCTTGGGATCTGGACGAAAGGGAATCGGAGGAGCTGAAGCAGGTCAAGAAGGAGTTCCTGACGTACGAAGATGCCGGACTATGAGTAACGTCAGTAGAGCAGCATCGGATCCAGTTAGTGGAGGGCGCGGAACCCTTCAAGGACCGACACTACCCTCAATCCCCAGCGATGCAGGAAGTGGTCTGGACCGAGGTAGACAAAATGCTGGAATTAGGAGTTATTGAGGTTAGCGATAGTCCATGGAGCAATCGGACGACGGTGGTGCGGAAACCAAACAAAAATAGATTCTGTTTGGACGCGCGAAAATTGAACCAACTTACCGTAAAGGACGCTTACCCTCTTCCAAGCATCGAAGGCATACTGTCCCGGATTGACCAGACATATTATATTTTTAGTGTCGACCTGAAATTCGCGTTCTGGCAAATTAAGCTGGATCCGGAAAGTTGGAAGTGCACGGCATTTACCGTGGCTGGTCGTCCGCTGTACCAGTTCGTGATGATGCCGATCGGTCTGTGCAACGCTTCCCGGAGGTTGTGTCGGGATATGGATAAGGTGATCCCTACGCAGCTCAGATCAAACGTTTTTGTGTATCTGGATGATCTATTAGTGATTGCCCCGGATTTGCAGACACACCTCCGGTATCTACGATTGGTAGCACAGTGCCTGAAAAGGGAAAATTTGACGATAGGCTTAAAAAAGTCAAAATTCTGCTTTAGGTCCCTCAAATACCTAGGATTCATCATCGGAGCCGGCACGTTGCAGATGGAACCGGAGAGGATTTTGGCCATCCAGAAGATTCCAAATCCAACGTCTGTGAAGGAGCTAAGAAGCTTTTTAGGCACCGCAGGATGGTACAGGCGCTTTATTAAGGATTTTGCATCCATCGCGACTCCACTAACCGATGCCCTAAAGAAGCATCCGCGTGGAAAGTTTTCGATGTCTACGGGGGCAGAAGCGGCCATAGAATCGCTGAAGAGGGCGCTCACCACAGCTCCGGTGCTGGTTCATGCCGACTTCAGACGTCCCTTCTTCATCCAATGCGACGCCTCGAATTACGGAGTGGGAGCTGTGCTGTTCCAGTTGGATGATGACCGAGCAGAGCGTCCGGTAGCCTTTTTCTCCGCCAAGGTGAATAAACACCAGCTGAATTATTCTGTAACGGAGAAAGAGTGTTTAGCTGCTGTGATGGCCATAGAGAAGTTCAGACCGTATGTGGAGTTAATGCCGTTTACCGTTATTACCGACCACGCCAGCCTGAAATGGCTAATGTCATTAACAGATCTGAACGGGCGTCTGGCGAGATGGTCCCTGCGTCTGCAAAGGTTCGACTTCGGGATCGAACACCGCAAAGGAGTCGAGAACATCGTGGCGGATACGCTGTCACGCTGCATCGAGGAGGTGTCGTTAGATCCAACGGAGATCCTGGGATTTAAGACGACAGAATTCGAAGCGGAAGACTACAAGGAGCTGCGTGAGGAAATCTGCAAGAACAAAGAAGCTTTGCCGGACCTGCGAGTAGAAGGGAGCCTCATATTCATGCGAATGGGCTTCACGCAAATGGATGAGCAAGTGGAACGTTCCATTTGGAAATTATGGATTCCAGGGTAGCTGACTACATCTCTCGTCGCCAAAGCACACGAGGACCACAAACCTGGACATGGAGGGATGAAGAAGACCCTGCATAGGCTAAAGCGGCAGTTTTACTGGCCAGCGATGACGACACAGGTGCGAGAGTATGTCCGAAGCTGCACCACTTGTAAGGAGTCCAAAGCACCCAATTACCGGAGCCAAGTGGAAATTGGCCAGGAAGTAGTCACGGAGAGACCCTTTCAGAAGCTGTATATTGACTTCCTTGGGAAGTATCCCAGGTCGAAGAGAGGACAGGCTTGGATTTTCGTCGTCGTGGACCACTTCTCCAAGTTCACGTTTCTGAAAGCGATGAGAGAGCCGACCGCTACGAACGTGGTTCAATTCTTGGTGGAGGAGGTGTTTTACAAGTTCGGTGTGCCAGAGTTGATCCACTCCTTCAACGGGAAGCAATTCCTCTCGAAGGTGTTCCAGGACATGGTGGACACTTTCGGCATCCGACACATGCGCACAGATGTGTACTCGCCGCAGAGCAATGCAGCTGAGAGGGTGAACCAGACGGTACAGGCTGCGATAACGACATACCTGGAGAAGGACCACCGAGACTGGGATATGTACCTGCCGGAGATCGAGGTGTCAATCCGTGACTCGGTCCACGAAGCCACAGGCGTAACGCCGTTCTTCGCCGTTTTCGGACAACAAATGTTCCTGAATGGAAGCTGTTACAAGTTGGCGAGGAAGCTGCAGTCATTGACGGAGCATGAGGTGAACGTGTTGGACCCGGCGGACAAGCGTCAAATTATTCGAGAGCACATTAAAATCAATCTGCATCAAGCCTATGAGCGCAGCAGCCAGCGGTACAACAAACGGGCCCGAATATTTTACGCAAGACCCGGCCAAGAAGTCTTCAGGCGCAACTTCACCCTCAGTGACTTTGGCAAAAGCTACAACGCCAAGTTCGCCCGGAAATTTTTGAAAAGCCGAGTCATTCGCCCAGTAGGGAGTAATGCCTACGAATTGGAGGATATTTCGGGGAAGCCAGTGGGAATTTTTCACGCCAAAGATCTAAAATTGTAGAGGGCTTAATGAAAAAAATAGGGAAAACAAACTCACACAGACACTAGCAGAAGAGTGGGTGTAAGCCTACGTTGGGCGAGTAAGCCGATGAGGCCGCGGGATGCCTGTAGTTCTCCGGGAAAACCAAGAAACCCTTCGATGTTTGCGAATAATTCCTCGCGTCTATGGTCGCCCGAATTTTCGCTAGGTGTTGCATTCGAAGGTAAAGAAAAAAAAAAATACCAGCGAGGAAGGGAAACTGACAGGGTGGCAAGGCTAACATTTTAGGGGAAGAGTCTGGTGGAGAGTGGCGCCACCTAAGAGGGCAGTCTGAGGGAGATCCTCTCTTTGGGAGAGGATTCCGCGGTGAGGGCAATCAGACGTAGCGGTGTCCCGGAGACAAGCCACGCACTCACCCACACACTCGAAAGCCGACCTGGTTCAAGGGCAAGAGAGGGGACGATCGTCTGCTCTGAGGTGGCTGGAGAAGCGGTTGAGCCGAGTAGTTTAGAAGGAAAAAACCATTGGCGGCGAACAATTGATAGGGATTAAAGTGAGCGAATAAAACATACAAAAAAATACAAGTGAAAAAGAAATTTAAGTGTTTCCTTAGGAAGCATAGCCAAAACCACGGGATCGAGCAATAGGCAGCAGGGCATTCCGAACCGAAAAAGTCCTCACCAAAATAAAACGGCAAGAAAAAAAAATATATGTAAAGTGAAGTGTTAAGAGTTTTGTCATGGGGGAAGGTCAACCTTGACGAAGAGGGAGTGAGAGGGAGACTGCACCTGGCAGGGAGATCGAACAGGGTCTGATCCAGATCTCTGGTAGGGTGGGTACGTCGGAGGTAAGCCACCGAAACCTCATCCTGGTCCACGTCGGTTTATTTGAGTGTAGAGTCCGTGTGTTATATTTTTGAATTGTCGTTTTTTTTCTATTTGTCATTTCCGAGATGTTCGATGTGTAGGTATAGTATATTGTGCGAACCGAGGGCTTGGGAAATATCCAGCCCTGGGATGACTGGCTAGCCGGCCTTGCCCCACCACCAAAAAGGTTCGTAACAAGATTGATATTAAATTGTTATTTTATTATCAAAAATCATTAATTATCGGTGCGTAATACATACGTTCGTTAACCCAAGCCGCGGTGTGTAACACTTAGATACTTCTTCACATATATCCATACATACATAACAGCAGCTTTACCGGTGCATTATTTTCGTTTCTCGTTTTCGCCACACTGGTGCTTGCTGTGTAGTTGTTGGAAGAATTGCCGCGCTTGATCAAACGGAACGACAAGTGACGCGCTACCCTGGTTTCTGAGGGTATACTGTTTTTGATGTCACTTTGCAAGTGACCCGCTACCCTACATTGTGAGGGTATATTGTTTTCGCCTCTCACTTGGAAAGTGACGCGCTACCCTGCAGTGTGAGGGTATATCGATTTTTGGCTCTCTTTGCCTCGTTCTTTGGACATTTTTATTGATCCATTTACAAAAATACTGGTTGTCGTCGCGTAGATTATATAAAAAAAAAAAAAAACACAAGAAAATAAGGCTGTTCTCAATGAATTAAAGAATAAGCTCAAAATCCGTGTCAAAAGCATTCGCCGCTTAGAAGATCGCTTAGAGGGGTGGGTTGATCCCATTGCAGTTGGTAGAGCTGAAATGTAGACTCGATGTTTTGAATTCGGCTATCAATGAGGCCACCCTATTGCAGGAGCAAATAGAAGATGTTGATAGCAAAGATGAATTTGGAGCCGAGCTAGAAGAAATTGGCATTGTAACAAAGGCAAAGATAATTTCGCTTATCGATGCCTTGAAAGTATCAAGCAACCCGCCGCCCTCGGTATCTGCTGCTACGGACCCAACTCGTTCTCGACTTCCGAAATTGGCCTTACCGAAATTTAGTGGTCAATATTCGGAGTTTAAAAATTTTATTAGCCTTTTGAGACTCTTGTTCATAATGATGATAGTATACTGGTGATCGAAAAATGTAATCATTTGATTTCGTGCCTCTCTAATGAAGCATTAGGAACAATAAAGGCGTTCCAAGTCACCGAGGCCAATTATGCAAAGGCTATGGCCAGCCTAAAGCGCGTATACGACAATGAGTGTTTAATACTTTTCAAACCAAATCTCCGCACTGTTTAATCTGCCAAAAATCTCGCAACAGTCCGCATCGTCCCTAAGGAGCCTAATCGATACCGTTTCATCGATCTATGGTTCGTTACTTTCGATAGGAGACGATACGAAGATTTCGAATGCAATGCTCATTCATATCGTTTTGAACAGAGTCGACCCAGTGACTAGACAGAAGTGGGAAGAACAGCTTGACTTTGAAAGATTACCACTGTGGTCCGATTGTGAAAAATTTTTAAATCGTCGATACCAGCATTTGTCTGCGGAAGAGTCGACAAAGCCAAAGCAAGATAAAGTCATGCCAAGCAAGTCGCACAATCGCAGTTCATTCGCTTGTTCTGCTACTTCCCCCAACAGTAAAGCTCAGCGGACATGCAGCTATTGCAATTCGGGAGACCATGTAGTGGCCAACTGCGTGCCATTCTCACGTCTCTCGGTTATGCAAAGTGAGTTTACAAAGTCTGCATCCTTATGTATAAATTGTCTGCAAAAGGGTCACACTGTTGTAAGATGCAAGGTCGCCAAAGGTCGAGTTTGCGGCCGCTCACATCACACATTGTTGCATCGGTACACAGTGACTGAAAATAGTCTCGCGTTGCCGCCTGCTCTGCATGCGACGTCGTTGGACAAGGTGATTCTGGCTACGTCGATCATAAGTGTTCGAACGAAATCCGGTGATCACATTTTGGCCAGAGCTCTTCTTGATTCTGGATCTCAGACAAACTTCATCACGGAAGACCTCGCCCACCGCTTACAGATCCGTAGAGAGGAGTCATGTATTAACTTGCTTGGTATTGTGAATCCAATTCTCAAGTCAAAGAATAAAATACACACAGTGGTGAAGCCGCGCATAAATGGTAGCGAGTTCTCCTTTGATTTCTGGATCCTGAAATCAATTTCAGGTTATCACCCTGACCAGTCAGTTAATGTAACTGATTGAAAATCCCAGAGAACCTACCACTGGCAGACCCCTATTTTTACAAGCCACAAAGGATAGACATGCTGATTGGAGCTGAATCATTCTTTGAGTTATTAGCTGTTGGTCAAATCAAGCAAGGTCCGGACTATTCAACTCTTCAGAAGACCCTTCTTGGAGGGGTTGTTTCGGGAAAATATGTTTCCAAAAGTCCTGCCTCCCTGGCGCCCATTGTGGGGCACGAACCCACGACCCTGATATTAAGAGTCTCATGCTCTACCGACTGAGCATGGCTTTCGTTAGTTTAGGAATTTTTATTTATGAAGTCTAGTGTAAGTAGGTTAGGGCAAGGCGGGAGCGCAATAAAAGCTCTCTCTCGCTCTCGCAAATTCGCCCAGCTTTGCCACCGTAGGTAAGCTAGGCTTAAGAGGAATTGTTTGAATTTTTATACCCGTACTCGAAGAGTAAAAGGGTATATTGTATTTGTGCTAAAAGTGGATGTGTGTAACACACAGAAGGAGGCGTTTCCGACCCCGCTTCGAACGCGACTCTACTTTTATACCCGTACTCAGTGATTTATGTGGAATTTTAAAATGTTTTATCAGTTTTTACATTTTACATTTTTGCTACATCTGTCATCGACATCTACAACTACATCAGTTCTCACAACAACACACGTACACTGCACGAGGCAGCATGTTTGAGCGTGAGTGTGTGTGTGAGAGAATCTGCTGCGACAATCAACCCCAATAAATGATTTACGCAGCAATCGGGCGAGGGGAAACACTGAACGGTGCGGGGTAATCCCGCTGCTGAAAATTCATTTGATCATTGTGGCTACAATAATGATCCGATCTGAACCAAATTCGGGAATCTGGTAGATATGATCATTTCCTATGATACTGCATTTTTGGTTTTTTTCTATCTTCAAAATTGTGGATTTTCGTCTTTTGTGGGGGCGGAAGGGGGCGTGGCAAAATTTTGAAATAAACTTGCACTGAAGCGATATCACAGAAGTCTAGACAAAAATTTGGTTGTTCTAGCTCTTATAGTCTCTGAGATCGAGGCGCTCATTTATACGAAAAACCAAACTTACTCGATTTTGTGTGAGTGCGAAAGGGATGGAGCGAAGTTTTTGCGTATGTTTTTATCTATTGTGGCTATATTAATGATCCGATCCGATTCAGATTGGGCCCCTGATAGATATGGTCTTTCTCTATGATTCTGTATTTTTCGTTTTCTGCTATCTTCAAAATTGAGGACGCCACAGATGTGCGCCCTTTGTGGGGGCGGAAGTGGGCGTGGCGGAATTTTGAAACATTTTTCTAGGAGTGAGAGAACACATCAGTTAGGAAACAAAATTTGGTTGCTCTATCTCTTTTAGCCTTCGAGCAAGGGCCGACGAACAAGACGGACAGACGGACAGACGGACGGACAGACAGGGCTATATCGACTCGGCTATTGATGCTGATCAAGAATATATATACTTTATATGGTCGGAAATTACTCCTTCTCTATGTTACACACATCCACTTTTACCACAAATACAATATACCCTTTTACTCTTCGAGTACGGGTATAAAAAGGCAACAAAAAGAAAGTGACAGTGACACAAGTGCAGTGAAGTGCATATTCCAAGAATAATACGAATATTTAAAATTCCTCTGGAATCTGGTGTGTTGCCCGCGTCCTCAGTGGTTTTGTTTGTTTAAAAAGTCTGGCTATAATACCCGTGTCGGCCGCGTAGTCCATCCCATCGTTGCTGCTACAGATCAACATCACGCTGCACCAAATGGCAATAGGATATCACAAGGAGAGAGCAGAACCTGAGGTATTTGTGCGAAAAATTGAAACTTAGAGTCGAAGAGATTCGTAAATACTCATAAATTGTCTTGTGCTGAAAAATTGCACCTCATTTTCAATTCTTGGCACAGACGTATGATATAGTAGAGTTGATTGCATGCATTTAAGTAGTGCACATACATATATATATATAACCCCATATTGCACATACAAACCATACTAAACTCTATCGAACTGCTATTTGGACGCACAATTAAATACATATTTGTATAACGTTATCTGCAATCACTGTCGCCCCCCTTTTCCCTTCTCGTTTAAAAATTCGGTAAAAAAGTTGGTCCGTTAATCCAAGCCGCGGTGTATAACATATAATTCTCAAAATACATATATATATACGTACATACAAGCAGATTTTCGTCTCTCGCTTTCGCTTTTCACCGTTGCTTGCTGTGTACTTGTTGAGAGAATCCTCGTTGGCGCGCTTGATGAAAACGGAGAGCTAAGTGACGCGCTACCCTGTTTCTTGAGAGTATATTGGTTTCGCCTCTCACTTGAAACCAACTTTACACGTCGTGCCTCGACATTCAATTGTTGTCGTTCTCGTTTCTAGTTCTTGTTCGGACTATTATTGCTCAGTATATAGTAGATTGTTGCATTCGAAGGTATCGATAGGCAAAAATTCCAGCGAGGAAGGGGAAACTGACAGGGTGGCAAGGCTAAAATTTAAGGGGAAGAGTCTGGTGGAGAGTGGCGCCACCTAAGAGGGCAGTCTGAGGGAGATCCTCTCTTTGGGAGAGGATTCCGCGGTGAGGGCAATTGAGGGCGGTTTATTTGAGTGTAGAGTCCGTGTGTTATATTTTTGAATTGTCGTTTTTTCAATTTGTCATTTCCGAGATGTTCGATGTGTAGGTATTTTGTGCGAACCGAGGGCTTGGGAAATATCCAGCCCTGGGATGACTGGCTAGCCGGCCTTGCCCCACCACCAAAAAGGTTCGTAACAAGATTGATATTAAATTGTTATTTTATTATCAAAAATCATTAATTATCGGTGCGGTGTACATACGTTCGTTAACCCAAGCCGCGGTGTGTAACACTTACATACTTCTTCACATACATCCATACATACATAACAGCAGCTTTACCGGTGCATTATTTTCGTTTCTCGTTTTCGCCACACTGGTGCTTGCTGTGTAGTTGTTGGAAGAATTGCCGCGCTTGATCAAACGGAACGACAAGTGACGCGCTACCCTGGTTTCTGAGGGTATACTGTTTTGTGGCACTTTGCAAGTGACCCGCTACCCTACATTGTGAGGGTATATTGCTTTCGCCTCTCACTTGGAAAGTGACGCGCTACCCTGCAGTGTGAGGGTATATCGATTTTTGGCTCTCTTTGCCTCGTTCTTTGGACATTTTTTATTGATCCATTTACAAAAATACTGGTTGTCGTCGCGTAGATTATATAAAAAAAAAAAAAAAACACAAGAAAATAAGGCTGTTCTCAATGAATTAAAGAATAAGCTCAAAATCCGTGTCAAAAGCATTCGCCGCTTAGAAGATCGCTTAGAGGGTGGGTTGATCCCATTGCAGTTGGTAGAGCTGAAATGTAGACTCGATGTTTTGAATTCGGCTATCAATGAGGCCACCCTATTGCAGGAGCAAATAGAAGATGTTGATAGCAAAGATGAATTTGGAGCCGAGCTAGAAGAAATTGGCATTGTAACAAAGGCAAAGATAATTTCGCTTATCGATGCCTTGAAAGTATCAAGCAACCCGCCGCCCTCGGTATCTGCTGCTACGGACCCAACTCGTTCTCGACTTCCGAAATTGGCCTTACCGAAATTTAGTGGTCAATATTCGGAGTTTAAAAATTTTATTAGCCTTTTTGAGACTCTTGTTCATAATGATGATAGTATACCGGTGATCGAAAAATTTAATCATTTGATTTCGTGCCTCTCTAATGAAGCATTAGGAACAATAAAGGCGTTCCAAGTCACCGAGGCCAATTATGCAAAGGCTATGGCCAGCCTAAAGCGCGTATACGACAATGAGTGTTTAATACTTTTCAAACCAAATCTCCGCACTGTTTAATCTGCCAAAAATCTCGCAACAGTCCGCATCGTCCCTAAGGAGCCTAATCGATACCGTGTCATCGATCTATGGTTCGTTACTTTCGATAGGAGACGATACGAAGATTTCGAATGCAATGCTCATTCATATCGTTTTGAACAGAGTCGACCCAGTGACTAGACAGAAGTGGGAAGAACAGCTTGACTTTGAAAGATTACCACTGTGGTCCGATTGTGAAAAAGTTTTAAATCGTCGATACCAGCATTTGTCTGCGGAAGAGTCGACAAAGCCAAAGCAAGATAAAGTCATGCCAAGCAAGTCGCACAATCGCAGTTCATTCGCTTGTTCTGCTACTTCCCCCAACAGTAAAGCTCAGCGGACATACAGCTATTGCAATTCGGGAGACCATGTAGTGGCCAACTGCGTGCCATTCTCACGTCTCTCGGTTATGCAAAGTGAGTTTACAAAGTCTGCATCCTTATGTATAAATTGTCTGCAAAAAGGGTCACACTGTTGTAAGATGCAAGGTCGCCAAAGGTCGAGTTTGCGGCCGCTCACATCACACATTGTTGCATCGGTACACAGTGACTGAAAATAGTCTCGCGTTGCCGCCTGCTCTGCATGCGACGTCGTTGGACAAGGTGATTCTGGCTACGTCGATCATAAGTGTTCGAACGAAATCCGGTGATCACATTTTGGCCAGAGCTCTTCTTGATTCTGGATCTCAGACAAACTTCATCACGGAAGACCTCGCCCACCGCTTACAGATCCGTAGAGAGGAGTCATGTATTAACTTGCTTGGTATTGTGAATCCAATTCTCAAGTTAAGAATAAAATACACACAGTGGTGAAGCCGCGCATAAATGGTAGCGAGTTCTCCTTTGATTTCTGGATCCTGAAATCAATTTCAGGTTATCACCCTGACCAGTCAGTTAATGCAACTGATTGGAAAATCCCAGAGAACCTACCACTGGCAGACCCCTATTTTTACAAGCCACAAAAGGATAGACATGCTGATTGGAGCTGAATCATTCTTTGAGTTATTAGCTGTTGGTCAAATCAAGCAAGGTCCGGACTATTCAACTCTTTAGAAGACCCTTCTTGGCTGGGTTGTTTCGGGAAAATATGTTTCCAAAATTCCTGCCTCCCCTGGCGCCCATTGGGGGCACGAACCCACGACCCTGATATTAAGAGTCTCATGCTCTACCGACTGAGCATGGCTTTCGTTAGTTTAGGAATTTTTATTTATGAAGTCTAGTGTAAGTAGGTTAGGGCAAGGCGGGAGCGCAATAAAAGCTCTCTCGCTCTCGCGAATTCGCCCAGCTTTGCCACCGTAGGTAAGCTAGGCTTAAGAGGAATTGTTTGAATTTTTATACCCGTACTCGAAGAGTAAAAGGGTATATTGTATTTGTGCTAAAAGTGGATGTGTGTAACACACAGAAGGAGGCGTTTCCGACCCCATAAAGTATATATATTCTTTATCAGCATAAATAGCCGAGTCGATATAGCCATGTCTGTCCGTCCGTCTGTCCGTCCGTCTTGTTTTTTACTCATTGCTCGAAGGCTAAACGAGATAGAGCAACCAAATTTTTTGTCCATACTGATGTTATATCTCACTCCTAGAAAAATGTTTCAAAATTTCGTGCCCCCACCCACTTCCGCCCCCACAAAGGGCGCACATCTGTGGCGGCCACAATTTTGAAAATAACAAAAACTGAAAATGCAGAATCATAGAGACAGCCCATATCTATCAGGGGCCCAAATTTCGGATCGGATCATTAATATAGCCACAATAGAGGCAAATATACGAAAAAACTTCGCTCCCTCTCTTTCGCACTCACACAAAATCGAGTCGATTTGGTTTTTCGTAAAATGAACGCCTGGATCTCAGAGACTATAAGAGCTAGAGCAACCAAACTTTTGGCCAAGACTCCTGTGATACCAAACCTGAACAAGTGTATTTCAAAATTTCGCCCCGCCCCTTCCGCCCCCACAAAAAAGACGAAAATCCACAATTTTGAAGATAGAAAAAAAAAAACCAAAAATGCAGTATCATAGGAAATGATCATATCTACCAGATTCCCGAATTTGGTTCAGATCGGATCATTATTGTAGCCACAATGATCAAATGAATTTTCAGCAGCGGGATTACCCCGCACCGTTCAGTGTTTCCCCTCGCCCGATTGCTGCGTAAGTCATTTATTGGGGTTGATTGTCGCAGCAGATTCTCTCACACACACACTCACGCTCAAACATGCTGACTCGTGCAGTGTACGTGTGTTGTTGTGAGAACTGATGTAGATGATGTAGATGTAGATGTCGATGACAGATGTATGGAAAAAAAAATGTAAAATGTAAAAACTGATAAAACATTTTAAAATGTTACATAAATCACTGAGTACGGGTATAAAAGTAAAGTCGCGTTCGAAGCGACTCCGTACGTTCTTTTCTCGTTTAGAATATAATCGTCTTTTGAATTTCGATCGAGCACGTCCCATTTTACTTCGGCCAATAAAAATCTTTACCCAACCAAGTTTTCGGTTTAGTTTATTAGAAAAACTCTTCTAAATTTTTATGGCGCCCCCGGGTGGACTATAAAGATGAATAAAAAGGCAACAAAAAGAAAGTGACAGTGACACAAGTGCAGTGAAGTGCATAATCCAAGAATAATACGAATAGTTAAAATTCCTCTGGAATCTGGTGTGTTGCCCGCGTCCTCAGTGGTTTTGTTTGTTTAAAAAGTCTGGCTATAATACCCGCGTCGGCCGCGTAGTCCATCCCATCGTTGCTGCTACAGATCAACATCACGCTGCACCAAATGGCAATAGGAGATCACAAGGAGAGGAAAGTGGAATCTAGACTCCAAGAGCGAGCAGAACCTGAGGTATTTGTGCGAAAAATTGAAAGTTAGAGTCGAAGAGATTCGTAAATACTCATAAATTGTCTTGTGCTGAAAAAATTGCACCTCATTTTCAATTCTTGGCACAGACGTATGATATAGTAGAGTTGATTGCATGCATTTAAGTAGTGCACATACATATATATAACCCCATATTGCACATACAAACCATACTAAACTCTATCGAACTGCTATTTGGACGCACAATTAAATACATATTTGTATAACGTTATCTGCAATCACTGTCGCCCCCTTTTCCCTTCTCGTTTAAAATTCGGTAAAAAGTTGGTCCGTTAATCCAAGCCGCGGTGTATAACATATAATTCTCAAAATACATATATATATACGTACATACAAGCAGATTTTCGTCTCTCGCTTTCGCTTTTCACCGTTGCTTGCTGTGTACTTGTTGAGAGAATCCTCGTTGGCGCGCTTGATGAAAACGGAGAGCTAAGTGACGCGCTACCCTGTTTCTTGAGAGTATATTGGTTTCGCCTCTCACTTGAAACCAACTTTACACGTCGTGCCTCGACATTCAATTGTTGTCGTTCTCGTTTCTAGTTCTTGTTCGGACTATTATCGCTCAGTATATAGTAGATTGTTGCATTCGAAGGTATCGATAGGCAAAAATTCCAGCGAGGAAGGGGAAACTGACAGGGTGGCAAGGCTAACATTTAAGGGGAAGAGTCTGGTGGAGAGTGGCGCCACCTAAGAGGGCAGTCTGAGGGAGATCCTCTCTTTGGGAGAGGATTCCGCGGTGAGGGCAAAATTGAGGGCGGTTTATTTGAGTGTAGAGTCCGTGTGTTATATTTTTGAATTGTCGTTTTTTTTCAATTTGTCATTTCCGAGATGTTCGATGTGTAGGTATTTTGTGCGAACCGAGGGGTTTGGGAAATATCCAGCCCTGGGATGACTGGCTAGCCGGCCTTGCCCCACCACCAAAAAGGTTCGTAACAAGATTGATATTAAATTGTTATTTTATTATCAAAAAAATCATTAATTATCGGTGCGGTGTACATACGTTCGTTAACCCAAGCCGCGGTGTGTAACACTTACATACATCTTCACATACATCCATACATACATAACAGCAGCTTTACCGGTGCATTATTTTCGTTTCTCGTTTTCGCCACACTGGTGCTTGCTGTGTAGTTGTTGGAAGAATTGCCGCGCTTGATCAAACGGAACGACAAGTGACGCGCTACCCTGGTTTCTGAGGGTATACTGTTTTGTGGCACTTTGCAAGTGACCCGCTACCCTACATTGTGAGGGTATATTGCTTTCGCCTCTCACTTGGAAAGTGACGCGCTACCCTGCAGTGTGAGGGTATATCGATTTTGGCTCTCTTTGCCTCGTTCTTTTTGGACATTTTTTATTGATCCATTTACAAAAATACTGGTTGTCGTCGCGTAGATTATAAAAAAAAAAAACACAAGAAAATAAGGCTGTTCTCAATGAATTAAAGAATAAGCTCAAAATCCGTGTCAAAAGCATTCGCCGCTTAGAAGATCGCTTAGAGGGTGGGTTGATCCCATTGCAGTTGGTAGAGCTGAAATGTAGACTCGATGTTTTGAATTCGGCTATCAATGAGGCCACCCTATTGCAGGAGCAAATAGAAGATGTTGATAGCAAAGATGAATTTGGAGCCGAGCTAGAAGAAATTGGCATTGTAACAAAGGCAAAGATAATTTCGCTTATCGATGCCTTGAAAGTATCAAGCAACTCGCCGCCCTCGGTATCTGCTGCTACGGACCCAACTCGTTCTCGACTTCCGAAATTGGCCTTACCGAAATTTAGTGGTCAATATTCGGAGTTTAACAATTTTATTAGCCTTTTTGAGACTCTTGTTCATAATGATGATAGTATACCGGTGATCGAAAAATTTAATCATTTGATTTCGTGCCTCTCTAATGAAGCATTAGGAACAATAAAGGCGTTCCAAGTCACCGAGGCCAATTATGCAAAGGCTATGGCCAGCCTAAAGCGCGTATACGACAATGACTGTTTAATACTTTTCAAACCAAATCTCCGCACTGTTTAATCTGCCAAAAATCTCGCAACAGTCCGCATCGTCCCTAAGGAGCCTAATCGATACCGTGTCATCGATCTATGGTTCGTTACTTTCGATAGGAGACGATACGAAGATTTCGAATGCAATGCTCATTCATATCGTTTTGAACAGAGTCGACCCAGTGACTAGACAGAAGTGGGAAGAACAGCTTGACTTTGAAAGATTACCACTGTGGTCCGATTGTGAAAAAGTTTTAAATCGTCGATACCAGCATTTGTCTGCGGAAGAGTCGACAAAGCCAAAGCAAGATAAAGTCATGCCAAGCAAGTCGCACAATCGCAGTTCATTCGCTTGTTCTGCTACTTCCCCCAACAGTAAAGCTCAGCGGACATACAGCTATTGCAATTCGGGAGACCATGTAGTGGCCAACTGCGTGCCATTCTCACGTCTCTCGGTTATGCAAAGTGAGTTTACAAAGTCTGCATCCTTATGTATAAATTGTCTGCAAAGGGTCACACTGTTGTAAGATGCAAGGTCGCCAAAGGTCGAGTTTGCGGCCGCTCACATCACACATTGTTGCATCGGTACACAGTGACTGAAAATAGTCTCGCGTTGCCGCCTGCTCTGCATGCGACGTCGTTGGACAAGGTGATTCTGGCTACGTCGATCATAAGTGTTCGAACGAAATCCGGTGATCACATTTTGGCCAGAGCTCTTCTTGATTCTGGATCTCAGACAAACTTCATCACGGAAGACCTCGCCCACCGCTTACAGATCCGTAGAGAGGAGTCATGTATTAACTTGCTTGGTATTGTGAATCCAATTCTCAAGTTAAGAATAAAATACACACAGTGGTGAAGTCGCGCATAAATGGTAGCGAGTTCTCCTTTGATTTCTGGATCCTGAAATCAATTTCAGGTTATCACCCTGACCAGTCAGTTAATGCAACTGATTGGAAAATCCCAGAGAACCTACCACTGGCAGACCCCTATTTTTACAAGCCACAAAGGATAGACATGCTGATTGGAGCTGAATCATTCTTTGAGTTATTAGCTGTTGGTCAAATCAAGCAAGGTCCGGACTATTCAACTCTTTAGAAGACCCTTCTTGGCTGGGTTGTTTCGAGAAAATATGTTTCCAAAAGTCCTGCCTCCCTGGCGCCCATTGTGGGGCACGAACCCACGACCCTGATATTAAGAGTCTCATGCTCTACCGACTGAGCATGGCTTTCGTTAGTTTAGGAATTTTTATTTATGAAGTCTAGTGTAAGTAGGTTAGGGCAAGGCGGGAGCGCAATAAAAGCTCTCTCTCGCTCTCGCGAATTCGCCCAGCTTTGCCACCGTAGGTAAGCTAGGCTTAAGAGGAATTGTTTGAATTTTTATACCCGTACTCGAAGAGTAAAAGGGTATATTGTATTTGTGCTAAAAGTGGATGTGTGTAACACACAGAAGGAGGCGTTTCCGACCCCATAAAGTATATATATTCTTTATCAGCATAAATAGCCGAGTCGATATAGCCATGTCTGTCCGTCCGTCTGTCCGTCCGTCTTGTTTTTACTCATTGCTCGAAGGCTAAACGAGATAGAGCAACCAAATTTTTTGTCCATACTGATGTTATATCTCACTCCTAGAAAAATGTTTCAAAATTTCGCCCCACCCACTTCCGCCCCCACAAAAGGCGCACATCTGTGGCGGCCACAATTTTGAAAATAACAAAAAACTGAAAATGCAGAATCATAGAGACAGCCCATATCTATCAGGGGCCCAAATTTGAATCGGATCGGATCATTAATATAGCCACAATAGAGGCAAATATACGAAAAAACTTCGCTCCCTCTCTTTCGCACTCACACAAAATCGAGTCGATTTGGTTTTTCGTAAAAATGAACGCCTGGATCTCAGAGACTATAAGAGCTAGAGCAACCAAACTTTTGGCCAAGACTCCTGTGATACCAAACCTGAACAAGTGTATTTCAAAATTTCGCCCCGCCCCCTTCCGCCCCCACAAAAAGACGAAAATCCACAATTTTGAAGATAAAAAAACCAAAAATGCAGTATCATAGGAAATGATCATATCTACCAGATTCCCGAATTTGGTTCAGATCGGATCATTATTGTAGCCACAATGATCAAATGAATTTTCAGCAGCGGGATTACCCCGCACCGTTCAGTGTTTCCCCTCGCCCGATTGCTGCGTAAGTCATTTATTGGGGTTGATTGTCGCAGCAGATTCTCTCACACACACACTCACGCTCAAACATGCTGCCTCGTGCAGTGTACGTGTGTTGTTGTGAGAACTGATGTAGATGATGTAGATGTAGATGTCGATGACAGATGTAGCAAAAAATGTAAAATGTAAAAACTGATAAAACATTTTAAAATGTTACATAAATCACTGAGTACGGGTATAAAAGTAAAGTCGCGTTCGAAGCGACTCCGTACGTTCTTTCTCGTTTAGAATATAATCGTCTTTTGAATTTCGATCGAGCACGTCCCATTTTACTTCGGCCAATAAAATCTTTACCCAACCAAGTTTTCGGTTTAGTTTATTAGAAAAACTCTTCTAAATTTTTATGGCGCCCCGGGTGGACTATAAAGATGAATAAAAAAGGCAACAAAAAGAAAGTGACAGTGACACAAGTGCAGTGAAGTGCATAATCCAAGAATAATACGAATAGTTAAAATTCCTCTGGAATCTGGTGTGTTGCCCGCGTCCTCAGTGGTTTTGTTTGTTTAAAAAGTCTGGCTATAATACCCGCGTCGGCCGCGTAGTCCATCCCATCGTTGCTGCTACAGATCAACATCACGCTGCACCAAATGGCAATAGGAGATCACAAGGAGAGGAAAGTGGAATCTAGACTCCAAGAGCGAGCAGAACCTGAGGTATTTGTGCGAAAAATTGAAAGTTAGAGTCGAAGAGATTCGTAAATACTCATCATAAATTGTCTTGTGCTGAAAAAATTGCACCTCATTTTCAATTCTTGGCACAGACGTATGATATAGTAGAGTTGATTGCATGCATTTAAGTAGTGCACATATATATATATATATATAACCCCATATTGCACATACAAACCATACTAAACTCTATCGAACTGCTATTTGGACGCACAATTAAATACATATTTGTATAACGTTATCTGTAATCACTGTCGCCCCCTTTTCCCTTCTCGTTTAAAAATTCGGTAAAAGTTGGTCCGTTAATCCAAGCCGCGGTGTATAACATATAATTCTCAAAATACATATATATATACGTACATACAAGCAGATTTTCGTCTCTCGCTTTCGCTTTTCACCGTTGCTTGCTGTGTACTTGTTGAGAGAATCCTCGTTGGCGCGCTTGATGAAAACGGAGAGCTAAGTGACGCGCTACCCTGTTTCTTGAGAGTATATTGGTTTCGCCTCTCACTTGAAAACCAACTTTACACGTCGTGCCTCGACATTCAATTGTTGTCGTTCTCGTTTCTAGTTCTTGTTCGGACTATTATCGCTCAGTATATAGTAGATTGTTGCATTCGAAGGTATCGATAGGCAAAAATTCCAGCGAGGAAGGGGAAACTGACAGGGTGGCAAGGCTAACATTTAAGGGGAAGAGTCTGGTGGAGAGTGGCAGTCTGAGGGAGATCCTCTCTTTGGGAGAGGATTCCGCGGTGAGGGCAATTGAGGGCGGTTTATTTGAGTGTAGAGTCCGTGTGTTATATTTTTGAATTGTCGTTTTTTTTCAATTTGTCATTTCCGAGATGTTCGATGTGTAGGTATTTTGTGCGAACCGAGGGCTTGGGAAATATCCAGCCCTGGGATGACTGGCTAGCCGGCCTTGCCCCACCACCAAAAAGGTTCGTAACAAGATTGATATTAAATTGTTATTTTATTATCAAAAATCATTAATTATCGGTGCGGTGTACATACGTTCGTTAACCCAAGCCGCGGTGTGTAACACTTACATACTTCTTCACATACATCCATACATACATAACAGCAGCTTTACCGGTGCATTATTTTCGTTTCTCGTTTTCGCCACACTGGTGCTTGCTGTGTAGTTGTTGGAAGAATTGCCGCGCTTGATCAAACGGAACGACAAGTGACGCGCTACCCTGGTTTCTGAGGGTATACTGTTTTGTGGCACTTTGCAAGTGACCCGCTACCCTACATTGTGAGGGTATATTGCTTTCGCCTCTCACTTGAAAGTGACGCGCTACCCTGCAGTGTGAGGGTATATCGATTTTTGGCTCTCTTTTGCCTCGTTCTTTGGACATTTTTATTGATCCATTTACAAAAATACTGGTTGTCGTCGCGTAGATTATAAAAAAAAAAAAAAAAAAAACAAGAAAATAAGGCTGTTCTCAATGAATTAAAAGAATAAGCTCAAAATCCGTGTCAAAAGCATTCGCCGCTTAGAAGATCGCTTAGAGGGTGGGTTGATCCCATTGCAGTTGGTAGAGCTGAAATGTAGACTCGATGTTTTGAATTCGGCTATCAATGAGGCCACCCTATTGCAGGAGCAAATAGAAGATGTTGATAGCAAAGATGAATTTGGAGCCGAGCTAGAAGAAATTGGCATTGTAACAAAGGCAAAGATAATTTCGCTTATCGATGCCTTGAAAGTATCAAGCAACCCGCCGCCCTCGGTATCTGCTGCTACGGACCCAACTCGTTCTCGACTTCCGAAATTGGCCTTACCGAAATTTAGTGGTCAATATTCGGAGTTTAAAAATTTTATTAGCCTTTTTGAGACTCTTGTTCATAATGATGATAGTATACCGGTGATCGAAAAATTTAATCATTTGATTTCGTGCCTCTCTAATGAAGCATTAGGAACAATAAAGGCGTTCCAAGTCACCGAGGCCAATTATGCAAAGGCTATGGCCAGCCTAAAGCGCGTATACGACAATGAGTGTTTAATACTTTTCAAACCAAATCTCCGCACTGTTTAATCTGCCAAAAATCTCGCAACAGTCCGCATCGTCCCTAAGGAGCCTAATCGATACCATGTCATCGATCTATGGTTCGTTACTTTCGATAGGAGACGATACGAAGATTTCGAATGCAATGCTCATTCATATCGTTTTGAACAGAGTCGACCCAGTGACTAGACAGAAGTGGGAAGAACAGCTTGACTTTGAAAGATTACCACTGTGGTCCGATTGTGAAAAAGTTTTAAATCGTCGATACCAGCATTTGTCTGCGGAAGAGTCGACAAAGCCAAGGCAAGATAAAGTCATGCCAAGCAAGTCGCACAATCGCAGTTCATTCGCTTGTTCTGCTACTTCCCCCAACAGTAAAGCTCAGCGGACATGCAGCTATTGCAATTCGGGAGACCATGTAGTGGCCAACTGCGTGCCATTCTCACGTCTCTCGGTTATGCAAAGTGAGTTTACAAAGTCTGCATCCTTATGTATAAATTGTCTGCAAAAAGGGTCACACTGTTGTAAGATGCAAGGTCGCCAAAGGTCGAGTTTACGGCCGCTCACATCACACATTGTTGCATCGGTACACAGTGACTGAAAATAGTCTCGCGTTGCCGCCTGCTCTGCATGCGACGTCGTTGGACAAGGTGATTCTGGCTACGTCGATCGTAAGTGTTCGAACGAAACCGGTGATCACATTTTGGCCAGAGCTCTTCTTGATTCTGGATCTCAGACAAACTTCATCACGGAAGACCTCGCCCACCGCTTACAGATCCGTAGAGAGGAGTCATGTATTAACTTGCTTGGTATTGTGAATCCAATTCTCAAGTTAAGAATAAAATACACACAGTGGTGAAGTCGCGCATAAATGGTAGCGAGTTCTCTTTTGATTTCTGGATCCTGAAATCAATTTCAGGTTATCACCCTGACCAGTCAGTTAATGTAACTGATTGAAAATCCCAGAGAACCTACCACTGGCAGACCCCTATTTTTACAAGCCACAAAGAATAGACATGCTGATTGGAGCTGAATCATTCTTTTGAGTTATTAACTGTTGGTCAAATCAAGCAAGGTCCGGACTATCCAACTCTTCAGAAGACCCCTTCTTGGCTGGGTTGTTTCGGGAAAATATGTTTCCAAAAGCCCTGCCCCCCCAAAATTCAAGCAGTTTAAGTTGCAGTGAAGAGTTGTTGGATTCCATTGATAGGACCTTGCAAAAGTTCTGGTCACTGGAAGAAATGCCATCTCCAAAGAAACTTATTTCGCCGGAGCATACATTATGTGAAAATTACTTCCGGCAGACTACTCAGGTATTGCCATCAGGTCGCTTCGAAGTAAGGCTGTCGTTTAAATCAGATCCAAATTGTTTGGGCAACTCCTTTGAGGTTGCGAAACGGCGTTTTTTTTTCGCTCGAAAAAAGATTGTCTCGTGACCCTGAGTTGAAGAGAATGTACTTGGAATTAATGGAAGAGTACCTCCCCTTAGGTCATATGTCGCTCACGGAAAAAACTGTTCCTCCTACTCCACACCACGTAATTCCACATCAGTGTGTCCTTCGGCCCAAAAGTACGTCAACCAAGCTTCGCGTCGTGTTCGATGCGTCGTCAAAGACGTCCTCTCAGGTGGCCTTGAATGAGAGGTCGGACCGACCATTCAAGAGGAATTATACTCAACACTGCTCCGCTTCCGTCTGCACAGGTTCGCCCTGACTGCCGACGTAAAAAAGATGTATCGCCAAGTAATGGTAAATTAAGCGAATAGGCAGTTTCAGATGATAGTGTGGAGAAGAGACCCATCTGAGTCCTTGAGATTGTATAAGTTTAACACCGTGACTTATGGGACTAGACCAGCCCCTTTCTTGGCGATACGGTGTTTAAAAAGGTTGAGTGAGTCTGCAAAACTATCATTCCCTAAAGCTGCTGACGTTATTGGGTCCGACTTTTTACGTTGATGACATGTTGACTGGTGCTGCATGCGTAAAGGAGCTAAGGGCAATTAAGTCCGAAGTGTCTCAGGTTCTTCAGACCGCAGTGTTTGAGTTAGCGAAGTGGTTTTCGAACTCACCTGAGATTACCGCATCTGAAAGCACAGTCAAGCCCATAATGATATCGGATTCAGAATCGACCAAGGCGTTAGGAATTTCATGGTTGAAACAACGAAGTCATGGGTCTCCGAGCGACAAAACGGAACATACTGTCGGTGACTTCGAAGTTGTTCGACCCCCTTGGATTGTTAAGTCCTATTGTCATAAAGGACAAGATCCTATTGCAGAAACTTTGGCTTAACAAACTAGATTGGGATGGGTCGATTCCGATGCATTTGGAAACAGCATGGAATAAGTTGAAAAGCACACTATCTCAATTGGAAGAGATGTCCATTCCGCGGTTTGTGTATACCGATCCGATGTCACCGGTCCAGATACATGCCTTCGCGGACGCCTCCATGAGAGCTTATGGAGCGTGCGTCTATATACGCAGCAGAACTGCAGAAGGTTTGAAGATATCGTTTTTGACGTCAAAGTCCAAAGTAGCGCCGCTCAAGACCAAAACGCTCCAAAGGCTTGAGTTATGTGCCGCTCACCTTCTTGCGGATCTCTGCCACAGAATTAAACCCCTATTAAAGGTCCCTGTCGAACGAGCTGTTTATTGGTCAGACTCTGAAGTGACGCTTCACTGGATTCGGTCGCATCCATCTACGTTGTCGACGTTCGTTTCGAATAGGGTGGCTGAGATTCAAGTGGATTCGAGTGGCCAGATGAAGCTACGTGGCGGCATGTTCCAACAAAACAGAACCCAGCAGACATTGTGTCAAGAGGTTGTGACGTCAACGAAATCGTCCAGTCAATCTGGTTCGAAGGACCATCATTCCTGAAGGATGAGGAGGAGAGTTGGCCTAAAAACCCTCATTTCGAGCCTTCAGACAATATTGAGCTGGAGAAGAGGAAGACATCGGTCTTACTGACCGCTGCCGTGGAAAGTTCGGAGTTGGTAGATGTCATCGAAGGATTCTCGTCACACCTCAAGCTGCTTAGAGTGTTTTGTTATATGTTCCGCTTTATAAGAAAATGTAGAAACCCGAGTGTACGGTTCGAGAAAACGGTCTCTCCGACCGAGTATGGTGAAGCCTTTTCAAAATTGTCGAAATTATCCAACGTCACGAGTATCGGGAGGAAATAGAGAAAGTTCGAAAAGGATCTAAAAGTCGGTCCGAGTCTTCAGCGGTTGAACCCATTCATCCATGAAGACACTGGGACTTGGTGTACTTTTCGTTGTTGAGGGTAGGGGGGCGACTAAAGCTCCTATATCATACAATGCCAAGCTTCCTTTGCTCTTGACGAAGCGCTCGCAATTCGTGCGGAGCTATGTTCGTCATCTGCACAATTCCAATTTTCATGTTGGTCCACGAGCACTTGTGAGCATCCTCCGGCAGAGTGTTTGGATCGTAAACGCTCAAGAGGTCTGCAGTCAGACAGTTCGATCGTGTATCCGCTGCTTTAAATGCAAGCCTCGACTGCTAACGCAACTAATGGGAAATTTTCCCGCAGACCGGCTCCGTGCTCTCCGCCCATTTTCCATTTACGGCGTAGATTCTTGTGGACCAGTCTCGACGACATTGAAGAATCGAGGATGGCTCCCATACAAGTCGTATATCGCGCTTTTCGTTTGTTTTGCGTCCAAAGCCGTTCACTTAGAGCTTGTTTCAGATTTGACTACTAACTCCTTTTTGTTGGCTTTCCAAAGGTTCGTCGGTCGCCGAAGATATCCCCAGACCGTCCCTTGCGACAACGCGACGAATTTCGTCGGAGCGAGCCGCCACCTCAGCGCTCTGCGGAAGGCGCTCGAGGAAGAGGCGGTCGAAGTTCGCGGATCAAGAGGCGGATGCGCATTTGCGTTTATACCGCCTCGAGCGCCGCACATGGGAGGACTATGGGAGGCAGGTGTGAAGTCTGCGAAGAGCCTACTCCTACGGGCAGTAGACAGCGCGCTGCTGACCGCAGAGGAGCTCGCCACGGTACTCGTCGGAGTCGAGGCCGTGCTGAACTCCAGGCCGCTGGGAGCCATCGTGGCAGAAGACAACCTGCCTCCCCAGGAGTTGCTATTAGGGAGGATAGTCGCCACGCACGCAGGGGAGGACGGCATGGTCAGAGTCGTCGACATTAGGAGGAGCGATGGAGGAGGATTTCGGAGGGCCATCCATAAGCTGGCGCCTCTACCATTGAGTTGAAGCCGCGCAGGCCTTCAACGGGGCCGGTGTTTCGTTAGTTTAGGAATTGTTTTTTATGAAGTCCAGTGTAAGTAGGTTAAGGCAACGCGGGAGCGCAATAAAAGCTCTCTCTCGCTCTCGGCGAATTCGCCCCGCTTTGCCACCATAGGTAAGCTAGGCTTAAGAGGAATTGTTTGAATTTTTTAGAATATAATCGTCTTTTGAATTTCGATCGAACACGTCCCATTTTCCTTCGGCCAATAAAATCTTTACCCACCGAAGTTTTCGGTTTATTTTTATTAGAAAAACTCTTCTAAATTTTCACACATCAACGTACCATAGTAAAGTATGTGTTTAGTAAATTTATTAGAACAAAACACCGGCTGTTTGTGATACATAAAGGAAAGATGTGGAGTGCAAGACAAAAAAAATATGAAAGAGAACGAACGAATATTATTACCCGTATGCCTGCGACAGCCGAAAATCAATCGATGGGAACCCATCGGTTCCTATTTTTGTTAATCTTTTGCATAGACTTCTTCTACTCACACAGGCGCAACGATAACCGTTTTAGGCAATTAAAATATTTTAGTCCGTGGTACAGACTCCAATGACGTCGGCATCATCGAAATGTTTAGAAGAGGATTACTAATATATTATATCTCTTTACTATAGAAATAAATACTCTAATGTTTAATGTTTAATGATAGTGATCAGAAAGCGCTCTAACCAGCTCTCCGAACTGCAACAGCAGCCAAAAAGCTGAGCTCAGACGCAAGTACGCAAGCTTTAGCGCGAGATAGATAAAAATGCGATAGAACATAAAACAACTTAGGGTAAGTGTAAACACCCTAGGTATGATATGAATTTATATGTCGGTTTTTTCCGAACAATCATCTAAAACTTACAACGTAGAATATTATTTGTAAATGTGGAGTCAGAGTTTCCGAAAAAGCTAGGCAGCTATCAAAATTTTGGTGTCCCCAACGTGGTCGCCGTGTACCTATAGTGCGTTTAAAGTATTTAAAATATTCAATTAAACCACCAAAACCAAACCAGATTTTAACTTGACATTTTGAAAAAAAAGTTGCGAGACAAAAGTCGTTGCGGCCGACCGTGGCAGACCGTGGCACAACGTACTGTCGGCTGCATAGAATTCTAAGCTTGGTCCGTTAGTTTTCTTCACCTCCTCTTTGGTCGTTTTCTTCAGCCAGATCTCGTCACCGGGTGCATTAAGATCTCTCTGGAATGGAAACTCGAAATCAGAGTACATCTTGAACGTTCTCTCTTATGCATAATTGTTTTCGGTTGTCGCTCGTCGCTGAACGCACAAACGTTTTGAACTTTTCAACTGTAATCGACTAATAAAATTCGCGTCAACAGTCTATAGCTGAAAACATTGGGAAAAATAGTAGAAAGAGTGGATCGTTTACTATGGTGTAAGGAAGCGATTTAAGCTGGGGTGCAACTCCCAGTCAAACCAGGGTCGAAATAACAGCAAAATTTTTTGTTTGCCCGGACTCCGAGACGATGTGGCAGGTACGGGCAAAGATCATGAAAAACTGAAGGCTACTTGATTACGAGGTAGGGGAACGGCAGAGATCTACAAAGAATGCCTAAGCAGTCGCCGGGCGGCACCTCTATGAAGATATTGGTCTACGCGAGGTAGGGGACACGGCAAAGATCCTGCAAAAGTGCCTGGGAAATGGCGGCCGGCACCCCTGGAAGGCTATTGGGCTACGGGGGTGGGGGAATCTACACAGAATGCCTGGGCAATTGACGGGTGGTACCCTTCGGTACCTACAGGTCGATGGGACGGGGGAACGGCAGAGATGAACAAAGAATGCCTGGGCAAACGGCGGGGGGTACCTTTGGGCAGCTACTGGTCTAAGAATGGTGGGAAAGGGCAACGATCCGCAAAGAATACCTGGGCAGTCACCGGCCGGCACCTTTGAAAACCCACGCAGCACCTACGCTTCAGCGAAAAAGTGGGTGATCCGGAAAAGAAATAACTATTGCGCATAACTATGGGTCCGTTGTACCGAATCTCTTTTTCTCCAAAAAAATGTATGCACGGGCGATTATTAAAGTGTGGATTGCATTTATTCTTATATAGACTCGCTTACCCCTTTGCTTCTTGGTCCCAAAGGGGATGTCGTAGTAGTATTCCCTGGCTGGGGATTGGGTATTCTCCTCTGTTCTCGTCTTACACGTGGGGGCGTGCGTTTCTGATCTTGTCTTCACTTGCGTTTTTTCCTTTGCTTCCGTTTATTTTAGCTGTCACTCTGCGATATTGTTCCGCTGGCACGTCATCCTCGCTACCCACTCTAAAACCGATCTCCTTTTCTTACAGCTTCCTCTAGCTCACGATCTTGAGCCTAGTTGCCGTTCTGTTGGCTACATCTCTCTCGGAATCTCTCTTTCTCCCTCGGCTCGGCACCAATATTTGTGGCAAAACGATGCTTTAGCTAATTAATTAATAAAAAAAATCTCAATTTTGGTCTAAAAATGTGTGTTTGAACGTCTATTTCATTCATTTTGTGTCATTCTGCTACAGAGCATTTAATGATAGACTTTATGTGTGAAAAATTGTTTTCGGAAACCATTGCAATTTGTTCTTAAAGTTATATGTCGAGACGATTACAGTTAGGCCGGCGAATGCGAAATGCGTCGCGAGCTGTGGCTTCGAGGAGCCGTGAAAATCGCAATGAAAATAATCGTCTACACACAGCAAGGTCCCGTTCAAATCAAAGGAACAATGATGCAACAACAACTGAAAATTAACGTCATGATATAAAAAATATACAAGGTGTTGCGTTCGCGTACAATAGTGTCATCGATTACGCTTCTTATAGGCAAATTATAATTGGTCCAATGAACGACCGTTGTCGCCATTGTCAGGCATACAAATTTAAAGGTGAAGCAGATTGGATGTGCTGTGCGAGTGGAGCCCACCACAGCTATTGATCTATACATTACTGAATAGATTGACACCTGAGTCTAATCATTTTTTGAGCAATATACGAAAGTATAGTTCGAGCAGTATGGCGCCACAAATATTATAAGAGACAACTTCATGCCAACATTCAAGAAGAAGAGAACGTTTGTTCTCATTCTATCGTATATTTTATTCAGATTCAAGGTAAATCCATCGAACTAGCCCTTTGTTACCTTTCGACAACGCAGCCCACCAATTTTTGCAATTACATATATTTTATCGGGAACGCGGAAGACGAAGCTGATCGTCGGTGTTTCATCAGCACAACGAATTGGTTCAGTTATTCAAATCGTCGCTTGCTCGAATGCCATCGGACGATCATAAAATTGTTATTTGTTGCTGATAAAACCCCGGGTGGTCAACATGCAAGGCGTTTGAATGCACAAATAGTTGACGAAGTGGCAATTGTCATAGTTGGTGACCATTTAATAATCGTGATATTGTGCTTCATCGTAGAAATGAGCAACTTGACCGTGTATCTCGGATCATACTCATCGCTGTTATGATGCACTACAATATCCGATATTGTTTTGAAGCGGCCAAGATGGCTATTATTTCAACATTAAAATGATAAATCCAGTAAACAATAAATTGATAAATAATTTATGATTGATTTATTTTATTGTAGGTCGAGAAGAACAAAGAAAGTTAGTTGGTAACCAATTTAATAATCGTGATATTGTGCTTCATCGTAGAAATGAGCAACTTGACCGTGTATCTCGGATACATACTCATCGCTGTTATGATGCACTACAATATCCGATATTGTTTTGAAGCGGCCAAGATGGCTATTATTTCAACATTAAAATGATAAATCCAGTAAACAATAAATTGATAAATAATTTATGATTGATTTATTTTATTGTAGGTCGAGAAGAACAAAGAAAGTTAGTGCTATGAATTATTACGCATTCAGGCTGCAGATACGGCACAATCATGACAACCACATATTGAAGTGTACAGCACTTTTCCACCAGTATATTGTTGACATGTATGCAAAAATTCAACCAAGCCAAATTACGTTTCGAAAAGTATTTTCATTTGCGTGATGGTATTAACATTGCACAAAACATTGGAACTATGATAACATAACCGCCATCGTATGTTGGAAGTCCACGTCATATGATTAAGTACGCGCAAAATACGATGTCATACGTTTGCCGTTAGGGTAGACCAGACCTCTTCATCACCTGCACGTGTAATCCCTAATGGGAAGAAATCTCGGAATTATTGTTTGTTGACCAAACATCGAAAGATCGCCATGATATTTTAACACGTGTTTTAGACAAAAATTGAAATCACTCATGGATTTAATTGTCAAACACGGTGCATTTGGGTCTGTTCAGTGTTGGATGTATAATTGAATGGCAGAAACGGGTCTTGCCTCATGTGCATATTTTGATTTTTCTGATTGAAAAAATAAGGCCTAATCAATTGACGATGTGATTTCGGCAGAAATTCCAGATCGGACTGTGGATCCTGAATTGTGTGAAGTAGTCACCAAAAATATGATTCACGGTCCACATGGTGCGTCGAATTTGAATTCCCCAAGTATGGTTGAAGGGATATGCTCAAAACTTTTCCAAAAAAATTGGTGTCGCGGCAACGATGTATATCCAGAATATCGGCGTCGATCAACTGAAGATAATGACCATTCGGTATGTTTGAGAGTTCAAAATCAAGATGAGGAGATTGATAATCGTTGGGTTGTGAAATATTCACCGTTATTATCTTATCCCCGTTATTTATAAAGCGCACATAAGCGTAGAGGTCTGCGATTCAGTTCAATCTATTAAATACATTTGCAAGTACATTCACAAAGGAAGTGATATGGCTGTTTTTGGAGCAGTTGCTAATGTTACCGATGAAATCACTCAATTTCAAATAGGCAGATACATCAGTTCCTATGTCATCCAACTGTAGTTCATTTAGCTGTTTATCTTGAAAACGGTCACCCGGAAATGTAATGCGAAGAGCTGCGCAACCACCAGCAACGACTCTAACTGTGTTTTTTGCGTTGTGTCAAGCAGATGATTTTGCGAAAACATTGCTATACGCTTAAGTACTCGAATATTATGTGTGGAATATTTCGTAAAAAGTTGTTCAAAGGCGAAGACGTGGAGAAGCTGTTCATGGGGAGCCAGAATTTTTTCACTCAGGTTCGATAGGACGAATTTATACAGTTCATCCTAATAAACAAGATTGTTATTACTTGCGATTGTTGATAATAAATGTTCGTGGACCAACATCATTTGAATTTTTGCGAACTGTTGATGAAGAATTGTGAGGGACGTATCGCGAAGCATGTGAACGATTGAATTTGCTTGCAAATGACATGCATTGGGATCTTACACTTGAAGATGCAGTATTGTCATTAAACTTACATCCAATTCGGACACTTTTCGCAATTATCAGAGCCACTGCTGGACTGCAAAATCCAACTGAATTGCGGCAAAAAAACATCAAAATCATTTGTAAGAGGATTTTTTACATCGATTGCGCCGTCAAACGGGTGATATAAACCATTGATCGCTATTGAAGACCTTTGCTTGATAATGGCAAGCAAAGCATTAGCTCAATTAGGTTTGACAGCGCTTAATAGTGAAATACACGACCTTTTCAACAAAGAACTGGAGCGTGAACATCAGTAAGATCGTGACGAGCTTAATGCGTTTGTGCAAAACAATGAGCCAAGGTTAAATATCAATCAAAGAACGGCTTACGACCAAATATTACGAGCTATCGAAGAACAACATGGTGGACTGTTCTTTTTGGATGCAGCTGGATGTACCGAAAAAACGTTTGTCACTTCGATTATTTTGGCTACCATTCGAGCACAAGGTAGAATCGCATTGGCTCTGGCTTGGTCTGGCATCGCTGCCACATTGTTGGATGGTGGTCGCACGGCGCACTCTGCCCTTAAGTTGCCCTTGAACATGCAGGCTGACGATAATCCTACATGCAACATTTCAAAAAGATGGCGAGAGTGCTGCAGCAATGCTTTCTTATTGTATGGGATGAGTGTACTATGGACAAAAAGAAGTCACTGGAAGCATTTAATCGTACGTTGAAAGATATTCGTGGAGATAATCGATTGTTTGGTGGTGCATTGATATTGTTAGCAGGTGATTTCAGACAAACATTGCCTGTAGTCAAACAAGAAACTGCTGCTAATGAAATTAATGCGTGTTTGAAAACATCTAATTTGTGGCACTCTGTGAAAACACTTAGATTGACTACAATTGTACGTGTTCAATTGTCAAACGATGCTTCAGCAGATTTGTTTTCCAGACAACTGTTAGACATTGGTAATGGTTATAGCGCTTCCAAATAATTTTTTTCACTTTTGTGTCATCGAAATAATACTTGATTCAGAGTGAAATATTACTTGATATATTATAGAAACCATGACTGGTTAAGGGAAAGAGCAATTTTGGCCGGAAAAAAAAAGATGTCAATGAGATAAACGCATCTATTTTGAATTCCACCCAAGGACAAAATGGTTCGTATAGGTCGATTGATACAAATTATCAATCAAGATGATGTAAATTATCCAGTCGAATTTCTAAATTCATTGATTTACCTGGATTGCCGCCATGACATTTACAAGTAAAAGTTGGAGGCGGTAACCATAATTATGCTGCGGAATCTTAATCCACCTCGATTTTGCAACGGTACAAGACTTGCTGTGAAAAAGTTATGACTACTTTTCTTGAAGAAACTATTTTGACTGAGAAATTTTTAGGTGAATACGTTTTAATTCCGAGAATTCTTGGGAGAAAGAAGTAATGGACGTCGATGCTGACGTCTGTGGGACTGCCGGTACTGTTGGCTGATAAACTTCCCTACGGTGTGATCGACGTTGGGTGAACTGCCCCGATTGATCAGCGGCACGGCGCTCTCCAGAGTGTTCAACCATTTCAGCGCGGAATGGTCTGTTATTACGTCGAACCGGTATCCCTCTAGGTAGCATCGTAGTTTTCGGATTGCCCAAATGACAGCCAGGCATTTGTTGTCGGTGGCGGAGTAGTTTCCTTCGGCCTTGTTTAAACGTCGGCTGACATAGGCGATGACGCGTTCCTTTCCTTCGATTTCCTGCGTGAGGACGGCGCCCATGCCGAGGTTTCTTGCATCTGTTTGCAGTGAGAACTTTACGTTGAAATCAGGTCAAGCGAGTACGGGAGCGGTCGTAAGTAGTTCCTTTAGATGGTCGAAGGACGCTTGTTGTTCGGCGGTGGTTGACGACTGTAGCAAAGTTGGGTACGAATC